>KV016225.1:376837-657030 GCA_001598015.1 Dorcoceras hygrometricum
CGAAAAAAGGTATCTCGATTGCGTATACGCCACCTGGCCACTCATGATTAGGTATGGGTCTGCCAGTCTTAGTTTGCACAAGTTACTAGGCCAATCAGAACTGAATAGAAGCCTGACAACACGCTACCCGATTTAATCATTAACAAGCATGTGCTAGACAGCTTTCCACTTTTGGAATCCTCGGAGAGATGTTCCCGAGTAAGCTTTTACGAGCAAGTTTTTCCCGAACATACTTTCCCGAGTACGGTTCCCGTGAGAACATACTTTCCCGAGTACGGTTCCCGTGAGAACATACTTTCCCGAGTACGGTTCCCGTGAGAACATACTTTCCCGAGTACGGTTCCCGTGAGAACATACTTTCCCGAGTACGGTTCCCGTGAGAACATACTTTCCCGAGTACGGTTCCCGTGAGAACATACTTTCCCGAGTACGGTTCCCGTGTTAGCTCTTTCATCTATTGGTAGGGGCATATGTTCCCGAGTACGATTCCCGCGTAAGCTTTTTCATCTTTTGGCATCACAATATATATTAATTTTAAAAGGAGAGAGTGAAATTTCATGATAGACACTTTTGCCGGTCGCCGATTTGTATGACCAATTAAGTTCCATGAAGTAGACATTAGCGCACAAGTCATTAGTCGACGAACATAATAATATAGTTTTCATACAAGAAAGACTAAAAATTCTTATTAATTTAACCTATAATTGAAAAGATGTTCCATCGTTACTTCATTTTATTTTTCGTGAGAAAGGGTCAGTTCAGGTTTTAATACTTCTTTAATTAAGTGAATGTTAATTTATCATACAGTTTCTGTTCTTTACTTAATTACTCCTCAAAAATCTTGAGCTCGTGAGGAGTGAGTTCAAAGACGTTGACTAAAAAAAATTACATATTAACACTTGTTAAAAAAATTTGAATGTGTTAAGAAATTCACAAAAATTTAATTCTAATAGTGCGTGGATGCACACGAAAATAATTTATATAATACAACTTAATTAAATTTTAGATATTTTAACAAAATTAAAATAATAGAAGTAAAATATATATACGATTTAGCTCTTGTTTGAGGGATATTTAAGTTATTTTGATATGAAACACATAATGAATAAATGAAATATTCAAATTATTCATTTGAGTTATAAGATTGCAACATTTATAAATGTTGACTTTATATCTAGAGAAAATATTTCGATATAAGATAAAGTATCAGTTCTCTAGATTATGGACTAATAGAAAATCGGACTATTAGTTCTCCATATTATGGACTAACAGAAAATGTTAATTAAAATTAAATAAATAAGAAAATTTTATTCTCGATTAATATTGCATACATATTCTTCATAGATTGCTAAATTAATAATCCTTAATTATATTATCTTTGTATAGTCATATATTATAATACAGATTATTTCATTAGTTGATCATAACTTAAGAACTTGACCCTATTAGACACTTTTATTTTAGGATAATAATACAATATTTGTAGGTATAATATAAGATAGATATAGATATAGTTTCAAATAAAAATGTGTGTGGTATAACAAACAATATGATAGGAAAATAAAAATCTCTAAGAAAATAGGTCTAAAGAATTTGATTTTAAATTATAAGAAAATATCTTATGAGAGCAAATCTCAGCAACATGGAAATAGTTAAAGCATTTATGTTACAACGACTTGTCCTGAAAGCAAGTGAAAATTATTGCCAACATTACCTTAATAAAATACTAATGACACTTAAATTGTGCTAAACTACATCGCTGATTTAATTTTATGATAAAAAGTTGAGCCGACAAGTTTTGTCTAGATTTGACAACGTGAGGGAGTGGTATATCAAGTGAATATGATCACGACATTAATTAAGCTATAATTCGTGTTTTATTCATTTTATTTTCCTTTCAAATCAAATTGCATCGTGCATCCCCGCTAATTTAAAATTTTAGATAATCCTTGAAGTTTTGAAAACACCAAGTTGTTTAACTAAGTAAATAAACTATTTTAGAATTTCATACCATATGTCTGATAAACTCATATCGAAATTAGTCCATCATCATCGTCTCCTTTTAAAAACTATGTAGAAACTTGCAATAGGTGCCTGCTTTGTTTTAATTTTCGCTTTAAATTTACTATAATGTAAGAAGCGTAGATGTTATTCATATTTAATTTATATATGCAGCAGCAATATTTCAACGCAGATATACAAAACATGAAGTAATCTCCATTCCACGCACTTTTTTGTATGCGCAACTCATTTTTGATGAGACACTTGAAAATGACACAAGTTAAAATAAATTCGTTTGAAAGATCAGAGAAACTAATTTAAAATCGGATAACCCACTTGCTTCAGTGGCTGCCGACTTCACAATGCTTATCAATGTGGAAAGAGGAAACATAAAAACTTTTATGTCGAAATATTGGTTAATCAACCCATTGATGTCGTGTAAGCGATACATAAGGATATGTACCATAAGATATTCACGATACAAAACCATTTATAGATATATGAATATGTGGATACAATTGATTATTTCTCCAAAATATATAAACGTATGTATCTTAGCTCCTGGCCATCAAATTGTTCATAAAGAAATATCTTATTTTTCGTTTTCTGAACGTAATCGATCGATTTATCTGGGATGAAAGAGGAAATTTATTTGAAGAAAAACAAAACCAATAAATTTTACTTTATATTGCATGTGTTGATCGAAAAATAAGTATGAAGTTTGATGTAACCGAATTATTTCAGCCGATAGTTGCCACCAGTTTGAGGAGGTCGGGAGCTCAGAAGCTCCATCATCGGGGGATGAGCTTAGTGAGATCTGTCTGGAGGTCGGAGCTCAGGAGCTCTGTCCTCGGGGGATGAGCTTAGTGAGATCTGTCTGGAGGTCATGAGCTCAGGAGCTCTGGTCCTCGGGGGATGAGCTTAGTGAGAGCTGTTGGGAGTTCGGGACCTCAGGAGCTCTGTCCACGGGGGATGAGTTGAGTGAGATCTGTCTGGAGGTCATGAGCTCAGGAGCTCTGTCCTCGGGGGATGAGCTTAGTGATAGTTATTGGGAGTTCGGGACCTCAGGAGCTCTGTCCTCGGGGGATGAGTTGAGTGAGATCTGTTGGGAGTTTGGGAGCTCAGGAGCTCTGTCATTGGGGGATGAGATGAGTGAGATCTGTTAGGAGTTCGGAAGCTCAGAAGGTCTGTCCTTGGGGGATGAGCTAAGTGTATTCCTCACGATCTACAACCACAGACACTGGTCAGAGGACGCCGGAAGTGTTTCCGGCAAAGCCCTCCGATGCTTACGTCAGCCCGAGAAGATATAAAGACAGCAACAAAGCAGAGAGCTAGTGTGTTTGTGAATGTGTTGTAGAATGAAGCATACCTGAGTATTTATAGAGGGGCTAGGCGATGGTTGCGGGCATATTGCCTGGCGTGTGATGCGCTGGAGCGCTTTTCGTGGCAAAGATCACGCCCAGATTCACGGTTATCTCGTGCGGGATTGTCTCATGGATTCACGATGGTTTTAAAGTTAAGAAAGACGTAGATGGGTCATACTCCTGCAAGAGGTGATGTCACCTCGGGTCAAGAGGTGTTCCTGTAAGAGGTGATGTCACCTCGGGTTAAGAGATCTTCCTGCAAGAGGTGATGTCACCTCGGGTCAAGAGGTGTTCCTGCAAGAGGTGAAGTCACCTCGGGGAAAGAGGTGTTCTGAATGGTGAATGTACTCGGGTCCCGAGTTGATGCATGAGGTATCAAAGTTCATTGGAATTTGATACCAGGAGAAGAAATGTTGTACTCGGCGTCCGAGGAATGATCATTTTATTTAAGTTATGTCGCTTACCGAGGATGCGTTCTCGAGGAGGCAAAAAACTGTCAAAGCCCATAGTAGATTATGATTAAGCCGGGTAATATGTTCTCAGTTACTGTCAGGCTCATGCTGAGTTATGATTAGTCATGTTACATGTGCATGGTAAACTGTAACACTAAAACCCATATCGAATCATAAGTAAACAGATAGCATACACGTAATCGAGATTTTTACCACTATAAATACCCAAACACAATTCATGTTTTTACGATTATCCACAAAATCATATATTTTTATCTCATACACATAATAAGCTAAATTGATTTGAGCGTCGAAGACGTTCGTCGGCACAACTCCATACGTCCGTTGAAATTTTGTTTTAAATATAGGTCAAGCCTATAGAATCCATAAAAAACACGTTGATTACTCGGATGGTAAGAAATATATATAGCTGATCGGAACCAAGAACTAATTTTAGCATAAGAATTCTTTTTACATATTTTAAAACTGACGCCCGTGATTCGCATTTTCATGTCCATATGTCTACATAGCTGTCAACGTAATAATACACACGTGTGAATCACGATCATGTCTCAATTATGAAGCACTAGCTACGCCATAGAGTCGTGTGCATTCCAATATCCAAGGAATTAATGGATAGGTAACATCACGCTATCAATACTTTTATTTAAATGAAAATATTACGTTATATACACTGAAAAGGAATATGGATAATGGAATATTCCCGAAAAATTTCTGTACCATATTCATAAACATGTACTGATACATCATCTCTAATGAGCACTCTTTTTCATAGTCAACCTTGTTCAAATTAATTCCCTGTTCGAAAAGTTTTCAACTATAAAGCTCCGTAGCCAGGTCTAAATGGATATGGCTGCCACATCACATTCCATCAAAAGGGTTTAGTGTGCTATAAAATAATCAAATTTAGAATTCTTTTCTGTGTCATGGTTTAAAAAAAAATAAAAAATTTATCTTTAAGTATGGTACTTGAAAAATAAAACCTTTTAATGATTTTCTGAAATTAAAAAATTCTGCGCCAGAAGTCGAAGAGATATCATGGCTGAAAATTCTCTGCATCTCATGATCGTCCAGTCAAATCTATTAATAAACCATTTCTTTTGCAAATCTATTTTTTTTTCTACAATGGTATATTCATTTTAATCAATTTTTTATTATATTATTCGGCACCTTCATGCTGACTCGACCTCATCAAAATATTTACTCCCACTCTAAATTATTCTATTCGTAGTGCTTTGCTAGTAGTCAAGAATGATTAGCCACCAACTAATCGTGCTCTAAACTGATTAAAATCCGACGAGGCTCATTACTTTCTTGAAAACGTCAATCACGGTAAGTCTTTCGTCCACAAAACCTAGCTAGCTGATTACTGATGAAATCAAAATTTTATATATCAAAGAATATATTAGAAGTCATAATAATTTGGAATCATAAGATCTAAGACAAAACACAGTGTCGACATGACAAGTAATTTCACATCAAGATAAAGCAAGGCATAAAATAATAAAAATAGGGACACTATAGCATCTCACCATCCGACCAATGTAAGTAGTGTAATTGCATGCACACGGTTGGATGATGGGATACGGGCTCCATGCCATTTGACTATTGTGGGGATGGTGCATCAATCCTGCAAGAACATGCAATAAAATCTTCGTTAAATGAACCTGGAACATCTTGTCCTTTTCTTGTTTGTTGTTTACTTTCGTGGTGCTTCATTTTTCATTCCTTCACTCACATTGAGAAATTGCTTTTTGCTTCAAGCCGAAACCATAGTTTTTAAGATCCGATCGGAACTGATCGGTGTAATTGGAAACCGGTCGCTATCATCTCTTATTAAGGTAATATAACTGTTCCGTCGATTTGATCGGTCAAACAGTTTAACCGGTTTTCAATATGTTTTTCTTTTTTTGAAAAAATCCGATTCTTAAAGCTAATAGTTGATTTACGTAGTTATTAATAATTTGAACCATTAAATATATTATGTCTATACATATTTAAATTTTTAAATTTAAAACATATTATTCATTATATTATATTAATATTTTTATTGATAAACTGTGTTCCGATTCGATCGTTCGATGAACAGGTTGAACCATTTTTAAAGCTAGACCTACCGATGTTGTGATGAAAACATTGGCCGAATTAGATCATAATAATAATAACAACAACAACAATGGGTATGGTAATGCTTTATATATATTTGGTAATATGAATAGTTATATTATATTGAACAAGTTCCAAAAGAAACTCAACATAAGGATTGGGTTTGTCTTTATCGTTGATGCGGTTTCATTAACCGTCTTCATTAATATTAATTCTGAATTTATTTAATAAATATTTATGGAAGTTAGAGATCGATTTTTATGTTCTTTCATTAGTTTGTGTTAGCTAGTTTATCTCAATTCCCTTGGACTCCAACTTGAACTTTTATTATAAATCATTGTGTAAGGTTGAAATTCCAATACAATGGGTATCCAGTAGTTTATATTTGTTTAGGATACAGTTTCATAATATATAAAGAAAGAAAAATATCGACGTTCGTTGAATATTTCTAAAAAAATAATTCTAACGTTCGCTAGCTGTATGGATACAAGTTACTGGACCAAACACATCTTTTAAGTCCATGCTTCGGTCAGATAAACATCGTGCCCCTAATTGGACGCTTGTTCAGCCCATTAGCAACTTATCTAGCATTTTCTTTTTAGCAGTTGAAAGGGCCAGAATTGTGTTGGGCTATTTCTTATTACAATATTGGGACTTGCCCATCTTACGTATGGAACTTTAGTGGGTTAAATCTAAGGCCCATAACCAACTCATATTCATTATCTTCTAATCACAAGAGTATTGTTCTTAGTTTCTGAATCTAAAACCAATTCAATTCAGCCCCACAAGTCAGCAGCGGAATCACACGTAACTTGAAGGAGTAAGCCCCGCCCATACGAATAAATAAGAAATGGCATTGGTCAAACCCATGAAGATATATCAAGCCCATGAATATGATCAAGCCCTTGAGCCCTATAGTTTGTTCCATCCCATGAGCTTTATAGTTTGTCCCAGTTCTTTATTTACAGATACAATAAATCTCCGTTCGGTCGGAGTACACTATAATAATACTATTCGTCCTATCATAGTCATGTTTAACTTAAATGTTATATCTTAAAAAATTAATAAATAAAATAAGAAGAATAATGTGAAAGGATAATATTTTAATTTTATATAATGATTTTGTCGATGAGAAGAATAATTAAAGATTTGATTGATACCGATGTTTTAAAAGGTTAAAAATATTATTTAACACTAATTTGTATCATTTAACCAAAACATATTACTATTTTGAAAAATTATTCTATATATAACTCAAATATTTTATAATCACACTATTCATAATTATCCGATTATATCTATCCAATCAACGGAACCAAATGGACCCTAAGACAATAAGTGATACATTCTTTGTGATAATTCCTCGGAGAGATATCTTTTTTTCTTTTTGAAATAAACAAAGTAGATATCAGCCGATCAACGTGCATAAAATATGTGCCTTACTTTATGACGAGTCTATAAATGGTGATTCTCAAAGAAATGCAGGAATAAAGGAGAAAAACAACGATTTCGTATGGACAAACTTTTTAAAAATATTTTTAGTGTTTTTAAAGTAAAAAAAAAAACTTAAACTATATGTTTGGTTAAAATTTTTATAAAATGCTTTTGATATACACTTTTTAAAAAACATGTGAAAATGTTTTATAATATTTTTTTAGAATACAAAATATAAGTAAACTTTATACGAATGATCAATTGAATTTTTTTATTAGATTAATTATTTGAATGCTATTTTAATACTATTTCTAATTTTAAATCATTTTCTAAAATAATTATTTAATCTTTTTTAATTTAAAAATATTTTATAAAATAGTTGTCCAAACACATACTTACCTTTTAAAAAATTTTCAAAACGTTTTGTAAGATTTTTTAAAAAACACTTTTAAAAAACACTTGTAAAAAAATTTTCCAAACTGAGCCTAATATGCCTACATGTGGATAGTAAGCATATTTACCTTTGATTAGTTAGGTTAAGTGTTATCTCTAGGATACTTACATTTATTGTCTGATAATCCTTAATTATCTTACTCATTTTATATCCATAAAAATATTTGTATATCAGTGCTTGATCTTGACCGGGATCCGCTGCTCACGGTCGTCCACTTGCATGAGAGATCGCACATATAACATAGGTTGAAACATAATGCTATTTTGGCCTTTTTTCCAAAAAAACTAAAAAGAAATTGATTATATTTAATAGATAGGAGAGGCGAAATTAATTCTTGAAAGGGACTGAAGGGATAATATTGGATAAACGCGAACGTACATCACAATTGTGTACTACGTATGATTCTCTCTGTTTATTATTATTTTTATATTTTTTAGGAATGTTCTATTTAGGTTTCCATAACAATCCATATACACATCAGTTTGAAGAATCATATGAATTTGCAGGTCGTAGATGGAGTGGATGAACGAGGAAATAAATTTTGATCGAATACTTGCAAAATGGTTTCAAAATTAAATCATGTATCCTCCTCCTATGACAATTGTGGCAACAAAAATAAACCACCAACATATATTAGGAATAACCTTTACAAATGTTAAGAATAAAATACATATATACATATATATACGTGTATATATATATATCGGTTGATTAACTAACATAATTATAAGGCAATGAGGATACTTGCTGACACGACAATTTCTCTGCCTTCTTGTCCTTGGGAGTAAAAGGAGGCAAAAGTAACATGGCTTTTATGAGTCTTAACGGACATGCAGCACAGACCAAAAATCAAGTGCGTAATCTGGCCTGAGCTGGGAGAGTATTATCTACTGTGGTCGTGTGTGACCTGTAATTCCTGTACTGGAAGCGAGATCTGATTTTTTTGGCTCTATGCTAAGCCGGGTATGTTCTAGATGTTGTGTCTGTGATCTGATCTTAATGTGTGAGCTGAGGACACGCGTGGTCTGGTGTGCGTGTATACCTAAGATGGAGCATTAGAGGAGCTCTGAGCTGTTCTGTGGGAACTGTAGACTATACCTGTAGCTCAATAATATATATATATATATATATATATATATGACTTCTAGAATTCAAGAATCAATCCCCGCCATGTTGTGTGGATGCGGGAAATATGTGGTCCTGTTGATAATCTACATATGGTCCAATTTGTGAGGTTTAACTTAGTCGCGCGCACATTAAACGTAGTCCAAGGAAATAATAGTCGACCAGTAAATGTTGCTTGTAGAATCAAATTGTACAGGTCTTTCAACGAAAAGAAAAAGAAGAAGAAGAAAAGAAAAGAAAGGGATTCCATTATCGTACCAGTTGATCCTCTTCACTCGATCCAATCAATATAAAGATTTTTGGCGTTGACCGACGAGCTTGACTTATGAAATCAAATAGCAATTCCAAGTCAAGATCAGAGCCCTCTATCAGATAATGAAGTAAAAAGTCCACGTTCAACCGAACCATTTTAAAACCCAATTGAAGAGTGATTATGATATATTATGCATGGATCCAAATGATTGTGAAATTGAAGTGAAAAAGGTTAACCCCTTCATAGTAATAGGACTGGTGTGGCGGAGTCTAACTTAGAAATGCCTTTCGGCAAGCAGGTGGTGGGGCCTTCTCGAGTATTTAGATGTCACAAGTAAATCGGTAGAACAAGGCAACAAATTTCATTCACAGAACATGGGATGGCATTGAAAATAGATCTGTTCATGGCCCCCCACTCACAGTTGGCCTAATTGTATATCTGCAATTCTTCAAACCCAATTTTGTTGGTTTCTTTTGGGTCATCATTTTCAGCTGTACTTAACTCGATCGAGTTCATATTCTTAATTGGAGGTAAACTAATCAAGACCCTTGGGTTATCAAGATCTAGTTCATAATTATATTTGTTAAAAAGTTATGAATTAGTCGCTATTTCATATTAGATACACATGGGATGGCACACATATTGATTCTTAGCGAGTTAAAGCTCAGACCTTTTTAGAGTTTCAAGAGAATGCATTTCCGAAATCTTACATTCTTCACGGGCTGTCCATTCGAATTGGAATTATTAGATGAGAGCCTTCAAGTGCAATGATTACAGACATATCCACATTTTTAAAAATTATTTAATAATGATGCTCTAAATGGATAACTATATTATACTATTCATCAGCATGAAAAATGATACTTCAGATATAAAAATAATATTTAAAATATTAAATAGTTTCACTAAAATCATATTACACAATATTCCCTGATAACAGAACTAATAAAAACTTTATTTTTACATACACAAACAAATTAATGATAGGTGATTCGTCGAATTTATGTCACCACACGACATCTAATGGTCACGAATGAATTCACGAAAACAATTTCATGCAACAGTTGGCAAGTAATGTATAACAGACAAATAGCTTAGCATTGTAGTATCTTTGTTAAACGTAGGTGCATCAAAACAAGCTTGTCGCCACAATTTTTACTTAATAAGTGTGAGATTTTTTGGCCCAATTCCCTTTATTGCTGGCCCGTTCTCTTGCCATTTCCAGCCCAGCCCACTCTAACTTCTTACCATCTAAGCCGCTGATTCTGTGGCGAGGATCTCGGCCGTCCAATTATTATATACTCCTTTCTGCCGTGTGTAATTGTGACGCATTCTTTACTTCCCTAATCTGATAGCGAAACCCTAACTCTTTCTCTCGAGCCCCTCCGCCGCCTCTTGGCTTCTCCGCCTTTCTGTGAGCAACTCCGGTCAGATCTCTGTGTGAGACCTTGATCCCCTCTTGTCTGAGCTACTTGCTCAGTTCTGTGAGGGAAGGGCCTCTAGAGACTGTCGGGTTCGGGTCTTGTGTGTGCGATACAGGCTGCCTGGTAACCAGTGCGTTGCTGTGGCCTTGTGGTGGGTTCCTGGGCTGGGTTTGTGCGTTTCATCTCCTGTCCTTTAGCGTTCTGCCCGAGCTTGAAGTGGCTGGTGTCTTGGAAGGGGTCAAGCTTGGTGCTGAGCCAACTGTCCAGAACTCCTCTTCGATTCTGGGTTGTATCTCTACCTGTTCTTGGTTTTCCTTGCATTGTTAAGTGGACACCACTCTTGGGTGTCCACTGCCAGTATAATTTGTGCTTCTGGGTTTTTGTTTTACAGGTACAGATTGCACTGGTGCTGGGAACTGGAACGTGGAAGAAACACAACAGTGGTATCAGAGCCTCTGGTTTGTGTCTAGGACCTCGGGTTCGTTAACTAGAGCCTCTGGCTCGTGACTGGAACCCTTGGCTCGAGACTAAAGCCTCTGGCTTGGAATTGAAGCCACTGGCTGGTGACTGAAGCAGATTCTGTGGACAGTGGAGGTGGCCAGTTCGAAAGGGAGGCTGAATACCTGTTCTTGGGAGCCCTACCCCAGAGCGTTGGCCTCTGGGTTGTGAGTATCACTCTCACTGTGTGTGTGATTGTGTCTGTGTATTGAAAACTGATCAATTACTGTTCTGTTAAGTACTGTGTGGGTTGATAGTGTGAGTTAGTCTCACACTGTCCCTACTGGACTGTGTAAGGACGAGTTCTGTGCCAAAGAACCCCTGCCCAGCCCCTAATTTAGTGCCTTTGTCTATTGTGTTACAATCTGGTCTTTATTGCTATAATTGTTGTGTGTGTTACTGCCTGGTCTTGCATCTGGTGTCACTGCCCAGTGGTGGATCTGTCTGCAGTAGTGGTTTTTGGGTTAACTGATACAGCCTTGACCTTAATACTGCTATCTATTGCATTGCTACTGGTGAAATTTGGCTATTGCATTGCATTCTGGTTGACTGTCCCTACCTGATTATATACTGTTCTGCTGTTTTTTTGCTGCTGTTGGGATTCTGCCTTACTGCCTCGGTTCTTAGTGCCTGTTTTATTGTCTTCTGCTGCTGTCCTTCTCTGGTGTGTCATATTATCAAAATCTGTGTCAAAATGACTACCATGACTGCATATAACTTAGAACCATTTAATGGTAAAACAGATTTATCTATTTGGCAACAAAAAATGAAAGGTATTTTAATCCAACAGAAAGTATATAAGGCTATTGACCCCGAGGCTTATGCCGAGGATGTGTCAGAGTCTAAAAAGAAAGAAGACGATGAATATGCCTATTCTTCAATAATACTGAACCTTTCAGATGCTGTCCTAAGAAAATGCGGTAAACTAGACACTGCTAAACTCCTTTGGGAGAAACTTCAGGAACTATACACTGAAACATCCTTACCAAGTAAAATGTTCCTTCTAGAAAAATTCTTTAGGTTCAAACTAGACTTAAGTAAAGACCTAGATGGTAACCTAGATGTATTCACCAAACTGATACAAGACATAAAATTAACTGGTGATAAAAATATTGATGACTACACTCCAATTGTGCTATTAAATGCAATCCCTGATGACTATTCTGATGTTAGGTCAGCCATAAAATATGGTAGGGATAAAATAACACTGGAAACCGTAATAAGTGGTTTAAAAAGTAAGGAACTAGACCTTAAGGCCCATAAGGGATCCAAATCTAATGGGGGAGAGGTGATGCATGTTCGGGGTAGGTCTAAGACTAGACATGGGGGGAACAAAAGAGATAATAGCCGAAGTAAGTCTAGGCCTAAGTACAAGAATAACAGAACCTGTTATAACTGTGGAGAGAAGGGGCACTACAAGGCTGAGTGCCCTCAACCTAAAAAGGACAAATATAAGAAAAATAATTCCTCACAGAGTGTACAAGTAAACAAAGCTACTGATTCTGTTGAAAATTATGGTGATGTCCTTATGGTAATTGATGGGTCTGTTAATTCTGTTAAAAACCCTTCTGTGACTGAATCTGATTGGCTATTTGATTCTGGGTGTTCCTATCACATGACTCCCTTAAGGAGTGTCTTTTCTGATTATACCACTGTGAATAATGGTTTTGTGTCTTTGGCAAATGAAAAGCAATGTAAGATTGCTGGAATTGGAGATGTGTGTCTTAAATTTGAAAATGGTTATGTTTTAACTTTGAAAAATGTGAGACATGTCCCTGCCTTATGTAATAACTTAATTTCCTGTGCTGCTTTAGAAGATGAGGGGCTAGAGGGTAGGTGGGGAAATGGCTGCATGAAAATTATAAAGGGATCACTTGTGTTGTTTATGGCAGAAAAATTAAACAACTTGTATGTGTGCCATGCTAACTCTGTTTGCAATATGACCTATGTGAATTCTGTGCAAAATGATGCTACTGATCTTTGGCATAGGAGATTAGGACACATGAGTTCTAGGGGTCTAGAAATTCTTCATAAACAAGGCTGCTTTGGCACTGATAAATTGTCATGTGTTCCTTTCTGTGATTCCTGCATTTATGGTAAACAACATAGGGTAAATTTTCCTGTTATGCCTAGATCTAAGCATTCTGTTAGTTCTGGGATTCTTGATTACATTCATGCTGATGTTTGGGGCCCCTCGAGTGAACCTACTCAAGGGGGCAGTAGGTATTTCCTTGCTTTAATTGATGATTATTCTAGGAAATTGTGGGTTTTCTTGCTTAAGAATAAGTCTGATGTAATTGATAAATTCAGAACCTGGAAAACTCTAATTGAGAACCAAACCAGCAGGAAAATTAAAACCCTTAGGACAGATAATGGGCTAGAATTCTGTAATTCTCAATTTGATAATCTGTGTGAAGAATCTGGTATTAAAAGGCACAAAACAAATCCCTACACCCCACAGCAAAATGGGGTTGTAGAACGCATGAACAGAACCTTACTTGAAAGGGTGCGGAGCATGCTAGTCTCCTCAGGACTTTCAAAAAGGTTCTGGGGTGAATGTGTGCTCACTGCTGCCTATTTAATTAACAGATCTCCCTCTGTCCCTTTAAATGGTAAATGTCCAGAATCTGTGTGGTCAGGTAAAGAAATTGACTACTCCTATTTAAAAACCTTTGGGTGTGCTGCTTTTGTGCACAAGAGAGGTGACAAACTAGAACCTAGAGCTATAAAATGTGTGTTTCTAGGGTATCCTGAGGGTGTTAAGGGGTATAGGCTCTGGGTTAGGGGTGAACCAGGATTTAAAACAATAAACAGTAGGGATGTGACCTTCAATGAATCTGAATTTCCCTGCTTAAGTGACCAACCTTCTAACAGTGAGAAAACTCCTAATAAGGTGGAGACTTTGAAATTTCAGCCTGCTGCCTTAATTGATACTGAACCCTTAGAAACTGAACAAATTCATCATGAACAAACTGAAATTCCTAATGCTGCTGAAACTGCGCCAGATAATCCTGAAATAACAAATGATAACTCTCAAAATGATTATCTGTTAGCTAGGGATAGGGATAGAAGGAATACAAAACAACCTGCTAGGCTACAAGACTTTCATTTAACATCCCATGCCTTCAATGTGTTTGAAGAAATTGACAATAGTGAACCAAAAACTTACAATGAAGCCTTAAAATCTAACAAAGCTGATGAATGGTTAACTGCCATGCATGAGGAAATTAATTCCCTGCATGTTAATAAAACCTGGGAACTTGTACCTAAACCACCAAACTGTTTGTAGTGGACTGTAAGTGGCTGTTTAAGGTTAAAAGTGAAGGTAACTCTGTTAGATATAAAGCTAGGCTAGTTGCTAAGGGATTTACACAAAGGGAAGGGGTAGATTACACTGAAATTTTTGCTCCTGTGGTAAAATTCACTACTGTTAGAATCATGCTTGCTTTGTGTGCTCAATTTGATTGGGCGTTAAAACAAATGGATGTAAAAACTGCCTTTTTGCATGGTGACCTAGAAGAATTAATATACATGAAACAACCTGAGGGGTTCATTGATAAATCTAGGCCAGACCATGTGTGCTTGTTGAAAAAGTCCTTGTATGGTTTAAAACAGTCCCCTAGGCAGTGGAATAAGAAGTTTGATGAATGCATGTTGTCTTTAAAATTCAAAAGAAGCTCTTATGATTCCTGTCTTTACTTTAAAGACACTGAAACTGTGCCTACTTTCTTGCTTATTTATGTGGATGACATGCTGTTATTGAGTCCTTCCTTAAATGCTATTAACCATGTTAGGTCCTTCCTAAGTTCTAAATTTGACATGAAATTCTTAGGTGATGCAAATAAAATTTTAGGCATGAACATCATTAGAAATAGGGACACCTCTACAATCTGTTTAAACCAAACCTCATATATTGAAAAGGTGTTAAACAAATTCCACATGTCTAATGCTACTGCTGTGACTGTCCCTCTTGCTGCTCATTTTATGTTAAGTAAAGAACAGTGCCCTAAATTTGAAACTGACATAAATAGCATGAGAAATGTTCCCTACTCTAATGCCATAGGCTCTGTCATGTACATGATGGTAAGTACTAGGCCAGACATAGCCTATACTGTTAGCTGCCTTAGTAGGTACATGTCAAACCCTGGTGTAGTCCACTGGAATGCGGTGAAATGGCTGTTTAGGTACCTTAAGCATTCCTTGAATTACAATCTGACCTTTTCTAAATGTGATAATGGTGTTGAACTTATTGGATATGTGGACTCTAATTATACTAATGATAAAGACAACAGAAAGTATACTACTTCATATGTTTTTACTTTGTGTGGTGCTTGTGTGAGCTGGAAGTCTCAACTCCAGCATATTGTTGCTTTATCAACTACTGAATCTGAGTATATAGCTATAACAGAGGCATTAAAAGAAGCATTGTGGCTTAAAGGCCTGTTAACTGAAATCAGCATGTTGTCCAGCAATGTAACTGTTTTTTCTGATAGCCAATCTGGCATTCAGTTATGCAAGAATCCTGTTTTTCATGATAGGACCAAACATATAGATGTTAGGTTTCATTTTATTAGGGATATAGTCTCAAAAGGACTGATTTCGTTAGAGAAAATACCTTCTGAATACAATCCTGCAGATATGGGTACTTAGTGTTTGCCTGTGACTAAATTTATGTCTTGTTTGGAAATATTGAAATTTGATACTGGTGACTAACCCACTCCTTGCAGGTATTGTATACTCCCTTTGCCTATGGGCAAGGTGGAGCTGCTGGCAGTAGTTCATTGCTACTGCCTGAGAGGTCTTGGTGTGCTCCGTTAGTTGAGTGCACTCCTTTCTTGGCTGTGATGATACCATGATGACCCTCGACTGAAAGCTGCTACTGAGCTCGGGACTTGGACCAAGGTGGAGATTATAACAGAGGCATTAAAAGAAGCATTGTGGCTTAAAGGCCTGTTAACTGAAATCAGCATGTTGTCCAGCAATGTAACTGTTTTTTCTGATAGCCAATCTGGCATTCAGTTGTGCAAGAACCCTGTTTTTCATGATAGGACCAAACATATAGATGTTAGGTTTCATTTTATTAGGGATATAGTTTCAAAAGGACTGATTTCCTTGGAGAAAATACCTTCTGAATACAATCCTGCAGATATGGGTACTAAGTGTTTGCCTGTGAATAAATTTATGTCCTGTTTGGAAATATTGAAATTTGATACTGGTGACTAACCCACTCCTTGCAGGTATTGTATGCTCCCTTTGCCTTTGGGCAAGGTGGAGCTGCTGGCAGTAGTTCATTGCTACTGCCTGAGAGGTCTGTGTGTGCTCTGTTGAGTTGAGTGCACTCCTCTCTTGGCTGTGATGATACCATGATGACCCTCGACTGAAAGCTGCCATTGAGCTCGGGCTTGGACCAAGGTGGAGATTTGTGAGATATTTGGCCCAACCCCCTTACTGGTATGCTGGCCTCTTTCTCTTGTTACAAGGCCCAGCCCATGTTAACAACTTACCTTATTAGCCGTTGATCTTGTGGCGTGAATCTCGGCCGTTGGTTTGTTATATACCCGATACACACTCGTGTAATTGATACGCATAATCTCCTTTCCCGATTCTCTTGTGCTAACCCTAATCCTCTTGATTCCTCCGCCACTCCGGTCAGATCTCTGTGTGAGACCTTGATCCCCTCTTGTCTGAGCTACTTGCTCAGTTCTGTGAGGGAAGGGCCTCTAGAGACTGTCGGGTTCGGGTCTTGTGTGTGCGATACAGGCTGCCTGGTAACCAGTGCGTTGCTGTGGCCTTGTGGTGGGTTCCTGGGCTGGGTTTGTGCGTTTCATCTCCTGTCCTTTAGCGTTCTGCCCGAGCTTGAAGTGGCTGGTGTCTTGGAAGGGGTCAAGCTTGGTGCTGAGCCAACTGTCCAGAACTCCTCTTCGATTCTGGGTTGTATCTCTACCTGTTCTTGTTTTTCCTTGCATTGTTAAGTGGACACCACTCTCGGGTGTCCACTGCCAGTATAATTTGTGCTTCTGGGTTTTTGTTTTACAGGTACAGATTGCACTGGTGCTGGGAACTGGAACGTGGAAGAAACACAACAATAAGAATCATTCACATCATATCAGTAGCCTAAATTTAGGCAAACTAATTCACGAGATGATTTAAATAAATATGGAAATTATGTTTTTAGGAAATAAACGGACATTTCAACAACCCTTATGATTCCCTAACTGGACAGTGTCAATAGGTACCTCACGAGTGTATGGAAAATATGATATAAATACTTAGTTAATTGAACCCTCCATCAGAAATTTAAAAGCCAATCATCGAGTCTAAGTTGTAGTTAAATATTGTATTTTACGAATGTTACATGTTAGCTCAACCTTCCAGTGGATCAAAATGAGGGACCCTAATGTCCTCATCAAATGATACAGTGAGAAATAAACCCGATGACTTTGGCTCCCAAAATTATTGTAACTCAGCCGAAATACACAATGCCCGAAAACACCTGTGCCTTCTTCTTTGCCCCCCACAATAGCACATGCCCTTTTACTTACAAATAAATAAATTTCTTATAGTTGTTCCCCCCTCCCATAATATATATAGCAT
This sequence comes from Dorcoceras hygrometricum, assembly GCA_001598015.1. Lineage (NCBI taxonomy): Eukaryota > Viridiplantae > Streptophyta > Magnoliopsida > Lamiales > Gesneriaceae > Dorcoceras > Dorcoceras hygrometricum. The sequence goes on from KV016225.1 coordinate 394,564, forward strand.
AATCACTCTCATTCTTCCGCAACCCATCCCATCAGATTAAAAACCTACAACTCCTCTGAGATTCAGATATATTCTAAGATCGTCCAACCAAAATGGCCATCAGAAATTCAAGCAAACTCTCACAAAAAGCAGTGATCAAACAGATAGTGAAGCGATGCTCCAACTTAACGAAGAAACATGGGTACGAAAACGACGAAGGGCTACCATTGGATGTGCCGAAAGGGCACTTTGTGGTGTATGTAGGGGATAACAGAAGCAGATATATCGTCCCAATTTCCTTCTTAAACAGACGAGAGTTCCAAAGCCTGCTTCAGCGTGCGGAAGAAGAGTTTGGATTCGAGCAGCACATGGGGCTCACCATTCCCTGTGCAGAAGAGGTCTTTGAGTCTTTGATCTCAACTCTTAGGTAGAATTGTTAAGGAGAAATAAATTCTAGATTAGAGGATTAATGTTTGAGTTCCAATCTCAAGATCAGTTAACTGATATATTCGTGGTCTGGATGAACGGTAACCTGTAATTTTTTCACGTTTTAATTAGTTGATATATATATATGTGTAATGACGACAGATTAAATCTATGAGACTTCATAAATCACGAGATTAGGAGTTGGATTTTTAATCACTGTGATGATCAATGCATCATAATCCCAAGAGCAGCAAATTACAGGGGGTGGTTGGATTTTTCATCAATTTTTCTGTGTGTCGTTTGATTTTTTTTTCATCGCATATAATTACAGATCCTAATAAGCATGATAACCATTTGAAATTATTAATATATAAAACGAAAACTAAAAATTTAATCTTTGTAGTATATAAGTATATTAGAAATCATCCTTTTAAGACCATGGGAAGTGGAGGACGACGAGCTTATAACTTTATTACCAAATTTTGTTGAACTAATCATTCATTTGACCAATACTTTGACCACAGCAAAACGAATTCTGACATGAATGGATTGGACAGAAGATTCTTTTGACACTTTAAGCATAACGCGCAAATTCCGTACGACCGAATTTATACATTGAAAGTGGTACTATAGATTTAGCTCACTGTCTCAGTTCACCTTATACGAGACGGCGACATGACACAAGTTATATTGCTAGCATTCGTTTACCACAAAGCTCTTTGGTCGTCAACCGAAATATTCCGATAATTTGGCTATATCATATATATATATATATATAATATAATATTTTAAAATAGTGAATTTTTGTTTAGTTATAATTTGAAAGCGTCGTTGGTCACCGTAAATTTTTCTCTGACTTTTAATTCCCCATGTGAAAGGTAAGAATGTGTAATCGGGTGCTTGAAATAGTTGGTAAGAATTTGAGGAGAAAGAGATTGGGAGTTAAGACACGAGTAACAGTAGTGCTATAACTCTTGATATTTATATAAATGGGAAATTTACTTTTTAAGTCCATTGCATCTGTTATATTTTGATTTTAGTCTTTAATATATCAATTTTGTCTGAAAAAGTGGCCTAAATCACAAGAATTTGATGATTCACATTAAAACGGCTTGTATATGGTTATAGAAATGATCATATTTTCAAAATTGAGTTTGAAAATTGTTGATTTGAGAAGAGAAAACGAAGTGGATGATTTTGAATACTTAAGGATGATTGTTAATGATCCTAATTTTAATATCAAATAAGCAAATTTTTTATATCAGATTATCAAATTCCGACGATCAAAGAATTTCCTTGCAAAAATAGACCGAAAGTGTCAATTATTTGAATATACATAACTAATTATAAACTGAACCTTGATTTATAGCAAACAAAATCACAGGACTATAAAAGAAACTAGGATGAAATCGTAATGAGCATAATTTATATAAATCACAAATTTAATTCAAGGGAAAAAATTTAATATAAAATAAATAAAATTTATAACAATTATGATACTAAATAGTACATAAACCGGATGCATATGTTACTTCTCATTTATCAATGAGCTGATTAGTTTAAGTTAATTTATTTTTATTAATTATCTTGAATAACTTTGTTAAATAAATTAAAGGTAATCTTTGGCATCATTCTTTATTATATGACCACAGGTCGTTGCTGTTCTAATATCCATCACTCAAATCTCTTGGAGCTTTATGGCGCCAAACTGGTTAATATACAAATATGGAGAGAACAATCTTACTTAATCTGCACGTGCAAAAAACCCTTTAAGTTATCATGGGATTATATTTTATATAAAAGTATTAATTGATTGATTATTTAGAGTACGGACATGCATCTATCCATGCAAAACTAATTTATTTATCGAATAAATCTCGTATGGAAAAAATGTTGGTCCGTTGAATTTAACCCGTGGCCATTTTGTTATAATTTTGCCACTAAAATTTAACAATTGCTGCATGGACGACATGGATTTCACGTGGGCAGTTGGGTAAAATCGCCACAGATGGTGCCTCACAAGAGTATTCATTTCCATTGTATTTATGAGAAGCTAAAGAAGGGTTTTCCTTCCTTATATAGGATCCTCTGAATGAGTCTCAAAGGACCACGACCCTTATCTAATTCCTCCCCATCAACTCCATTCAAAATTCGATTTCACCCCCAAATGCATAAACTAGAACTAATTTTGTGATTAATTAGGACATATTGGACCTCAAAAAGTTTAAGCTCCTATGTGATTGTTGCAACGCATAACTTTAGAGCAAATTAAGCGATCAACGGAGTTGATAATTCTTTTGCTTGATGTCAATTAAATGTGACCTAATTGCTTGATCAAATAATGACAAAACATGTTTCGGGACAAGAAGAAGAAAAAGAAAAAGGAGACGTATATCTATTGGATTAAAAATAAACGAGCTGGTTGTTTGTATTCTTTGGAGACAAAGGTATTAGCAGTTCGCATTTTGGCCACCCCACATTTATTGTTGCTTGCTGAAATCAACGGATATATACATATCACTAGCCTCGTCAAATACTTCCAAAGTGCCAACCAATCTTTCTGTTGTTATCTTCAAATGACATAGGACAACAAACAAATTGCATACGAAATATTTTACTATTTTCCCACATATCTTACCATTAAGCATCCAATCCGATCATACAAGCGAGATTCTTAACTGTTCTTGTAATTTTACGGTTGGGGAAATGTACGAGCTAGCTACCTCGCTGGCCACTTGTCTGTAGGAAGACATGTGGTGGTGGGATATTGTAAGAAAATTAGACAAATTTCACACCGACTCAGAACTATTTTGTTCTGCCTTTATATATATATATATATATGTGTGTGTGTGTGTGTGTGTGTGTGTGTTCCAACATGGTTAAAATATACAAGACACGGCCTTTCAACCAGCTATAGTACGGACTCCGTTGATTTTGTTTTGTCAAGAATTGGTCATTTTTAGATTTTGACAGACTTGGTATAATGAAAAGTACTCTATATTCTTTTAAGAAAAAAATAGTGTGCGAAGCTGTATGCTCATACCACACAACTGCGACATTCCAACAAATAGCTTCCATATGCATCACACAATAGTTTGGCTAGCTGGTGGTTGCATGCAAAGTGCTTCATCGGGCCAGAATCCCCGACACCATTTAAATACATATCTTTTCTATTTATTAAGTTTTATTTACACAGGCATTGAATACACACACACACACATATATAAATATTAAAGCATACTGCACATATATAGATTCATATATACACACACTCACACTGTACTCAAATACATATGTATGTACGTAAGTACACTGTGCACGATGTTGGATTTGCAAATCTTACCGGTCTTCTATTTTATGTAGAATAAATTCCCTCCAAGTTCCAAAATATGCTTGCTGAGTGCTGACAACTAGTACTGTTCTATTTGATGGAACAATTGTGATATGTATGGTACAAAAAGGAACCTCGACAACAAAAATAGAGTATCCAAGAATGCCAAATTTTGTATGTAATTCATATTAGATCGAGGCATACAAATGTAATACATGCAACGGGATCAAGTCAAATATTCCACATAGTACAATGAACCCGTTTGCTCACGAAGCAAGACATATATATATATATATATATATCAGTGGAATATATATACATATATGTATATGTTATGTATATATATATATATGTGTGTGTGTGTGTGTGTGTCTGAGTACGTGCATGTTGCACTTTCTTTTCTTAGAAAGTTAACCCATTAATGGGTTAACCGACAGAGGCCCATTGACTTATTATTCGGCTATTTTTCTTAATTTATTTTCCGTGTGACGCCAGAAAATAAACGAAATTCCTAAAAGTTAAAAAAGCGTGATGACTTCATGCTATTTTTCGGTTTGCAGGCACGTAACATGCAAAGTACAATTGATCAGTTATCCAACATATGGGCCAATGTTTCACGTGGGATAAACACACATTTCCGGACAAATTTATTAGGTCACATGGCAATTTAGCGTTAACAATGAATTGGAGAATCAAGAGAACAGGTGCATGGTTTAGGCACATGTACTTCCAAAACTAATTTAATTTACTTGGAACCAAATGGCTATTTCCCTTGCAAATTAAAGCTTTGCCTCCCCCTGTCGCATTAAAATGTGGACCCTGTGGAGTTGTGGGTGATTATGTTTACGACATTCATGGACCAATACTATTCTGATCAATATTAGGATATATACATCCATATGCTATCGATTACAGTGAAATTTTTCATATGTAGGGGATATATTTCTTAATATAAATTTGAACTTACCACTTTTCCATTATTGAAAGAGGTTTAAGTTATTGCACAACATCAGTGACTCGCATATTTAATTACATATATATATATATGATCCAAACAGAAAGATCACATGAAATATATCTAAATAATATTTTGTTACAAATTATATTACTAATAGGCATACGTTACTAATGCTCCTCTAACATTAACACAAAGCCCCATTACGATAAATTGGTGAGAAGTATTCTTTATCATTTATATACAATAAAACAAAAAAGGTTAAAAAAAAAGGTCAAATTATTGGTATCAACTGTTACTCTTGGACAAATAATAATGCTTTCAGAAGTAAATGGAAGCATTAGCGGCCATTTTTTCTTTTGCCGAAAAGAATCTGCTGAACACGCGACCTTGTTTCTCCGGTGTAGGGGTAGATGAGGAACCTGATTTCGAGGGACGATGCTTTGAATTCGCCGAGCTGCTTGGAGACCTTTGTGGGTTAGTAGCTTCAGAGTCTGATGGATTTAACGTGTTGCCGAATTGATCCGAGGGGGACTCTTTGCCCTTGTTACGTGTATTGAAACAAGTGACACTATCCATTTCCGATGCCGTGCCACTAATGGATGGACCGTCATCGGTTGGGACTTCAAACCTTTGGGTCCTCTCATCTCTTGCTGGACTGGCAATCTCCGTTTGGGGACGGAATGCTTGCAACTGCTTGCCAAGAAGAAATATTGTTTCTTGACACTCTGCTAACTTTTCAGCAGCGGCAGCCAAATCCTTCTCCTGAGGTGGGATGATTGATGAAGAAAACTATCATAATGAGATTATTAGAATCAAATAATGACCATGCACATATGCAAGGTTTGAGTAAATCGAATAACAATGATTTAATTTAAAGATGCACTTGGGAGTATGGATCTGAAACCCGAGGATTTCGATTAGTTTTTTTGTGTGAAGTATATGACATTACTTCTCTAAACAACAGAAATACATTTGTATATATATTTGAATCCATCGATCTAAGGTTTCCGACGGGAGACAATACAACTTTACAAATTAGAAAAAAAAAATTCTCTTCTCCTGGAAAGGAACCCAGATGACAATTGTGCGCTGCACATTTGTATCTGAAGGGATAGCTGTAGGATGTCTAATAATACACAAAGTATATAACATAAGCCTAACCTGAGCAGTATTGTCGCCATTATCAGCTGACGGAGAACTTTTGATCCTGGAATGGAAAATGAAGCCAAACAAGATTAGACGCCAGATAAATTAAGACCTTGCAGTGTAACAATGCCAACACACGCTAAAAAATATTTAGAAATAATATAGGAATCAGGAAAAAAAAAATGGACACAAAGTAGAAAATAAATCTTTGAAATCAAGCTCTACTAAACAAGCCAAGTATCATTTTCAGCTGGTGAAAATCGAGCTAGCGTTGAAACGCACGAGTACAAAACTATAGTTACCTTTCCAGCTGCCCCTGAAGATCTTTGCATTTCGCTAGTGCCTCCTGATGACCTTTTTTCTCCTCCTGTAGCTCAATATCCAAACATTCTATTTTCTCTCGGAGGAGATTAACTTCGGTTTGTAATTCCTCTGCCCGTGTTTCGAGTGATTTGTATGACTCAGCCATGCATTTGAGCTGCGTCTCAGCCAAGCCATTGGACTTTTGAGCTGATGAAAAATGTGACTTGATCTCGGATAGTTGACGTTCTGTTTCTTGCAACTTAGATTTCATTCTTTCAAAGTTCTCTTTGCATTCAGAAAGATCCGCAGCAAGACTATCCTTGTCGAACTTCAACTGTTGAAACTCCTCAGACGAGCATTTCCATGATTTGGCGGTAGATTCAGAGGTCGGAACAAGATTCCCATCATGTGGGACATCAGGATCAGATGGTGAATCCGAGAAGTTAGCACTGCCATTTGGATACCTCTCTCCTGATGAGGTGGCTGCAGCCTTGTTTTCTGGTAAGGCAATCTTGTCTATACAATCAGAACTACCGGTTTCCACTTCATTATTTGTAAACCCCAGGATATTGAAACGCAACTCACTTGCTCTATTTAATACATGAGACACATCGAGTACAAAATCAATGAGATTAATCTGACTGCTTATAGCTTCACCGTATTTGGCAGAGAATTCATCAAGTTTCTGATTCAGTCCTCCATCGGGATATGTTCCCGGAACAATCTTCGCTTCATTACCAAGAAATATAACAAAGTCATAAATTTGAGAAAGAGCCGTTTGTAATTTTTGATTGGCTGTTTGAACAGTGTCGATACATGAGTTACCATCCCCAGTAGAAAGGCCACTCATTGACTTGCGGTTCAGAGTTTCAAGCATATCCTGCATTATACACCTAACATCCTCAACAATTTTTTCCATTTCATTTTCTTTAGACAAGGATTCAAGCACCATATAAATTTGGGACTGAAGCTTGACAAAGATCAGTGAGTCTGCCTGTAGTTGAGAATTTGCTCTAGTGGCGTCATCTTTGGGAGAGAGCAGAGCTTGTGTTACATGTTGCTTCCCACATCGAGAATGAGACACATTTACAGCACGACCTGATATATTTGTGCTTGAATCTATCCCATTAGATTCAGTTGGTAGGCATGCAATTTTCTCCATCTCAAGAAAGTCATCCATAAGGTCCAGGTGATTTGTGTTTTCAGACTTACGTGGACCACCAGCATCATCTCCCTTCTCGAGATGGCATTGCTTAGTTGACAATGACGGAGCCCATGAATCAGTACAGCTTACAATATCGTCATTTCCGTCTTCAGACATGAAGGTGAAACTCCATGGATTACCACTTTTTCTGTCACAGAAACTTCCGGAAGGTGCTTGAGCATTCATACTTCGTGTACTCTTCTGTTCACCATCATGAAGCAGTTGGGATTCCAAAGACTGAAGTTCGCTGCTCGTCTGAGCACACAAACTCCTAGAGGCTTGCAATTCACTGTTGCGCTTTGATAATGCTTCCTTCAACATCTTCGTCTCTTCCTCCATCGCTAGTAGGCGTTCTGTGAGTAACTCATTTTCTTTATGATACATCCGTGCATTGTCAAATGAAAAATCAGGCAGCTGGGAAAAATGTGGAGAATGAGACTTAACTGGAGACCTCCTCATGAAAGATTCTCCAAAATCCCTCCCCATGTTTTCAACTTCAAGTTTCATCTGAGCTACAGCAGCTGGCCCAGGTAACTTCTTCCGAACAAGGCCTCTTAATCTTTGGCACTCTGCTTCAAGCTTGGCAATTTTTTTCACTCCTTCCAGATGCTGCTTGTTCGCTACTTCAGCAGATCGCAAAGTCATGTTCTTTTCCTCATTGCGAATGTCAACCTCTTTTCTAGCAATATGGAGTTCATAATTGAGCGAACGCACCTCTTTTTCGCAGGACTCAATTTTGCTTTTCAAATGTTCTATCTCATCTACAGCTTGCGACTTTTCCTCACTTAGCTTGATTAAAATGTTAGAACGCTCCTGCAAAGATCTCGATAGTGCAGCATTTTCAGCAGCAGAAGTCAACAACTCTTGGTCCAAATTAGCTATTTTAGCTTCAAGCTCAAGCTTCATCTTGTCAAACAGCTTTGCTTTGCTCAAAGTAACTTCATTCAATTTTTTGTCATGTTCTTCCTTCAAATTTCGTATTTGTCTCATACACTCCTTGAGAGCCCCATCCAAATGTGTCGCCCGATCTTCAGCTGTGAGCTTTAGCAGGGTAACAGATTCAAGATGAGTTTTTAGAGTTGCAGCTTCTGCCTCAGCCTTTTCCCAACCTGTTCAAATAGTTTTTGGTGTTTAATTCCCTGATCTTCTGTTTTCTTAAAGGAAAAGGATATGTCATTATTAGCTTAAACCTGAGACAGCCTCTTCAGCAACTTTGACGTGTTGTTTGACAAGGTTTTCTTTATCGGTAATATCTGTCTGAGCATCAGATAACTGTTCATTTAGTTCTTTCACCTCATCATCTAAGGCCTTCACTTTCCCCTCAAGAGACTTAACTTGATCTTCCAACCCAGTTAGATGGGTATATGATTCAATCGATATTTGAACATACTTCAGCTTTTTATTATTGTCTTGTTTATCCTGTTAGTCAACGAACAATACAACCCATTAAGATGGGGTATACGAGTTAAATCAATGAGTGGATGGAGAACTATGACCTATAGGAAATCGTATCAAAAATGAAGTATGACGTGAGGAAGGAAAACAATAGATTTGTATCATACAATTTAATCTACACAACTTTTAAGCGGTAGGCGAATGAAATTTTCACATCAAGAAATGAAGACCATCAGAAACACTCTTTGCGAATATCAGTAACTGATCTTTGGTATGAAATTCAGAATGCAATTGTACCAAGTGAAGATTATACTCAAAAAAGGAATCAAACACAAGAATACGGATCAACCTTGTTCGTTCAAGCGTACTTAAAAAACAATAAACCACAAAAATATGTATCAACCTTGTTGCTTTGAGTTGCACCTATGACTGAACGCAAGGCCGAAGACTCTGCTGCTGCCTTTTCGACTGCTAGCTTGTCCCATGACTTTTTCTTCCAAGGCCAACTCCTTTTATCCATTTTAGGCTGTCGATAGAAACAAGTTGTGGTTCTCAAAAGGTTAAAAGGAAGGAATTCATGATAATTTCCACATCCTAAGGGTAATATTAAGCGCAAATATTGGACGGCCAAACAAGTAAACCAGAAACAATGTTGTCAAATCTTAAATGCATAATTGTGCTACAAAAACACGGAAGCTATGAAAACATGCAACGAGTCTTTATGTACCCGGGACCAAAAAAAGGATAGGCCACAAGAAACAATCAAAATTGGAGTTAAAATAGTTTCAGCCACCGAGATTGGTCTAAACGGGAAACAGGTCTCATTGCTCTGTAGCTTAAATTGGTCTAATCTGGTGCAGCACATCATTACAAGGAAACCGCTGAGATTTTATTTCAATAGTTTCATCCATTACGCTTTATTCCAATAGAAGTACCCAAAAGATGCAACTACTTTTTTACCTCAAACCTCAGGTACATGTAATAGTTAAGAATTCGTAAATCCTTGTCAGGTCACAAAACAAGAACTCCTAACATAAATATATCAAAAATACGAAGAAAAATATATTTTTCTACTACACTTTGTTTCTAGTTTAAGGACGGACAATAACCATATGCTATCCAGAAATACATGCGTCCTGAATGAACAACACAATTAGCTGAAAATGGAATAATTCCATCAACATGAATAAATCAAATGAAGACAGAAGACGAAACTAATCGTTTAGTAATTTAAAACAAAATTCAAATCAAATAAGACACAGCATCTTAATAACTAGGATCTCGATACGCGAGAATACGAAACAGAACCATATCTACAACTATCCAGCAGAAAATCATATAAAGCACAAACCCAGAAACAGAGTCCAACAAATGTGGTAAAGAAGGAAGGAGGCAAATAAGATGCAGCGGCAACGGAAAAAGAGAAGCCCAAAAGTGTACAAGAATATATGTAGAAATATATTAAACAAAGCCGAAAAAGAATTGCTTCACGCAGCACAGAAAACAAAGCAAACCCGAGAAAAAGAAACAAGCCTGCGAAATGTGAAATAATGCATCCTTCCCCTCCGGGATAAAATCAGCAAAAACCCGGAAAAAGAAAACAATCAAACATACGCAACGACTGCATGTCTTTTCCCTGTGTATGTATGCGTCAGATTCAAACACTTACGAGGTACTGGTCAGTGTGATTACTTCCAGCAATGCAGGTCGGATAAGAATGGCGGATTAGTGATTGAAGGAAGAAAAATGAGGATCTGGATTTGAGAATGCAGCTGGTTCGGTGTTTGTTGAGCGAGTTTTGTAGAGAGAAGGGAGGGGTGGGGTCCGGAGGAAGTGGTGAAAGTATTTTCAGTGTTTGGAATGGTGTCCCTTTGCTAACACAAGACGTAGGAGGAAAGCTCCAAGACAATGGCCTTTTAGAGCCTCATTAATATTATTAATTAACTAACTACATTTAAAAGTCTTTTTCTGATTGGAAGAAAGGAATATAGCATATATATATATAGTACTGTCAAACGGGCCGACCCGTCCCGTCTCGGCCCGCCCCGCCGTGGGCCGCCTTCAAACGGGGCGGGGTGGGCTGGGCCCCCACTATGGCGGGCCCCCCAAGCCAACTGCAAAAGGGGCCAGTAATATAGTAGTCGTAGCTTTTCGTAATTAAAGGAAATGCTATATCAACAGCTATAGTAGTTGAAACTTGAAATGTAGTAAAGAATCAATCATGCACACCTTTTATAAAGGTACTTTCACCTGACATGACTGTTGATATAAGTTTTGAATCCATTCTAGTTTTGCTTTCCCTCACTCTAAATCAATTCCTTTATTTATTGGAGAAAAACCAAAAACTAGACTGCTGATTTTGGTACCAAGAAAACTTAGATTGTTATGTAGAAGAACACTTATTGCAGATTTTATGGCCTCCAGAACATTATTTCCACGAACAAATAAATTACTAACATCTTGTAAATAAATTAAGTTAAAATAAATAGATTACTTACAAAGTTGCTTGATATAAAATTTTTTGATTCGATTATACAAAAACAAAATATAGGTGTTAGAAAAGCTACGACTACTATATTAATTATATATATATAATATGTAATTTCCCCTTTTGCAGTTTCATTACATATGCATCTAGAATAGTAAATGTTATTATTTCATCTCTGCACGTCACAATCTGCAATAGATCTATTAAACAATAAAATAGTAAATGTTATATTTTTTACTGACCCGCGGGCCGACCCGCCTTAAGCCGTGACCCAAACGGGCCAGCCCGTTTCGGCCCGCCTCCAAACGGACTATTAGAATACTAACCCAACCCGCATATTTTTCATGGCGGGGCGGGTTGGCCCAACGGGCTTGGCCCATTTTGACAGCTCTACATATATGTGACAAATACATCTAGGTTGTTTTTATTTTTTGTATTTTTCTTAACCACACTCTTTATAAACAAAATACATTTAACTGCTGCTTGTTTTTATTTAGATTCTTAATTAATGACGCGGGTAATACTTTGATCATGTCTTATTTAGGTCTACGTAAATTTATAATCCCGAAAGATATAATATATTAAAGTAAAGCATGAATCCTGTGACACTAGACATTTTTTGTTAAAGATGATGAAAATAGATTCTTAATTAATTAAGTATTAGTAAAAGGTTACATACGCAAGTACAACTACTCCCATAAAATAATCGTAATATAAATATGTACGTAGTTGCCACTAATTATAAAAAACAAATGACTGTAAAACCATGAAAGGTAAAAGCATACAGTTGATAACTTGATACTTATTCCGAAATGCGTCAAATAGAAGATTTAATTTATAAAATTAGTATTTATCATTAGAAATAAATAATATTCCCCTGTGTAACAAGTTTTTTTCGTTTATCGCTAATTGAGCGACGGGAATAAATAATAATAAATTCGATATATTCTTTTTCTAAAAGAAAATAATAGTTTGTTAAATCCACCGTCCATGAAGGAAATGCACCTATATCATTCAACAAGTGAAGGGTGAGACTTATCAGTATAATTAAAAAAATGGAACGATAGGCTCCGGCATATTGGTGAGTTGGTCAGATTTGGGTTGATTTCACGGGTTCGATCATGTGGATCATGATATTCACTGAAATATTGTGGAATGTGTTATGTGGACCGTTCTGCTATATAAGTCATTTCTCGTAGGTCTCTTTCTATCCACACATATCCTACATGTATAGATCAAGTGACTTCTGATCTATAATGGGGTTAGACCGTAATGTGCTAGTCTTTCTCAAGAAGTGAAACGAGAGGATGCTAAGCGGCCTCAATAATAACACCATCAGGTCCACGATTCACGGTTGCGAAAGTCACTGCTTGGACAACAAGTAGAATCAGAGAACTAAATGTATAGCGTTATCAAAATTTTCTTTAATCCCCAAAAGAAGACCAAAATGTATAGCGTTGAGCTCTGCACTAAGCACCGAACCAGTCTGTCAGATTCCTCGAGAAGACGCAGCACACAAATGTCCAGAATGGTCTCGAACCACAGCACCAACATTAAATCGGAAAATATGGTATCATTGTTTCGATAATTATAATCTTCTTAATGTTGGCTGCGAATAAGGTGGCGTATTATCTAGTTCAATTCCCAGTTGTTAAATATTCACCTGTGTCATGAGTTGGTAAATTACCAATCGTGGTGAGGAACATGGCTTCGAATGATTTATGTAATGAATAATTCCATTTGACTTAAAAAATAAATAATTGGTTTCTTTCTCTTTCAGAAAAATCATTTAAATTCGATTTCCATGATCAATGTACCACCATGTGTGTCAATATGCGAAAACGCATCACTGATAATTGGAAATGCATCATCGTCGTACCCTTGCTTTATATGTCCCCATTATTCGACTAAATTAAATTGAATGGAGTGAAAAATCTCAGCCTCATTACATCACAGCTGAAAGTGGAGTCTGCTATAGTATGGGCGATAAAATAAATGAGCCCCAATATTATTGATTTGAGTGGGGACCACCAACCCGGGAGTTGCCTCTCGTCGCTTCCACCTCAAAATGGGCCCACATCACACGTGTCAGACCTCGTATCCCCACTGTTTTTATCTCCTGTACTAACTAATACTACTATATTCGTGGCGTCTGTCGGCAGACCAACGAGCTCAGCAGGCAGTGTCCGGGACTCGAAACTGCTAAAAAACATCAAATTTTCATCTTAAAAAAAAGTAACAGTATGAATTCACATAGTCAATAAAAAAAATAATTGCGTTGGGCTTTTAATAGGGAAAAATGGTTGTTTTGCTTTCAACTGGGTAACCAGTTTTAGGTGCTACTTAAATAGAATTCACTGTCGCATTCATATTAAATTGTATGTTCACAGCTGCAGCCATAGTACACTACCATCGGCGCCAATTTCGAGGATATATATAGCACCATTATTCAATACAATAGTAACCAACCATTTAATGAAAATAAAGAGAAGTCAAATTTTAGCCATTGTCTTAATAAAAATTGGACACACATAAAACTTTGTGTATTTTTTAATTTTTAGCTATAATTCCACGTTAGTTTTTTAAAATAAGAGTTAGCTTATTAAAGAGTTAATACTTATATAGATTAGAGACCTTGGTTTGTACATATTTTAAATCGGGGGAGATGCACGGATAGACAAGAACCAGATAGAAGACTTAAATAACAGGCCGACACCCAAAGCATAATATTTCATTAGAAAATATGCTTCATATGAAGATCGAACCCGTGAAGCCTTAAAGGAGAATCTCACGTCACCGTAAGTCTAACCAATTCGTATGTGTCCCTGAAAATTTACAACCACTCATTAAAGTTCAGTAGATGCATCGTAAATTTTGGATTTGGATGCGCCTAAATAAATAAATATTACTAATGATAAAATTCATAAGTATTATGATGAAAATGCAGCTGATTATTAACGATAATTAATGTCTTGAAATTATGTCTTCTCATTAAATATTGTTTTATAAATGCCAAGCTTCAAATTGTTGAATGCTTGATTGTACAATTACTTGCACGAGCCACTAGGGCAGCCGACTCATCCATCTCAAAAAAAATAAAAATAATCAAAAACAGATTGAATACGAGGAATATTCATATATAGTAGTATTTATATGCAACACTATTCCCAATTCTCTTTAAGTTGCCATATAACTTTCTTTAAATTTTACCCACACGTTGATTAAAATATGAGTCGCATTTAATTGTAATTTATTGACCTATTGAATTTCACGTCTAATGTTTCCTCACGCAAACAGGTGGATAAAAATGGGTGGTTAATGTTCCTAAATCAATGAAATATTCAATTCATCACCAATTTATCATTACTATTTGTCAACAGAGTTTCCCAGAGCCACTAGCTGATATATTTAATTGTACAGAAATAAAATAAATTGCCAATAAAAACAAAGGTTATCATATGAATTCATGCGGAGGTTAGGTATGGACTAGTACAAAAATAAAATTCCAATATCCAGCTAGACTGAGAGGCTCATTTGATTTATTTTTAGTTTTTTTTTTTTGCTTCTGTTACAAGTTTCAATAAACAAATTGCGAGGAGCACCATTCAAATTTTCAAACACGAGTTTCAATGAAAAATAAATATCCAACACATAATTTTGGACAATCAACTTGTGTGTACTGTCCAATGTTTCATGGAATCAAACTCCGATATCTGCATATCAATAGCTTTAAAATTGATGAACTGATAAACTGATAAATAAAACAACTTTTGATCATAAACTTTTTCGAATACTTAGTTATATAAAAACTCAATCGTATTAATCACTTTCTATTGTGAAGTGTGAATAAAAACTCTCCTTATATCATAGTCGTTAAATCAACGTTTTTGCCTATTATTCGCAATGACGAGTGATCAAATGAAAGACGAGCATAGCCAAACATAGTCATTAACTACATGATATAAAATGATACCCAAAATAGGCATACGCATTCTGCCCGCCCCTCTTCACAATCGAAAAAAAAAAATATGCAAATGGGCACTGTTGGCATCATGCCATTAACTCAATTACGGATATGATAATTGACAAAGTAATAAATTTAATAATAATAAGTCTAAATATAATATTATGCGATATCGGTTGTACATTTTAATTTGATGGATTAATTTCTTCTTCTTGATTGGCTTATTAAAGTGCCAAATAACGCATTGTAGAAGCATATGCCTCTGGTAGTTTGTGACGTGACCAAAATACCCTTATTGCTTATGTTTTTTTTTTAAAGAATTTTTGCTTAATCAAATGTTACCGTCAAATGATAATTTTAGCCCCAAATAACACTTATGATGTCTTCTCCCACCAGACCTCTTGTTGCCCATTGGTATTAATGACAGTTTATCACCTTATTATCATTACTGTATAAAACTTAAACAGTTATCACACAGAGTAAAAAGAGATCTACCAAGTCACACAAATTAGCAGGAATAATGCGGGATGTTGGCAGATTCAAGGGCCTGAATAACAGATAAAAAGCGAGCCAAACTTAGGATTACATGGTGATTATCTAGTATTATATATCCTTATCTTGATATCAAGTAGAACCTTATATTAGAGGAAATCAAGTGTATAAATTTCCATTTGCCAATATGTATATTATCTTAAATTGTGCTTAAAAGTTAAAATCCTAAATATTAAGTGTTTTTTTTTACTATATAGAGACTGGAGTTATCATTGTTTGATATATTATTATTTATGATACACCGAAGTAATGAATGTTGGGGGCATAGTGGGATGAGGAGCAGGGGAAGCTCCACTATTTATTTCTTGAAAATCATGGCCATGGAAACTCTCAATCTTTGCTTTGTGGATACGGAAGGGCTTTGACGGCATGTAAATTAGCATAAAAGAAGGGATAAGATTTTAGGGGGAATATAATTACACTCGTTTTAGGGGACCCTACAACCCGCAAGTCCGATACAGCTTTAGTCCACTACCCATTTCCCCTTTTATTCCAAAGCATCATGTTTTTACATAGGATTCGACTTTGCCTTCGGTACTTAATTAACACCAAACCAAACAAAATGTATAGACCCTTTTACGATTTCTATGCATCACTTTTTCCTCCCATTGTACCTTAAATGTCAAATTAGATTCGTGCCACAAAAATTCAAAATTATTGTCCATCCCACAAAATTCCATTTGGAATTATTGTTGCTATTGGATGCAAACAATTACATATTCGTTGTTATGGAAATCTTGGTCGCAATATTAAGGGGGTCATCTTTAGATTTAACTTTAGGTAAGGTCAAATGTCTCCATTAAGAAAATAAAAATAACCTTGGGAGGTTTGTTTTACGGGTTTTTTTTAACCTTTTAACAATAAGTATAAAGAGTAATTTCCATCATTCCTGGGAATCATTAGGTGACGACTCGATAAAATAATCTAACCAATTTGGTTAATTCTTCAAGCTTCAATTAATTATGTACTGCACAAGCATCTTCTCTAATCAGTGCTGCACTCCAAAATATTATTGAAAGCTAATTAAGTAACAAGACGTTAGCTTGACAATAGTAGCATAACCCAGTGGAACGATTAAGACAGGCTAATTAACATAATTGAAGACAGATTAGACTTGTGTAATTGGTAAGTTGACTTAAAACAACTAAAAGTGGTTTCTCTAAATTGAAAGCCACTGAGAAAGTTCGGATCCTGTCTCATGATCTGGACCGCCGATCTAATTTCCCACTGTCTGAAAATAAATTGACTTGAAACAATTAATTGATTTTATTGCTATTATGACATTGCGATGTGGAATTGCTCGGAAATGATTTATGCTTCAAGATTGTGCAACCAAGAAAAAAGAAAGTGGGCAAATATTGCTTATATATGTTTGTCTGAACTAAGAAACACGATTTCAATATGGCGAACATGATCATTGGTGGCAAAAAACCACCAAGTAATATAATTGCGTCGTGAGAATTATATAATTTTTTTTAAAAAAAAGAAAATATAGATAACCTATCGTGTTGCAGTACAGACTACACATTCAGCCGGCAAAGCAGAGAAATTCATCGTGGTTCTTTTGGATTAAGCGAGACTTGAATCCAATATATGTCTTATAAAATCAATTGCCATGAAGCATATATATATGATCCACTGATGGGATTTTGTCTTATTTCCATTTTCTTGTTACGATGAGTCAAAAATGGTCCATGAATTCTGGGAATTTCTATTTGTTCTTTTGCGAATAGATAGATGTGTGTTCTTCTTGCGTGAAGAAATATGCACAGACAATGTGTGGTGTCTCCGTCACATTTTGGACTATGAAGTGTCCCTAAATTCTCTTGATTTGTTGGGTAGTTCACATGTGCCACAACACAATCATGTGCTCACGTGAATTCGGATTCTGTCTTTGGGTCAGACCAAAAGAAAAGGACATTGATTCAGGCTAAGCCCAGTTTAAAATGTCAAATAGATATGGACTGACCCACAACTGGGGCATTTTTCCCGCTATCCTAAGCCCATTGTTTTCCAGCTTGGGAAGGGCTTAGTTCATCCAGTAGATTACACAATATGATTTTATTTTGGGCTTGATCGATGTTACCCACACACAGGTACTGTCCATACTATCTGCTGGCCATTCAGTAGTTGACATGTGGTAGCAGATATTAAAAAAAAAAAAAATCAGCTGCAAAAAAAAAAAGAAAAACCAGTTGGTGTTTTTTGCAGCTCATGAAAATTTTTTGCAGCTGAGTTCTTTTTCTTTTGCAGCTGATTTTTTTTTTTTTTTTTACTTTTTGGAAGAACAAAAAATAATTAATATATTTCTATAATGGTATATATTATAATTATATAACACAGAAAGTGTCGTCAATTGGAATATAAAGAAAATAATAATAATATACAGTAAAGCATACATAAGACGTGAATGCAACCAACATGCTAATTGGTATCAGAACAACGAGGCAATAAGAGCCGGTTTATACATTCCTATACCAAATTGTGCATCTTTATGATTTTATTTATTGTTATTATTATTATTATTATTAAACCACTCTATCGAGATGCCACATCCCATGGTTCCATATTTTGGATAATTTTTTATATTCGGGATCCTTGCGTATAATTTATTTATCGTCACGTGTAAGCAGAGCATCAGGCTCTGCTGTAGGGTCTGAAGTATGGCTCGTTCGATCCAAACAAAGAGAAAGAAAAGAAAGATAATTGCCAGCCCAGTTCTAATCTTTGCGAACCACCGTGTCCTAAATAGCCCAGTTCTAATCTTTGCGAACCACCGTGTCCTAAATAGACGGCTGAGATATGATAAATTTCATGTCACGTGTCAAAAGAAGTTGTTTAACTAGACTAGACTAGATGCGAATTCAAGATTATCATCGCGGCAAAAGCAGTTCAATATTGGATCTTCGACCAGTTTCAACGATTAGAAACCAATAATGGGGCAATCATCATCAAGAGAGCAAGAAGAATCGCCGGAGCTGCGTGAAGTACAATCACTTGTTGCGTCGACTGGAGCCCTCCCTCGTCTGCAAAAGGCTTTCTCTCGTCTTTCTGACGCTCAGACTAAATCAATTCCCCTTCACTCTCTTAAGGTGATTATTGCAAAGATCAGATTTTATTTTTATTTTTATTTTTTTATGTACTTCCACGAGATATATCTCGGTAGTTGGTGGACCCTTTTCTTTACTTGGCATTCTAGAAAATTAATTTCAGTTTAGTGAACTGATTAAAACTTTGTAGATGAAGTTCTTTGTTTCTGGAATAAAAAGGTCAGCTCTTTTTTCATTTTTTTTAGGTAGAGGTGAATATTTTGCGTTTATCACGATGATTTATTGTCTATATATCGGATAATTTTTGAAGAGATCATTCTACTGATCAGTTAGATTGTAAATGATCATTGCTGAGTGCTGCCCAAGGAGTTTTGTTTGCTCATTCACCTCATATGTTTATCTGATTTATGCAATTTTGATTCACTGAGGTGTTACTACATTTATTTTCAGAAATGTTTTGAGTTGGATTTCGATGACTTCGAATCTGACCATACGGTAGCATCTAAGGAGTTATCCATCATGTTTGGTCATCTGGGCTCAGCGATAGTCGACTTCTTTTTTCCTTCTGATGAAAATGGAGTGAGTTGGATTGACTTCTTGAGAGGTTATTCAAAATGTTGTGGAAGAACAGTTGCTTCGACATACCTCAACAATTTATTACAAATTTTTTCCAAGACATGCTCCGAGGCTGGATTTCCAGTGAATTTGCAATTTGAGCAGTATGATGATGATTGTAAGGTTGGGGGATCATTATTGCCCCGTGAGGTTCTAAGGCTTCTTTTGATTTGTTGGATTTTCTCATGGGATTCTAGGACATTGAAGTTGAATATGGGGAAGAGTAAATGGGGATGCAGTCTTCCGGATATTTCTCCCTTAGTATTATCAGCGGTTGAATCATGTATTGAAAGTGGTGATCAAGGGGATTTTTGGAATTCTGATGTTTCAAAATTGGATATTCAGCTTATGGCTACGAAAATTCATTCATGGGCTTTGCAGACTATACCAAATCTCGCAGATTGTTTAGCACAATTCCTCCATTCAAGACTTTGCTACCTTGTCACCCGTGAGGTAATCCTTTTGCCTGAAGTACCAATAGGTTACATTAAGTATTTTAATTTTCCATGAAACATAATTGTATAATCTAGTTTTCCGTTTTTCCTAATTTCCCTACATACTACGAATTATATCAAACTCTATCTTCTTGTAAATTTGTTATTAGATAGAGAAAGTGTTCCGGAAGGAGCTTTACAATTGGTGATTTGTCTTGCTCATATTTTTTGATTCATTGGATTTTGGGCAAACACATAAACATGAAAGTTGTTGCCCTGAAATTTGATTTTCCATATCATCAAGAATCACTTGGAGCTCATATGTAGATGTACTCCCAACACTAGACTATGTTCATCATAGAACTTTGTCTTCATCCTGTGCATGTCCGGAACCGGACAAACGAGTTTTTTAATGCTTAAGCTCCGATTCAGTCTTCGACTTGTGAAGATGATTTGTAGATCATGTTATTTTCTTTCCAAAGCATTTTGTATTGTTCCATTTGGATAATGAGAGATATGGGGAATTTTACTTGAACTGCTCACTTTCTTTTGGAGCATGAGACTTCATTTCTGACGCAATTCTTCCGGAACTCACAGCGTATCTTTAGCATAGCTACACTTGAAATTCGTCCGTTCCAGTAGAGTACGAGTTGTAGATATTTAAGTTTGATTTCCAACCGTTTTGGCCGCTTGTCATTTGGACAATTGGTTTTGAGATAAGGGGAAACACCGGAGCTTGTCCAACTTTCTCCGAAATGATTTTCCGTATTCATCCGATTGATTTGTCCGGTCGCCTTTCAGGATGCAGATCTTGGAAAAGACTGTTTCAAACTCAAAATAAAAAAATAATAACAAAAAGAAATTTAATTATTCCACATATGGTTGTCGTGGATTCTATAAATTTTCCCTTAATGCATTATTTGTAATATTTTTTTTAAAGAAAAATCCTTTACCAGGGGACCATCCCCAGTCAATCCCATTGAGTTCCCCATACAAATAGGTATTAGTGATTCCTTTCTTGTACTGGATTCTTGCCTTTATAATCATGACTGGGATGAAATTTTTATCATGTCATCTTCATTATGTCATTTTCTACGACAGTTTTATATTCACCTGGGATTTAATTTTTGACAAAATTTTTTGCAATTTACCGATTACAGAACAAATCAGAGTCATCTTGCTCTTCTGCTCAAGATAACCCGTCATCAACAAGTTCTGAGACTAGCCTTTTAACTTCTGGAAGAGCTTGGGCAATTTCGCTTACCGTGAGAGGTCCTGTATATGAACAAATATCGAAAGCTTGCTTCCCAAGTGATGATCCTGATGAGAACAATGAAAACCTCTTATATAGGTTTTTCCACTTTCGATTTTGTTCTTGCATTATATTTCATCAGTACTTACAAAGAAGATTTTCATATATTTTTCTGTGTTAATGTATGTATATCATATCCTTGAATTTATCGATAAATCAGTGTTTAACAGAAAAAATCATATATTAATATGAACTCTGGTTTCTTATGTGAATATGATAAAAATATTACATCCCTTATGTCTTTGGCTTGTAATACAACCCGGTGCATTTCTTAAGCCGGTTATGCAGAGTTTACAAGACATTTTATGTGGGTGTCTGCTGTAAACAACATGCAGATCATCTCTTGATGGAAAAGGGCTGAACCGGTTTTGGTCAAATGTCGAAGGCTACAATGGTCCATTACTAATGCTGATTTCTGCTTGTGAAGATGCAAACAGAGCTGGGAGTTGGATCATCGGTGCACTTACAAATCAGGGTTTCGAAAACAAGGAAACATTTTATGGAAATTCTGGAAGTTTGTACACTTTAAGTCCAGTCTTTCAGTCATTAACATCTTCCGGTGAGTCCAGAGAGCTGTTGATTAGTTTGATGATACTATTACATTGCGTAGGTATTTAGATTCTTTTGGTTGATCAGATGAAGACAAGTTTATCAATTGCTATTTTGACAGGAAGGGAGAAAAATTTGGTCTATAGCCATTTGCATCCGACTGGTAGGATGTATGATGCTCATCCAAAACCGGTGGGGATTGCATTTGGCGGATCTACTGGTAACGAAAGAATATTCATGGATGATGATTTTGCCAGAGTTACCATACGCCACCATGCTGTTGATAAAACTTACCAACACGGTACACTATTGCCAGATCAGGTATATTTATCAGGTTTTTTGGATTGTTTGAGAAGAAAATACAGCTGCAAACACTGGATCATAAGCTTATGATTAGGTTAATGGTTTACGATTTTGAACTGTGTTTACAAAAAAGGGAAAATTTACCCGTGTGCAATGTAATATTTATGAATGCTTAGGGGTTCTTGCCAGTTGAAGCTACAGTTTTTGAAGTAGAAGTATGGGGATTAGGGGGTGCGACAGCAAGAGGAATTCAAGATTCATATAAAAAGAGAGAAAATCTCTTTACACAGCAGAGGCGAAAGGTCTACATTAGAGTGGTTGATAATCTAAATTAACATGCGAGATTGGCGATGTTTGATCACTTAAATTTGGGATTCTTGCAGGTGGACCTGAAAACGTTTGCTAACTGGGAAGATTCGCCGGAGAAGTTGATGATGGACATGATGTCCAATCCTCATGCAGTCAGGAGGGAAGAACGATGAATAATTTGTTGTGTTCATAATGCTTACACCCGTTTGATTAGGGATTCAATAAATCAATAGAGTATTTGTCTGCTGATGTATAGCTCATAGAATGTTTGCTGTTGTATCCTCCCCCAGTTAAGGATCGTGAAAATGTCGGAAATGAGTTATTTTTGAAACTCATCGAGTGTTGCTTTCTCTCATACTCAATGTAAGAAGGAGAACTATTAATCTTGAAAATGCAGCATTTGTTATACCCTCTGCGAAACCTCAATGAATAAATGGTCTTAAAACCTCGACCCATTACAAACAACCTAGGGAAGAGATTCTATTAGTTAGGATAGCTCGTTAACGTCGTCTATATAGCTTGAATCCACCATTTTTTTAGCCACTATCTAAAACCGACTTTGACCTCTTAGTATTTTTATTTGTTTTCGGATCTACCTAAATACATTTTACAAGAACAAACTTGGTTTACAGTAATCTTAATTCTTGATTACATTCAGTTGTATTATTTACAATCATTAGTTAAGTGCACTGAGACCATTTCGCATCAACAAAAATGTAAAAGAGAGAACATATATGCATGTGCATCAGCTCCAAGTATATGCAATGGTATGGTGTTGGATCAGTAATCAGAAAGTTTGAGAAGGTGTCTTGGTCATTTTAACAAACTTCTGATTACACTCCATCAATCCATACGAAATATGAAAAGTTCCAACTGAACATAGTCGGCTCCGGGGGAGGCCACCCATGCGGCAGCCTAGGGCCTCCCATTAGTGGAGCCTCAACATTTTTATTTTTTATTATATATTTATTTTTTTATTTCTACATTTCAAATCTTAGATGAATGTTCAATTATATTGTTATAAATTTAAATGGGAAAAATATTTTTCGAACCTGAATTTGCACATTTTTCACTTTTTATCCTGTAAAAAATAAATTTATATTTTTAGTTATGCAACTTGCATTCTGTTATTACCGTAATTTTTTTATTTATATCCTATAAATGGTATGTATTCTTCGTTTTTGGTCTATTTTCTACCGCATACAACGTATAGACAACTTACATGACCAAACTTATATGATTAAATATGACAAAAACATAAAACTTTTAGGACTGAAAATGAAAATTCACAGTGACAAGACAAAATATAAATTATTTGTTCACATGACCAAAAGTGAAAAATTTCTAAGCTACGGGATCATAAATACGATTTTCCCAAATTTGGAAAGAATATCAACTTTTTGTTTCTATTTTTTTTAAGTTTGCGTACAAGAAAAAAAGCTTACAAAAAACATTTTCCTTTTTTCTAAATGTACTCTTTATATTTTTATTAATAACATATGCGCAATTTCCCTAAACATTGGCCTAGGCCTCCGATTTCTTGGAGAGCCGAGCAACTGAAGATCATATTGGAAACATGTAAGACTCCAGTAATCTGCGCATTTAGGTAAAATGAAAGCTTTATTAAGTAAATCATAAGTTCAAACTTAGAGGAGCTTGTAGACCCAGAAATTGCATCTCTTTTTGCATCATCTGATTCTCTTGCTAGCTGAGAAGTTGATTGAAGGTTAAAAAAACTGTTGCTGAATGGGTTATTGCTGCTTCTCTTGGCTGCAGTTTTGGAAAAGAAAACAAGAGAAGAGGTTAATTTTCCATAACCATGCCACACGTAGCATATGTCAAAATTACAGAAGAAATGAATCTCCCCCAAGAAAGGTTCACACCAAGTGCTCACCAAATTGTCAATCAAAACCATATCAACGACACAACCAATTGCCACCCCGCTCTAAAAAGAAAAGAACACGAAAACAAGTATGCAATTACATTGATTCCAGTGAATGGTTGACGGAGCTCTTCTTCGGGGATAACGACGGTTCACTTCTCACCGGCCTCGCGAAAAAGCTGCTCAGTTTCGAGGATCAGGTTGCGGATTTTTTTTGGCGCCGGAGAGGTACCATTGAAGGTCTCCTCGACTCCGTTGACGAAAGTTACGGTAATCGTCGGTGCGGCGCTTGGCCTGTACCTGGCAACCTGGGTTGGACTCTTTGGCCTCGCGTTATACTGAGCCAAGAACTCCATGCACGAGGCTATGCGTGGGTCTAGAGCGTTAAACTCGATCCTCACCTTCGACAAAAATTTCAACATTTCCTTCTCTCTTTGTTTCCACAGATTCGGCATAGAGAACACAAGCTGTATGCGAACTGGGCAGGGGGCTTTTGTTCGTTTGTTTTTTTTTTTTTACTTTTCCCAATTAAATAATACAGAAATATAAAGAAGGTGCAGATGGTCATCAACAACAATTTAAACTAATAACCAAGGAAAATAGAACTGACAAATTAACATTTAACAGTGCCTACGATAAATTATGATAAAATAAATGTAAGAATATAGCAAAATCACTAAGTAGGATCCGTAACAATTTTGACATACATCCCAAAGCATGTTTCAACTATTTCTCACCGACATAAACGCTATAAAGTTGATTAATCGGATAGAGAAGAGTATTCCGGACAAAACAGATATCCTGTATAAAGTTTTTGGATAAAATAAATCTTTCGGAGAAAACAGTTCTTGTTCATAATAAATCTTTTGGATAAAATATATTTTTTGGATAAATCAATCGGATAAAATAATTTTTCTACATTAAATGAATCTTCGGATAAAGCGAATCTTTCTACCGTAATATATGGTTGCAACATGGACAGTCTACGACGATAGATGGGGAAATAAGGTAGGGAGCATATGAGAAAACTGTCCATATGTACATTTAAATAAAGATAAGACAGTTAATCGAAGGCGTAATATATGACAAATATGAGTCTATGACTGCACTTAATTGGTGGGATAAGTACTTATTGTTTAATGATTTGGACTTAATTAGTGGAATAAATACTTACTGTTCTATTATAAAAAAAAGTATTGTTAATATATTAATATTAATCACATATTATTATTTTTATTGTTACTATGTTACGTTAATATAATTCAAAAACATTACGAAAATTAATTTCATGTTAAATAGTTATCAATCATAGAAATATATTTCCAAGTAATGATAAAGGAAGAACTTGATATTTTCGCTTATCTGATTCCAACATTCTCATTCATTGGGGAATGTTTTATATTCAACTCACTTTTACACCACTTATCAAAAGCAAAAATTAAAACATAAACTACAAGGAATAGAAATGCCAAGAAGATGGATATAGTGATATGTACAAAACCAAGAAATTTTTAGTACTTCACAAAGATAATCTCTCATGAGGTCCAAAACAAAATGAGTCCGTCACCACCCGCTTACAATGATACAAAAGGTAGCTAAATGATTTTCCTGGACTAAACAGGAGAAGAAAAAAGAAAAGAAAAAAATTTCATGCCATGAATTGATTCTCGTAGGAAAGATGAAAAAATGGGCAAACCACATCCAAAATGCTCAAGAACCAGTAATCTCTCTGTCGATTTTAACCCTCTTGGCACTCTGAACCTCTGGAACACCACCGATCCTTTGTTGGGACGATACATCGTGCTGATATGAGCAATTCGCTCCATTCCTGCAACCCCTAGCGCTATTAAAAAAGATGCAAGGCTTCATTATCTTTTGTCTCGAGTCTTTTAATTTTGCCACGTGCATCGGTTCTTGACTACTACCTAATGGTTGGTTGCTTTGATTAGCAAATTGAGGTAAACTTTCCCGTCTTTCTTCTCCATGTTGCTGAATAAGGCTCTTGTAATAACTAGCATCCTTCACCAACGGAAGTCCAGGAGAAGGTGCTGGCACTACATCAGGTACAGAAGGCCGAACGTTCCTGATTGAAGGGTAAAAAGGTATGCTTGCTGCAGAAGGTATGCTTGCTGTAGCCGTTGAAGGGGCAATGATTTCTGGTCTCGAAAGGTGAGTAGAGAGTGGTTCTCTTCTATCGATGGAAAAGTTGACAGAATCAAATGAATTCCTGGTGGGTGACCTCAAATTGAGTGTGTGCTGTGTACTTGTAGATGATGTGGTATGCACTCCAATGGATGGCACATTCTGCAAGCTGTATGACCGCAAATTAGATGCATGAGATGATGGCATGCGTTGTGTACTGCATGCTGAACCGGGTTGTCCACCGATGACTGGCAGACCCTGAAACACGGAGGCGGGATTGTTAGGCATTCCAGATGATGGTGTATTCTGCAAACTGGTATATGTAGCATGGTTTGTTAATAGTTGCTCGACCATTTTTGGATTGCTGAGAATTTTCAGAAGCAACTCTCGATCGATCAGATCGTTTTGATCACCATTCGACAAGATTGAAGTTAAGGCAGCCTGTGCAGCAGAGACAACATCGGGCTCCACATCTATAGATAAAATCCCATTTGAGGCACTGGCATGAGATGAAATGGACGAATAGGACATATGACGGGGATGTGAGCTTGCAAGGTGGTTGTTAGTAGCAACAGATGTAAATGATGCGCTTTCCAAAGCAGCGTCCTCATCTTCAATTGGTGTGATAGGAACCACAGGAGTGTTTTGATCATTGGCAACTGAGTCTTCAGCATATTCTGATGCGGAAGGGCTGACGAATGAGAGAAGCTTAATGATTAATGTACAAAACAAAGGAACATGAAAGCATGAAACATCAATTATCGACTTTCATACTTAGGAGGAATAGCCGAGTGGCGTGGATACACGGCTTCTAGAACCCTCATTTCTCGTTGATTCTGCGCTTCAATTTCTGTGCTCTCTTCCCCTGCAACCACTGCCCATTCACTATTCACTTCGAACTGCAAAGAATGAAAATGTGATATTCAGAAGAATAAAATACTTCCACATCCCTGGCACAAATGAGCACGACTCACATGCAAAAGGTCAAGTTTTCCAGTGAACATCAACAATGCCAGAATCCAAGTGTGATTTACTTTAATCTCTCTATCCTCATGTTACTCACTTCAGATGAGGGTTTGACAGTCGTATTGAGGAATCAAGGCTTAGTAAGTCAACTGTGCTAGTATTACAATTGATATTATGACAATGTAAACACAATATATACACTTGAATCCGAATTCAACTCAGAACTCACAACATACTTTGAAGATTTAGGATTGAAAAAGGGACTAACAAGTACAATATATTTCCTAAGCCAACACCATCACATTATACATAAGTTGGTAACGAGAAACTACATTGGAAATTGCATGGAGGACTTAATATGGTAAAAAGGATGCTTCTCCCCTCTCAAGTCAAATTTATGACAGACAAATAGCTCCTGAGGAACATGAGACAAAATCTGCTTATCGATCTTGGGGCTAGCAAATATATGGAGAAGAAAGATAAATGGTCAACTTACAATTGGAGGCCATCTCCATGTAACTAAGGGTACTTGAGACAGATTAACTCTCCAAAGATTTGCAGGCTGGATTCCTTCAAAGCCTGGAGGTAAATTGTCATCAATTCCTGTATCCCCTGATTGCTCCGGCCATGGTATTTTTGCCTGGAGGTGATCTTGTGTTCCCAATCCCACTTGTGAGGGAGAATCTTCCGACAAAAACAACCTTACCTATCAAAGAAATTACATAGCGATTTAGGATGAGAATTAGTCAATCTAAACTCAACTATGGTTATAATGATATGTTGTTTAACAGGACTCGCTTGACACAATTAGCCTGGAGTGCCTAGGGTATGGTATTTGTAAATTCTTTTTTAAGTAGTGAAATAAATTTCAGTGGAGACAAAATCGGTTTAATTTTAGAAAAATATCAATAATAAAAATTTGATTGCATACAAACTCTACAGGCATCTTTAACAATGAGAAGATAAGAGTCGAGACTACTAGTTTTACCAGAGAAAAAAGGACCAATGCATGTTCCAACAAGTGGGCAAAAACAAACACCAAACCACATCACTGAAAGTCAAACAATTGAGTCCAGACTCCAATCTGGGACACACTTTCCACACCTTCCCACACATATAGAACCAACAACAGAGATTTCATCATAAGACGGAAAAAAACATGCAAATTACAATGAAAAATGCATGAGAATAGCACACTGGAAAGGAAATGCATATGAGGACCCAAGCAACTGTAAAGCATTTTATATCGCAGTGATATCACAAGTGAAAGTTAGTTTTACACTCTCTTAGAGCTGCACAATTAGCCAATAGCCATAAAGCAAATGGATGAATGTTCTCTATGTTGTCTACAATTCAGGAGCTGTAACCAAAATTTGACTCAACTTAAATTTAAGGAAGAGGAACCAGTATGCTTTTTCCAGGATGAAATGACTGGAAATTGCAAATGCGGCATAAATCCGGAATACAGCAACGAACCAAACAGCCAGGAGGAAAGAATCCTCATAGGCAATCACAAATCAAGTAATGCGAAGTATACGAACATAGGGGGCTAACTGATAATATCTTTTAGATATATCTCTCATAAAGAAGTGCATTATCTCTTTCCTTTTTCCAAAAGCATTAATGTAAAGTCCAAGCTGATTGCTCCTTCCATCAAATAGCATCACATTTGGAAAAGAAAAAAAATGAAAAACAGAAGCTTATTTAATTTACCATGAAAGCTTCACTCACAACAAAAAATGTTTAAACATGCTTAACTCAGCTTGCATTTAAACATAGCCATCAAAACGATGGCAAAAGTCTATTTACTTCTGCTACACACTGCTTAACATTCCCTCGGCTCAGTTTTTTCTCATTTGATTTTCTAGCATCAAATGATGAACAATAACCATGAGTCACCAGGCATGCACCACATATCACCATTTCAGCGTCATTATGCCAATGATGTCACCCCAAATGAAATTTTATTTTTCGTCACAAAGTCCCTACATCTTGCCACCTATTTAACATTATTCCCTGATGTCCTTGATTGATAAAAACTTAGAACTTCCTAACTACCTCAAATCAGACACTTCTCATTCTTGTCCACAAAATAAATCGATTAAGAAGTTGCACCAGGTAAACTCTGGTCTTACCTGCACCATCCATATGCAGATCCCCCAAATATTATAAGAATTTTCAAGTAATCGCTTCAACAAAAACAAGGCGACCATTAGCCATCATATTCTAGGCATGCGCCCAGGAACTGAACTCAATCAATTCATATACTAACCAGAGAAATGTAATTGTGCATTTCTTTCAATAGTCAACCACATAAATTTTGATATAAAAAGCTAAACTGTGCATAACAATCTGGAGTCATTAAGTGAAACAGCCCAACAGCCTTCCGAGATACTTGAGGTTAGATTAGTTATCTTCAGTACAAAATTCCTTCTTTTTAACAACTAACACAGAGGAGTTTCTTTGCCGTTCCTACTATTTTCAACTCAACTTCGATATGCTAAAACCATGAGAACGACATTGAAATTTAGCTATACTGAATCCCATATAGAAACATCACGCACGTGATCATTAACAAACATTTAAGGAAAATATATGTACTTGTACAAACAAATGATAATGATGAGCGGATCTTATCAATTTCATTTTCGGACCATTTGAACAGGCAATTATAAATTTATAGACATAGGCATTGCCAAGTACAAGAATGTCCCTTCATTTCCATAGTGTCTTTCAGTTCAGATACGAATTGAGAT
Organism: Dorcoceras hygrometricum; assembly: GCA_001598015.1. Taxonomy (NCBI): domain Eukaryota; kingdom Viridiplantae; phylum Streptophyta; class Magnoliopsida; order Lamiales; family Gesneriaceae; genus Dorcoceras; species Dorcoceras hygrometricum. The sequence goes on from KV016225.1 coordinate 424,628, forward strand.
GAAAATCTAATCCATTTAGTTTACTTCAATGATGTCCCGATCAAAAATTACGTTAAATACTGAAATTAACATTTCATCCGATTAGCGTCTGCCACGGATTGACAGAACACAGATTAAATAAATCGATAAATTATTTTCGACCAAACTTTAATCAGATTTTAAAGTTCAGAAACGTTAACTGTCCCCTTGTGGATAACGAGACCATAAAATTATTTAAGAGCAATGATTCAACAAGACGAAGTAACTGAAAAATCTTCACAAGGTTTACCTGACAAAGATTAACATCTGAAGCCCAAGAGACCCTTTTCGATTTCTGCGATCCTCCCATTTTATCACGGGTAAATTAATTGGATTTTAAATGATATATAGATGTGTCTTTTAAAAATTCAATCGATTTTTGCAATCAAACCCCAATTTAAGCATCACTCACACGACAAGGATTAACGATTAAATTCAATCGATGGCTTTTCAAAATGTGTGCAACGATACATTGACAGAGAGATACAAAGAAGAGAATCAGAGACGACGGGGGACGGTAGGAGTAGAAATACAAAGAAAGAAACCCTAGATCCTCTAATCTACTTTTTCTCCTTTTTGCCCATTTGCCCTTTTGCCGTCATTATATTACGCCATCTGGTCCTGGCGGCATGATTATATAGCTGTAACGTGTGTGTATTACACTCAACAAAGTAGCGCGTGGGAGCGAATCATTTTTTCCCATATACAATGATTAAATTTTGTGAAACCGAACATTCACAATAATCAAATTTATTTATATATCAGATTATAACAAAAAAGATATATATATCAGATTTATAAAAAAATATTGTTTAACGATGGAACAACTAACCAGATTTATAAAGTAAGATATCAATCATATTGGTCCATATACAAAAGAGGACCCATATTAGTGTGACTTACTTGCACATCTTGGCGTGTCCAAAGGAGGATCCTGAACATTCAAGATTGAGCTAGTCTGTTTGGGACAAGAAATGGTATTAAGGTTGTCGTTCTGTGCTTTCTGCAACTAACAATTAAGGAAGACACTATTAATTTGTAGGTCATGGGAACATTTTCTCGATGCGAAAAGATTTCCAATTTGTTGTGCACATTGACAATACAATTACTTTTGCGGAGGTTCGTCTACTTACTTGAGGTTTTTAAATACATAGCGTTTGTGCTAAAAATTGTAAAACCAATAAAAAGTCCAAGCCCATCAATAATTAAACCCGATTGGCAGAAGAAGCAAATGAGCGTCAGAACAGTTGAAGCATATGGTCGTGGTTTATGGTCAGAGACGTACAAACAATGGATTGAGGGAACTCCACATAGCAAGATAAAAAGAAACATCGACAGACAGGAAAAGGATCATCATCACAATTCAGCAAAAATACTGCACAATTCTCTGCAAAATTCAGCAATCAAAATTTCTCAATTTCAATTAGCATTTTCCATATTCAAGCATAGCTTTCAATCTTTAGTTTATTAATTTCTGGTTTACTGTAAATTTCCTACATTTTGTTGAAAATTCAAAAATTATGTCGGGAGTTTATTCATACGAATTTCAGTTTGATCCCTTTTATTTTTTGGTATTATGTCTTTTAGGAGATTAGAACTAACAGTCAAATTTAGTTCTCGCCGTCGTTTGATTTTAGTTAGATTTTTTACATTTTTTACACAAATTGGCGCTTGAGCGTCTGGCACGCCCATCAATTTGTTAAATTAACTTCAAACACATAGGTTTATAGTTTATACTTGTCTTGCACTTATCCTGTTTTCAGAAATGTTAGAAATTGAATCGACTGTTAAATTTGTTCTTAAAAACAAGATTTAGCACCCGTGCAACAAGTATCAAGCCTTAGCACCCGTGCAACAAGGATTGGGAGAGACTTGAGCTTTGATCTTGAGAAACCTGTTGGTTGTGACGAGGAAGATTATATTTACTAGAGAAACTGCCTCCAGCGAGTTTTTACAATAATTGGATTGCTAGATCAACTTTATTAGTTCATAGCTTCTTAAATTTTATGCATTAAATTATGTCTTGCAGCACTTCAATTTATGGGAATTTGAATAGTTGTGTACAATGGTTAATAAAAGTATGTTTTTCGATGAGAAAAATTTATCTCTGTTTGCATTTTTAGAATTTGATGTTCTAAATTTTACGCATTTAATTGTATATTAAAAGAAAAGATAACCATCACAAAGATATAGGAAATGGAAAATCAGAATAAAAAATCTAAATCACAAAAAATTGTAAAAAATAAGAAAAAAATAAAAATATATATATATGAGTGTAAAAACAGTTAAAAAGGCTTTTACAAATATTTACTGAAATGTCTTTTTATTTATTTTAACAATAACCTTTTTTTTTCTAAAGTAGCAATCTAAACAATTTTAAAGTAGCGATTTAAACAATTTAAAATCGTTGTCCAAATATATTCTTACACCTAAGCATCAAAATATTTTTCACAAACACTGTTATATATCCACTTTTCAAAATCAGTCCAAACAGAGCCCGGAAGCTCATGCTCGTCGGCCAATAATATCAATTATAGAGATTAGAGCCATAAACAACTGAATCGAAACCAAATCATGTAAAGCCTTCTGCCCGGGATATCATTAATATACAGCAACAAGCTTAAACATACATCTGTGATGCAACATTTCATATATATCTCAAGTTTTAAGTCAATACAAGACATCTAAAGCCATTAGCATTGGCAGCCAAACACAAGTTAACAGACAATCGAACAAGCTCTTGAGAAAAAAACACAAGCAACTCTCAGACAGATTGAAATGGGAAAACCAAAAAATAAAAAACAAATAACAAATATCAATACTGAGTCGTGAGCAGTAGTAGATTACATGCGATCTCAGAAGCTCTATATATCTCCACAGGGGAAAAAAGAATATGATACCAATGCATTATCTTTCCTCCAACGAGAAGCCAACCAATGGGTGAAATACCATCTCAGATTTACTTGGTGTACCTGAGATTCTGGTTACCTCCTCCATTTGCGGTCTGCAACAATTAGGACTAGCAGTAAGCAGATATGAAATGAATTGAAATTTGGATGCAAACAGATAAATGTCGCTGATATTGGATATAACAGCCCTAAACAAGAACCCAATTCACACAACATGACAACTCAAAATTTAGGTACCAAAAGCAACAGTTAGGGGATGCTTGCTGGTTGCAATCTAAAAGGTACCAAAAGCAACAAGATGATGACCATCGTAAATGGTAGTGTTAGTATTCACAATCTAAAAGAAATTTATGGCAATGGCGCAACCCATTGCCTTCGAGACTTACAGACATGGATGTGTATTACTATTATGCAATTGATTCCCAGTAATAAATGGAAAGGTAGTAAGTATTGTTATCTGAGGTGAATCATCAATGCATGTAGATATCCAAGAATCACAAACACAAAATTAAGTAAAATGAATAAAATGTCGGTGTCAAATTAGCTCATTTTTCCTCAGTATTACGCATTTGCTACTTCATAATGAGACAAAATTCATGTCAAGGAGCTTGGATCAATGGGATTCAAGACGATGTATTTCACATTCACTATTTGGATTAAATGCAACACTAATTGTTTAAATGAACTTATATCCTGAATGTTTCAAATCAAACCCTTTATTAATTAATGTAAATGTGATGGTAATTATGATGGATTGGAAAGCACCCAAATGGAATCCATCAAACACAATTTAAGGATACATTTAGACTTAACATCTCAATTGAGAAGATTGAAAGAATGGATGCAAAGGAACTCTAATAATTAAAGATGTAGAAATGAAGCACAAGGACTTGAGTTCGATTTAGTTGCATTGAAATGTACATAAGCGATTTCAGATTAATGGAAGCATATGCACTCGAACAAATGGGTGTATCAGATTTACATTCAGATGTAGGAATTTGATCAGGGCAGGTAGTTTTGAATATAAATTTCATATGAGATTAATGTTTGTTGCATTTGAAAGCCATTACAACTGTTAATATTTAAGCTTAAAGTGAGCTGACGATAACCCCCCCCCATGTAAAAGAAACCTAAAAAAAAAAAAAGATGAACCTTAAATCATGAATAAATCCGTTACTCAAACAGATTGGTTCGAGAATGGGTTTAAAGTTGAGTATATTTGAAATACCTAAAGTAGTAAGTAACATAAAGGGTTTAAACTGAATGCGATGACTTTGCATTCCCCTATGTGAAAAGCATCCAACCAACAACAATTACTTTGACTATTCCACATGGCTCAATGTAAATGCACTCACAGGTTGCATTTTGATGAAATTATCTGGATTCAATTACAGTGTTTCAGGTAAAGAATTTGAAATACACTAAAGTTGGATGCATATAAAATCCATTACGTTAATACAAGAACATATATGGAGGAATAGATTTGAAATCGACCCGAATCAAAATCCAAAAAGAAATAATATGGATTTTTATAGTATTTTCATATCCTTCAACATAAAAGCTCGCATAGACATAAGAACATTTAGATGATACCTTGAGGAGAATGAGCGTCATTGCCCTTAGCATTTTGCTGTGCGTGAGACAAAGAACGCTGGACACGAGGAGATCCTTGCCTTCCATTTGAACCAGGTAGAGATTGTCTCTTCTTGATGTAGGTATCCTTCTCATGCACGTCTGGACTAGATCGTGGAGAGCCACTTGATATAGCTTTGGCTCTTGCAGACTCAGTTGCTTGCATGTAACTTGGGAGAGTGTTACTGCTACTACTATCTCTTGGTTCTTGATCTGCATTATCAGGTTTTGCTGGACCAATAGAGTTTCGCCTTTTGACAGTTTTGTGTTCCTTCGGTAACTGCTCCATGCTACTTCTTGAAGCCGAATCCTGATTAGAGTTCGGAAGGGATTGTTTATCAGCCGACGAGGACTTATTTTTACGACTTGACCCACTTTTTTTCACCTCTTTTTTTCTTTGGTTTCGAAGAAACTATGGGAGACGGTGTTGCTTGAGATTCAGTAACAGTTGTATGGCTTCTTGGAGATGCTTCAGGGGATTGCTTGTGTACCAGATGGCTTGCTTCAGATCCCAGCTCCAACTGCAGGTCACTTGGATCTGGTTCTGGCTTCGTTTCTAATGGCTGTGAGTCTGTGGGGATCTCAGAACTATCACATTCGACTGTAACCGAGTTACCATTATCATCCCTAGGCATGTGGTCCATATTTTTGTGTGATTGATCAGGTCCTAGGGTGTTTGATGTCTCATTGATGTCAAGTACAAAATTTTCTCCACTTGTAGAATGGTCAGAATCATCAGCATTTTTTGGGTTATGGTCAATGTCATTGACTCCAACCTCTGACCTATCAGGTGAATCGAGGGTAGATGAAATAGAAAGCTCGGTGCCACATTCAGAGCCACCTATTTGAACAACTGGAGCATTGGAAAGGGGATTTTCTGATGATTCAATCTCCTGAGACCTAAATGGTTGTTGATCAGTAGAAGTAGAAACCTTATCCAGGTCGTAATCGATACCATGATCCAGGTTGAATGAAGCCTCTGGCTTAGCGTTATTGGCAGCTGAACTCAGTTCTTCAAATTTTGACTGGGCAGCAAGAAAAGCTGGATTACTTGCCTTCCTTGATAATTTCTTAGTCTCGATTTCAGGTCGCTCGGGGGACAAATTTTGAACATCTGGTAAGTCAATTTCATACGCTGTCTCCTCCTTATCAGGGTGAGATTCTGTGTCCACCTCCAAATTCAAGTCCGTTTCTTTGATCTCAATAGAAGCAGGCTCTGCATTGGTTTCAGCCTCCAAATTTGTAACTGTTTCAGTTACAGGATGTGTTACTGATTTATCAACGTTCTGTAGGTCAGGATGACTGGAGGAAGGAGAGATTGATTTGCACATTTGGAGATCTATGTTGCCTTCCTCACAACTGATTAAACCGTCGTTGTTTACAGATGTTTCGACTGATGTTTTCATCCCAGGTAAATTCATTTGCTCAGGATAGTGATCAGATGGAACTACAGAGTCCACTTTGCCTTCAGAGTCCACTTTGCCTTCAGAGTCTTCAGGTTCATTCTTCTGTAGCAGCTCTACAGCTGATCCAGATTCCAGTACCTCGGCATTGCTCACGGATGAAACTGACATCCATCTTTCCAGCCATTTCCAGGCTGAGTCAGATCTCAAGGGGTCACACTTGATGTTGATATATTTGGACTTGGGTGTTGATTCCATTAGCTTACAATAAAATACAGAACACAGATCAAGGTCTATATATGTAATTTTCTGTAGTATAGATGAAATTAAAACAAGGAAAAACCTAATTAAAGAAGTGTGCCTTCATTTACCTGGTGGGCAAATTCATTGCTAAGTAGTTTCTCAATGGAAATGTAAGAGTGTGAGACATCTGATTTTGCTTGTCTTCCACTCCTCTGAAAAGAAAAGAATATAGCACAAAAATAGAATTACAGGTGATACAGATGTATTTTCCAAGAAAAAGAAAGCATAAAACGTCACTTCTTTTTCTCCTTCAGCGGGGTGTAAGAAAATATGACTCAGTTCCACAGGAAACATGAATCTAGTATGATATAGAGGGTGGTGAGACTTAAGGTCCTGGTCCAATCTTGCTCCGAAAATATAGAATATAATTCAAAGACAAGTCGTATTACTATATACAATCAACACTCATCATACAAATTAAGACACTTGTGGCGCTTTTCTATATCATCTCATCTGCCTTAGGACATGCAGAATGTCACTGAGCATTGCACAATCACCGTAATGTTAACATTGGGGCTGGCTCTACTGGCATTTAGGAATGTCGGAAGTGACAATGTGAGACCAAAGAACAAAATACTATCGAGGCAGGGGTTTTTGGAATAGAAACTAAAATTAAGAAAATAAATTATGTCACTACCGGATCGGCATTATCCTTTCCGATGCTTGCACTTTGCTTCTCAAAATCACCTGATTCTTCTACAAATAGGCGAGCGCGGCGAGCTCGGACAAGAGCCTGCATTTTGACAATAGCCTGAACACACCTTAGAGTTCCCACAGCATGTGCTCGAACTAAATGGCCCCGTATTGCTGCTTGCAATGTTATTACGTTCTTCTGCTTTGTTAGCAGTCTTTGAGCCTAGCAAGTGATAACAAAATAGGATATAACATTGCCCAACAGACTTGAGAGATGAGAACTACATTGTAAGTGCGCAAACCAGAGATAGCCTGATAGCAGATTGGATGACAATTATACTGGACTCATCATATGTTTCATGTTCATCAGTGCTAGGATCATCCACGTTATCAGCTATGGTTTCTGTTAACTTTACGTTTGGTTGGGCAGGCAACTCAGCTTTCTCGTCTTTCCTTTGATTTGCAGAGGACTTTTCTGGAATAGTCAAGTTAGACTGGATAAGGAAGTTGGCATCTGCAGATTCTGGACTTTCCTTTTTCACAGATGAAGGAGCTTCTGAGATGATTGTATTACTCAGTACCCGGTGTGTAGCAGATCTCTTTCGAAAACTCCACCCACGTCTCTCATTTGAACTCTTGCTCTGTGATATTCAAAATTTCATAAGCATTTTCTCATGTGAAATTGAAATAATTTCACTTCAATGACAAAACGAATTCATTATCGACAAACTATGATCAAGACACGCTTATGCAACCACTGATCCTTGTTCCAGCAGTACCAGACAACTGCATTTTCTATACAACTGAGATTCACGTGGGCTAAAATCCCAAGTGCAACGAGGTGAATAAGAGAAGCAGGGTATTCAATTTCTGGACATGAATCAACAAAAGATTCTACATTGTAGAGACGCAAATTCGATCATGCAATCGCATTTCATTTTTTACAAAAGAAGGTCAGCAGAGACTGCAATAGCATCGACCATCATGTGTTCACAAACAACAAGATCAAACCAAAAAATGGTCAATTTCGGTAATGCGAATCGCTACTTGATGTTTCAATCAACTTGAATAAGAAGCAGAGTAATTGAGCAAGCGAAATCCGTTCAAAGCGTTCAATAAGACCGTCAAAGAAAACCAATTCAGGAAAAGACACCTGAAAGCCAGTTTCACAGATCCTAGTACCCTACCATAGATTCGAGCATCGACCAGTTAACCGATCAAACTGAGAAGCTTCCTCCACGCATAATAAAGAACAAAAAAAAAGGCATCGAATCAACTCAAATCAAGTCAAAAGCCATCGAAGCAAATGTCACGTAACCGGATAAACAAATAAGTTCAAACTCAAAAACGAGCTCGAAAACCCAAATTCTAAACATGGAAACACTAAGATTCTCCAAAATAGCAGATTCAAACAAGATATGAACAGATACACACTTCCGGCGTTTGGAGATCCTCGTGATCGACTGAATCAGCTCCGCAGGCAATTATCTTGAAGCATGCTCCACTTGATTTTACCATTATCGCTCTGAAAACTTCAAAGTACCTCTCTCCCCCTGTCTCTACAAATTTGCTTCTCTATTTTACAGTGAAACATACGTTGTACTTTATTAGACGTTTATTTTGGAAATTGAACCGTATAAATAATATATAATCATTGATAATTCATTAACTATTAAATAAGTTAAAGTAAGTGAAGGTATGCGGACGTCAATTTCCATCCTGAAATCTGGTTTACTCAAGGGCTTAGATTCCGTGTTATGGTGCAGTGCAGGAGGCAGTGGAGTTCGGTTTCCTTTTCTGAAAGAGGCTCCCTTTTTTGGATGGTACCACGTTATATCCCTTGGATATTTTTTTGTTTCCATCATTTGATTATTGATAGTGAAAGATCGCAGGGTTCACGAGATACATACTATACTACTGTGTGTGTATTTATTAAGATTTGGATTGGATGCACAAGTTGCTCTACCAACATTTTACCCGTAACTTATAATGGACAATAATTGTATTAGCAAGTCATCGTATATTCGTAGTAAAAAATTGTGTTTTTTAATGTTGAACTATTATAAGGTAATTACGAGAAACTAAAATGTTATAAGAGCTAAGAGCAACTATGTGTTTGGATAATTATTTTATAAAAATATTTTATAATTGAAGGACGGTAGATTTGAGGGCGAATTTTCAGAAAAGAGTCTCATTTAAAGTCGGACCCGATTTGTTCAAATTTGTCATATATTGAATATATAATTTATATCCAAAAAACATCTTTCACTTATTTTTTAAAAATATATTTAAAAACACTTTTTGCAACATAGTTTCAAAACATTTTGCAACAAATTTGTCTAACACATATATTAAGCCTTTTTCACCTATGAACACTAACAACGTTTTTTAAATTATTGTCTAAACGGAGCCCAATTATTAACTCATGTTCCAGAATGTGTTCTCTTCGACATCTATACAATAAAGTAATTCAACTGCCAATACAAATTTTAAGTTGTTTTCATTTTGTTTGTACTGCTTAAAAAATTGATTCCGTTTTTGTTTTTCCAAATTATGCTTTGATGCCTAACCGTATTTCCATTTACCCGAGGAAAATATTTATTTTCCGGGCATTTATATCTGCATGGTGAGATAAATATTATGACGAGTGTCACATGGCTAATTCATAATTAGATAATTATTGCGCTCTTAAAAATATATATGTATATAGTGACGTGTTTTGATGCCTCAAATGATTGTGTGTTTACTGGGAGTAATGCTTCGGTAATTGGTCTATAAATGTTATGGAAAGTAATTGGTTGACTTAGATTTCATATGGGAGGAAGATGCCAAGGTGGCGATTTTATTGTTTATGTATGTGATGCCTCCAATCACCATCTCGGGATCCAACGACCGAACTCCACATATCAGATGTCGAACTGTGTTGATAGCTCGGACCGATTACCGAGGATTTACGTTCGGCTTGGGTGTGTTTTCCCGATGAGAAGATCATGCTTCCAAGAGTCCAACCAGTATACGTCTCTACTTCTTTGAACTACGAGATCATCGGGAATCACGGAGACAATATCGCTCAAGATAAACATCAATCTAGGCGTAATTCCCGTCGGGATAAGTGCCCCAGCGCATCGCGCCCCGAGTAAGGAGTCCCGACGTCGGGTAAATCGCTCATCTCTACGGCTTAACCCCTCTATAAATATCCAGGTATGCTCCCTCATTATGGCATTCACGCATTCACTTGCTCTTAGCTTACATGCATTATCTCTCGCTCTCCTTTGCTCGTATACACTCTACCTGACTTAAGTATTGGAGGGACTTCGTTGGACACATTTCCGACGTCCTCTGATTTGTGATATGTGGTTGTAGGTATTTCCGAGACAGTGATCACCCTTCAATCCTCCGCACTCCCGACGACCCGATCTCCCGAGCTCCCGAGGTGGTGATAGTTCATCGGCTGATAATTCGATTACATCAGTATGAATAGATGACAATATGTTAATGATTCATAAATACAGTTAACTACAAGTTTATTTACAGATATTTCACTATTTATTATCTTAAAAAAACGATGATACTATTTCAATGTTAAATTGAATTCTTAGAGCTGCATCTCAGTATGTGTATAAATTCCAAATATTCTAGTTAGCCAGTAGTTTGAAAACATCTCCTAAATACAACAATCACAATTGTGAGTTGGAAATACTTATGATTTATTTCCAGTAGCAAAGAAAAAAAACCACTAAATTGAAAGTTTGAAATGCCTAATTTTCTAGGAAGAAAGACAATATGCTATATATGCGGAAAATAAAATAGTTGAGAACTTGAGATGTATCAAACAGGAAACGAGGAAAATTAAGCAGCATGCACCTGTATTTGTGTAGGTACGAATGGACTGCCAATGCCTCAAACTTTTGTCTTACTCAACCAATCCCCTCGAATATGGTAAATAGTAATAACTAATAATTCAATTCTTGACAATTAAGAAGTCATTAGCTGTAACTGCAATTTAAATATCTCATTTTCTTCGTTTAGTTTTATCACTGACATGCCAGCGGCCGGAAATTTGTTTGATGTATAATTCGTTGGTAGTTAAGAAAAATATAGGTTCTATTTTAATAAGTTTTTTAAAATAAAAGTATTTTTTTAAAAGGTATGTTAAATGTTTGAAATTTATTTTAAGATTAAGTTTGTGTTGTACAACTATTTTAGAAAATAAAAAATTATATTTAAAAAATAACTTTTGAAATAATTCAAAACATTTTATAAAAACTTTTTTTCAAACATATATTTTAAATTTTTATCACTTATAAACACTAAAAATGCTTTTAATATATTTTAACAAAACAAATAAAGTTTACAATACACAATTAGCATCTCCCTTTGTATTATTCTCTCATTACCGCATATTTTAATTTCTAAAATATTAATATATCATTAAAAAACACGATAATATAACCACGATAGACTTCGTCAAATGACAAAAATCATATATTGTTGATTTATTATATGGTTTCCCTTGCTTTGTTAAACACACTTAAGTATTTCTTATTTATAAGAACCCTCAATCTCAGGCTCCACAATTTTTTTTCCTCCTGTCTCTAAATTCAGGGACCAGAAGTTCATCATTTGTACGTAATCTTTCAACATGCAAACACATTATCTTAAAGTTTTTTGTGCTATTGATTGTGGTATTAGCTAATAATTAATAGGACTGACGAAGAACAATTATGATAGAAGTAGCAGTGGTCCTGGGAATGATTCATGTGAGGTCCAGTTAGTTAATGATTTGATTATACCAATTAATTAAATTTACCATCAATTGTACATTATGATGTATGTATGTATGTATGTATGTATGAATACACATTGCATCTAATCTAACCGTCAAAAGGAGAAAGCGAGAAAAATCGACGGGGGCTGACAGACGACCATCTTGCCAGCACGTGCATGACTGGACTGGACAGTAGGCGGACATGTTACGCCGCACATGGGATCCATATGATCAAGCAAAGGTCTACATAATTTCTTACTTTGAGGGGCCGGGGGTTAGTATTTAAATTAAATCATTACCACCATATAAAAAGAAAATAAAAAAATAACAAATCGAGGTAAAATCTGCTGCGACCTCAGAAGTTGTAAGCATATTTCGGAACATCTGGAATTGACCCCACTCTACTTGATCTCCCCCTCTCTTAGTATGGGTCGATTTTGTTGGTGTACCGATTCCAATAACTGGATATATTATGTGTATGTATACGCTGTTATATATATTTTATTGTTGATTGATGCACAGAAAATATGATAATAATTTTATATTGTATTGGATCCGATATTTTTCATATGTATTATATGGATCCTCGAAAATCATTTCCTCCCAATCAAGTTTATTGGCCCAGGTCACAATGATTAACCATGTCATGATTCACTGAGTGGATAATTTATTATTGAAATTTAACAAAAAATTAACATTTGGGGTGTCTGTTTTTTAATATAAATGTATTATATATACTTAGGCAAAATCTGACATCGTGTTTTATATCAATGTCTCTCTATATATTATATATGAAAGGAATTTTTAAATTGTTAAAGCGTAAATTTTAATGGATGGCGTTTGGAATATAAATAATTCATTATATGGGTTACAACTACATATTTGCAATTTTGAATTGGCCTGTGCCTGCTTGACAAGAGCTGGATTCATTCTATTATGGAATTTCTCTCGTTGCGACAACATAAATATATGCGACAAATTATGCACACAGTTAATTGATTGATAATGATACGCTTATAAAATTTGTACCCGGAGAAGTTATACGATTGCTATATAGGCTAATAGTATCTATACTATCTTATGGCCCTTTGTTGTCTTTTGCGGACGAGGCATCATTGATTGAAAGGATTTGTTTTCAATAAAAACAGTGCAGTCTAAATGTAAACTTGATTTAAAATAATATTTGAAAATTAGTAATATATTTGATTTAATAGATTAAATTTGAGATAAGATATATAATTATATTTTAAATTTTTTTAATAATAATTAAATATGAAAAGATGTACGAATAATAATATTATAATTTAAATTGAAGATTTGATTTATGTGAAAAAATAATAGTGAATTGCTTTATGTAAATAAAAAATTAATTTATTTTATTTATGCGATATAAATAATATGTGAGAAAAATTTTAGAAAAAAATGATAACTACGTGTTTGGTTTGACAATTATTATGTATAAAACTTTGTATTTATCAATCTAAAATAATTTTTAGTTAATAATATTTATGCAGTAAAGATGTTTATCAATAATAAAAAATTATTGAGCATAACATATATTCAAAAACTAGGATTTTTTAATAAATGAAGAAAATAAATTTAATAAGTGGAAAATAAACATAAAGTTACCAAAATTTTGATAAAGAGGTTTCTAGTAATTAGAAAGAATAAAGTTTGTAAGAGAGAAATAATTAAAGTATTCTTCAGATATCAAAACATATTTATTTTATAGATTTTGAAAAAAAAAAAGGAGATTCAATTCAAGAGTAATTATATAAATTCGTTAGTAAATTTTTTTTACTGTTTTTATAATTCTAATATCATAAATCCTTCCAATTTTATAATGATTTCCATTTAGTTAATCAAATTCCATGGATTAAACATTAAATCGAAAATTTATAACCACTGAGTTGAGTTCCGGTGAAAAATTTTTGGCATGCAAGTTCGATTGTCAATTTTCATTGTGTAATAATGTAACATATAATTTATTATTTTTTTAGGATAATAATCAAATTATATAACTTGGAGAACATGTATTATAGATTAGCTTTTTCATGATATCATTTGTCACCTCTCTCTCTCTCTCTCTATATATACATATACACACACTATCTCTTTGTGTGCGTACTATTTCTTTCTGTGTTTGTAATGGTTATTTTTCAAAACAAGTCCAAAGTGCATGATGATAGAATATCGTGCATCAAAGTCAATGACATAATTCACTCGAACTTACAATCAATTTATTGAAATCTGCTGGCCATCCCACGCCAACACTTATTCATGTTGGCATTGAATAAAATATGCGGTTGATGAGTCGTTAACGTGGCATCAGTTTAATTTCAATTTTTTTTATAAATTTGTTTATTTTTATGGTGAGATTTGTTCAACTTATTGTTTGTTTAATAGTGGAGTGAGATTCTTGCATTAGTTGTATTGCTTTTGTCTTCTTTTACTTAAATAATTTGCCCACCCTTGCTACTTCTCTTATCCTTTGTGTTTGTGTAGCGATCAAGTTTCGAACCCATGGCCATGGCGAAGGCAAGGAACTGCAAAAGAAAAAGCAAATAGCATAGATTGTGTAGGAAGATTCACGTTTTTTTTTTTTTTTTTGATCGTTTTCGTTCCATCTATACGAGACTAAGATTATTCGACCTCAACTACAAACAAAACCCAATAATAAAGTTTAAAATCTCGACGAGAACTTCACATAAGATTTGGAAAAGTTTCTAAACTAATTACCGACCGAGTTTCAAGATTTTAGTGAGGTTTCCTAAATTCAGTCAGGTCGATTGAGGTCAAATGTCAAGATCGAGCAATCACTCGTAGGTGAAATATATGTTTTCTGTCCATATAATTTGGAATTTTTTTAGGTACAACAGCCAGTTATCATCATCATAGAATGAGCCTTTTTCAAAAGATAAGAAATTGTGGAGCCATGGTCATGAGCAAAAAGCCCGGATGGTGGCAAAATGTAAAGTGAATACAACGTTTTTGTCCGTCTTCAATTGACTGATGGAATCCAATAGTCATGTCCCCATCGTTCTATTTATTTAGGCTAGGCTACGTTTTCTTTTTCATCTGTCCAAATTATTATACCTCAGTTTCCATATTTATTATTTCTAAACTAATTTTACCAATTTAACTTTATTTAATTATTAAAATATCATTAAATAAGGGCAAAAAAGAAATATATTATTAAAATTTAGATTCTCGGACCAAAAACACACATAACTAAATGAGTGGACGGAGGGTGCATCCGACAATAGTGGACATGTTAGAAGACTCAAAATCCACACAAGTGAAACGGGTCAGTCCGCCTTTGACATGTTGAGAGTACCGATCCAGTCCACCCGTTTAGGCTGTACCTTGGCCGAATGGGTTTAGCCTAATGTGCGCATATGTTCTCGCGGCCAAGCCCATTCATGATATATTACATGATGGACATAACCCATTTATCACATCTTTATAATATGAGTTACATTATTTTAAAAAAATTGAAAATTTTTACTACAGCTTCATTTATGAAAAGGGTAAACAAGAAAATAGATTTACCATGAAACGTCCGATTGGTTTCTTAGAACAAGACAAGTACAATTAAGTAAATTCAAAAATTCTGCGACATTTGTTTAAGTTTCTGCAGAAAAAAAGATATATCCAGAATTACGCATTATACATAACAATGATGTGATCAGAATTTCAGACAAAACAAACACTAACATGTGATTGGAGTGGGGATATTGTTTAGACTGGGAGCAGGTTCAGATTTCTTGCAACAAAACTTTGACTTCAATACAAATATCTACACAAGAAAAGTACATCAATTTCAGCGTCTGATTAATATATCTATGAATCCGCAAGAGGAAGTAATCATCATATATCTGAATGGAATGTCTTTTTAGGCATATTTGAATCGTTCGATTGACCACTGATCGATCTTAAACAAAACGAAATAATTCAAACTATTAAGTTCTATCAATGGCTCTATGCTAATAACCGGCAGTAATGCCACCGGTAAATCTAAAAAATAGACGGTGAAAGAAAACAAATACAAGCAACCACTCGTGACCGGTGAGAACCGCCGCCAAAAAAGCGGTCATACTACTGAGGGTACGGTATTTGAAGACCAGTTATATTTACTTTTGGGCCCAACTGAGGCCCAAATTAGTGTACAAGTCTAAAAGGAAAATTAATTATGGTTTAAATTAGTCCATCTCATGCTTTCAGCTTTCTTCCACTGGCCAATTTTTATTTTATTTCTCCCTTCGGTCCTGGGACAGGAACAGGAATGTAGTGGCCTGTCAAAATGTTCTAAAGGTCAATGTAATAAATATTACAGCTGCATGGTCCACAAATATCTATTATCATATCATCAATTAAAGTTGAGGTCATTTCATATCTATACTCTTTCTGAAATCTTGCAATCGAATTTTCATCTATTTTTCAAATTCAGTCCTATCTTCATTATACTTTTATATAACAAATCACAATTTATTGAGAATTTATTTTAACCATGTTTCTTGCAAACGGACCCATGAGGGACAATATTAAAAAATTCTTGCCAAATATTAGTCAGATACATGTCAAATATGTAAACAACCCTCTGGACATATATGTCAATTCACGATCGAATCGCATTCGCGTATAAAAACCTCCGCTCACCAAAATTCAATACCGTATTCCTAAAGCATCTGTATATCCGTAGATAACAAGCACAGCAATATCCGAATCTCTGCTGTGATCCATTCAGGTCGGTCGGAAAATGTCGTCAATCTTCAGCGGCGATGAAACAGCGCCATTCTTTGGCTTCCTCGGCGCCGCCGCCGCTCTCGTGTTCTCCTGTGAGCTCAGCTTCACGATCCATTCAATTTTTCAGATCTAAGCTTTAGTTTCAATTGATCCAACCCTGTTTCTCAGGTATGGGAGCCGCGTACGGCACGGCGAAGAGTGGTGTCGGGGTGGCGTCCATGGGTGTGATGCGGCCAGAGCTGGTGATGAAATCCATTGTGCCGGTGGTTATGGCTGGTGTCTTGGGTATTTATGGGTTGATCATTGCTGTGATTATCAGTACTGGTATTAATCCCAAGGCTAAGTCTTACTACTTGTTTGATGGGTATGCGCATCTTTCTTCTGGACTCTCTTGCGGTCTTGCTGGCCTCGCTGCTGGTATGGCCATTGGCATTGTCGGAGATGCTGGTGTCAGGTGTGCTACTTTTCCTCTACTCTTCGTGTGCCTCGATTACTGCTTGATCCGCATAAGATATTGAAAAATTGAGTATTTCGATTTAAACTTCTGTTTATTTTTTTGTTGAATTGATAAGTATTTATTGAGTTTGATGCTCTGGAGTTTTTAAGCCGGAATCACTAACTAATATGAAAATAATTCTAATGGAATAGAAATTACTAATATAACATAAATAAACTGTCTTTCATGTGCAATCAGGACATATTGCTGTTGTTTGGATTGTTTTGAAAGGATGAACCTGACGGGAAGTGGCCTTGATTATTTTCCATTGGGCTTCTGCTTTCTTTAGTAACCTCGAGTCCTGTCTATATTGAGCACTATGACTTCAACTCATCTGATTTTCTTGTGAGACATCTTACTACTCTATGAGTACTGAGAGTGATAATCTGTCGTCTGATACATTATTGAGAATTCAGTATTCGTTCTGGTTCTCGCTTGTGTTTCTTTTGGAAATGTGAATTACACTGAATCATCCCTTGTTTTTCTTGTAAGATTACATACTTATACTATGATCTTTATCATCTATACAGAGCCAACGCTCAACAACCGAAGCTCTTTGTTGGGATGATTCTTATCCTTATATTTGCTGAAGCATTGGCTCTATATGGTCTCATTGTTGGAATCATACTTTCCTCTCGCGCTGGTCAATCACGAGCAGACTAACAGTTTTCTCTGTAAGCAACTATTGCAATTTCTTGCTATCCAGTACTGTAATCATTTTTCCTGGCTAGGTGGCAGTTTGGCCGTGACAGTGCTATTAGGTTCAAACTTTATATATGCAGGAAATTGTTGCCTAATATTGTGAACTGTTTATCTGAGAAGTTTGTTGATCCGTGAATAAAAACATCTTACTGTTTATACAGTGTTTTTGAAACAAAAATATTTGGATCATGTAAAACCATGGGATGCATCATTTCGCCAAAATCTTCTATATTTCCTGTAAATATACAGAATTTTGGGTGTTTGATTGTGTTTTTGCATATAAGACATGCTGAACACTGTAAGCAGCTATCATATAAGGTAACTATGGTAGAAATAAAAATTTAAAAGAGAGTAAAAACATATCCTTGATGGAATCACCCACTACTTCCCATGAGGAGGTAAGAGGTACAAATGCATGTGCCGCATAGGTGGAAACCTGTATGGCATGGCGAATATGATTCAACTGACATCTAACGGTGATGAGTTCATCGTTTAGATACTAGCAAATCGGGGGGCCCACTTAGTATCTCCCCTCCTTTTTATTTACATAACATGAAACTATCCATGGTTCACTTAATTCCCAAAGCAATACAGAAAGAACACTTACATGAGACCAGTAGCTTATTTACCTTTGTCCTCAATTAATGAAGTTGAGCACTGGATGAGGAGATCCTTAGATCCAATTCTCAACCATGTACAGGAATTATACAATTCAGACAACTAACAAAGTTAATTCTAATGCCACATTTCCTAGGTAATGGTAATTCACGTTTCACTGTAACAGCTTGGCCTTACATCATGGAAGGCAAGCTATGTCTCCAGCTGCGTGAACTGAGATTAGCCAGCTGTGTTGAGACACTAAGCCCGAACATTTCTTTTGGTGACTTCCCTGTCTCTTTGAACCCAATTAGTTTTGCAACAATGGAAGCACTTTCTTTGATGTGTTCCATGTCTGTAGCATCTGTCCATAATTTGCGGCAGAGTTGGAGTCTTCGTTGCTTTGTTTTTAAGCCGATTCCCCATTTCTTGTACAGGGATTCCCTCTCTTTCGCAGAATACTTTTTCATCATCCGTCTGCATAGCATTTCTCTCTCACGATTTAGAGCCTTAGTGCTGTGAGTGGACCCAGAAAATATTCAAGATTTTAGGTTATCATAAATGATAGATAATATACCTTTTGAATGTTATAGTGAAAAGATGATGTTTCATCGGATTTGGCTTTATACATTCTTTTACGCATTCTCAGTCTTGAAAATTTTAGAATTTGACAAAGAGTGAGAGGAGGAAAGGAGAGAGTACCTTGAAGCCTGTGTGAAATGATCGTCTTTAGCAAGTCCATGTATTGTGTTCTTAAGGAAAGACAACCGCCTAAGCTCAACCTCCAGGTAAACTGCATCTGAGGGATCTCCTTTGAAGAGCAAGAAGAAGTAGGTTCTATGAACCAATGGAGTGTTGCAAGTGTTCCAGAGTACAACTATCTCTCTCTTTTGCCTCTCAAATTCCGTGAACCAATCGGAAGGAGACTGCATTATATTCCGAGACTTATTGTGTTCATCATCTGCATTTTTTTCAAAATTCTTGGTTGTCTTTGCCTCCTCTATACCCTGCAAGCAATGTTAAATTATGAGAAATGGTAGATGTATGGAAAAGAAGAAGCTTTGCTAGAATTCAGTATACTGCTAAAGTATACAACTACATCAGTGCTTGGAGAATTAGTTTGATTAGAAACCAGAAACGGAATTGGAAGTAGCATAAATGTGATTAAGTTACTCGTCCAAGGGAATCCGTTTTTCATACCACATCATTCACCAACTGCTTCACTGACTCGGAGTGGCTCACTTCACTGAGTTCTGTGACATAAACTTCTTGTTTCTTGGCTGGGCAGTTTTTATCCAAAATTTTGGTGTAGTGATCTTTATCCAAAATTTGGATGTTGTGATCATTTTCATTCATGCTGTCACTCGTTTTGGAACTCTGGTCATCTTCTGTGCTCAATCTCTCTGGAGACATAATTGGCTCATCGATTGAGATCTTTCCTTGAGTATCTTCTGCAATTGGTGATGGATTTTCGGGTTCTTTTTTCCCGTCAAAACTCAAAGATTTGGTCATTGTAGTCAGTGTTGTTGTCCTTGATACTTTGGCACTGAAATCCGATATATCTGTGTCCGATGAAGTTAGATCTTTCCCTGCATATTGAACAAGAAAATTAGTTCACAATTTTCATCCACCTATAAAGCACTACTTCTGAAGAAATGTAACCTGAGCCCAGATCTCCATCTTGTTCAGATAACACATTTGAAACCGTATTTCCTTTGGTGAAATCGATCTCAATGCATTGAACCTCCTTACAGCTGTCGTCTAAACTCTTACTAGTTTCTTGGCCAATCTTCTCCCATCCTTGACATGGATCAGGACCAAAGTACTTGTCTATGTATAGTCTTGGTGATGTCTCATCGGAAAGAAACTGCTCCTCGGAATTTTCAGCAAACTGATCTTCAATCCTTCTGGAATTAGCACCTTCATATCTCTCTGAAAAATGAGATGTAATTGAGGCTCCATCGAAGCGAAAGGGATCGATAATTTCTGATGCTTCAGATGCTGGATATTCATCCCTCCAGGATCCTTTCTCCTGGCCATTCATATCAACCTTAAGAAAACAACAGAAAAATAAGCTCAATTAAGTATTTGAAGGGTTGAAATTCGTGTTGAGCTTGAGTTAAAGTAGACTTGAGTTAAACTTGAAATTCATGTTAAACTCAAGTTAAAGTAACATGTCAACAAACCCATGATTTTGATGCTTGATATTCCCCTCCTGACTTCAGCATATTCTCAATATGGGATTGAGCTTGATCCCGTTGATAAGTTAATTCCCGAATTTCTTTATCCATCTGCAGAATTCAAGTGAGGAAAAAGTGACATTTCTTCCAACAATTGTGTTTTTGGACTTAGTGATTTTTGTATGAAATATCACCTTTTCTATAAGTTGTTCTTTCTCTTTTAGTGCTGCTGCAGAGTCGCACGAATTAGCAAGAGAACTCAAGTTCCTCAACTCATTCTCAAGTCTTGCTAGTTCTTTCTGCAGCTGCTTCACTAATGCTTTCTCAGACATGACCACATTAACCTGTGCGTTGGTACTAACTTGCTTGGCGCAGCTAGCAAACAAGAGTGTGTTTCTTGATTGCTCAACGTGACTGTGAGCAGGGCTCATTGTGCATATAATGGCTGTCTTGGCATTCCCTCCTAATGAGTTTTGTAGTATACGTGTCAGCTTTGAATCTCTATATGGGATGTGCCCATTTCTTCCTTTGCTGCATTAAAACACAAAAAATCAATGGGTTTCAAGTTATCTGATTGCACTATGGAGAGAACTATCGAAAGACAGGTGATATTAAATAGGAAATGTACCTTAGCTTCCGGATGACCGTCCCGAGAGTAAGCAAACTTCGGTTTATATGGCAACCTTCTTTCAGTCTAGTGCCAGCGGATAATGTTTGAGAAGCACGTTCGCTCCCGGCAAGATCAACAAAATTCTGTGCTTGACAACATGAAAACGTGTTACCTTTTTTTAAGTAGTATATTGTTTAAGTATACAGCAGAATCAAATACATTAGATTTCGTACCACAGAAGCTGTTAGCTTGCTTGAATTTAGTGCACCAAAGTATTCACAAGCTTCACTGTCAATGCTCTACATTAATGTCACTAATGTAAGGAACTTGGCACAGGAAATAGTGACTTTCAAACTTTGATTGCCAAAAAAGACTATGAAAACATACTAGACGTTGAATTTGATGAGACCTAGAGCTCATTTCATTGAGGGTAGTCTCTCCTATTTGCCTCTGAGCTGCAAAATGCATGAACTCCTATCAAAGGTAATTCTTAGTGTTTGCATGCCAAAAAGATGAGATTCTAATGATTGATCTTGCCTTCACATATCGATAGAAGCTCTTTTAGATGGTTCAAATCTCTCAGGGTCACTTCCGTGAGTTTCTCCACAACAGTCCCTCTCTGAAATATTTGAGTGGCAGAAAAATTTATCTTGGATGTATGTTGAAGAAGTCGTCGCCTTTAAGGTCAAGTCTTTAAGTTTACTACTTACCTCTGGATCATCTAGAAGTCTAAGTGGAGTCCCATCGGTGCTGAGGAGGTCTTTGACAGATTCATTGTAAATCTCCATTGCAGAGAATTTCAAAACAAATTCTCTTTCGCGATGCTGTAGTTTCAATTGTGATGTGGTTTGATCGCTTTAATACAACTTAAAATCAAGAAAAAAGAATCGAATTATGGATTATACATACATTGTCTATGTAGTCGTATATATCTTCTATCGTGTATTCGGTAATGCCAGCCATTGTATATGTTTTTCCACTACTCGTCTGCCCGTATGCAAAAATTGTTGCTGCAAAGGGAATTCAGAAATTATCACTAATATATACGAAAATGAAAGTTACGGATATGGTAATGGCTGGCCGACTCACAATTCATTCCACTTAAAACAGAAAGAGCTATCTTTTTTGCTGCTTCCTCGTATACTTCCCTCGTGAGACTGTCGGAGCCAAATACCCTGTCTGCCTCCAGAGAAGAGGATAAATGAGAAAACTGTTGTTCATTTCGATGCGAGAAGGCGATGAATTATTGACGTTGGAATTGGAAATATTGGCAAGACACATAAACTGTCCCTTTGTAAATGGCAAATTTTGAAAAGAAAGAAACTGTATTATGACCACCAAGGTAATGTTTGCAATATCCGATGTAAGGGTTTATCTACTAACGTCTATAGTCACTTTCTCAAAGAGAAATCGGGCATACCGAAAGTGTAGGCAGCTGGATACATAGATCGTTCTTGAAGACTGTTCTTGAAAATGATGGTGGTGTTGTTGATGCATTCCCAATCCGAAACATCATTCCTCCCAAGCTCTCTTTCATTCATAGGTCTCAACCTGACCGAAACAAATATTTTCTCCTCGTGTGCACTTGAATCATGATCCCAATCTATTGACGAATCACCGCTAATCGAACCCATTTTGAATACTCAAATTTCCTCTTTATTTTGTTACTCAAATGCACTTGAAGAGAATTAATAAGCTATCAGAACCACGGGATGGAAGCGTTCATGTATTCCCTCTCTTTCTAAAAAGAGAGGGGACTTTCGTTGTAGGACAAAGGTTTAACTCTGCAACAGAAACATTCAGAAATGGACTCTTTAAACAGGTAAGTGCATCAATGATCTTGTGTACCACAGAACAATTCAAATTTGTAAAATACAACAAAAGAATTTCATAAAAATCTTGCACCCTAAAAATTCTTCCTCGTTCAAGATAACATCATCATGCAAATGGTACTACTAAATAACTACAATGGGAACATTTGCACGAGCTTTTGCAATGACGGGCCCATAAGAAGGAGTGTCATAGTAAAGAATTGTTTTTTTAATGCTTAATAGGTTTGTGTCAAATCCTTAAATATGGTTGTTTATATAATAGAATAAAAAAATGACACATCGTTTCATGTACATAAAACAACGAGATGAAGCTCGAATGGGTTGCATGGAGGACAAATTCGCTCACCCTGTTGAAACGTAGTGGCAAAAAGTATCGTCTTTGTAGGAAAACCCACAAAGAAAAAATCTTCGAAATACAGAGATAGCAAATCAGGAATTTTAAATGCCATTGGAAATGCCTACTTGAAGGGTTGAGAATGATAAGAGAGGAGAGAGAAACAGGGTTCTTTTAAGAATGTGGCAAACCTTAAGTTAAGGTAAGACGTGAGATTCTAAGGGTTCACAAAAGTATCGGTGAGGACGAGTTTAAATGTGTGAATATAAACAGAAAAACACGTGACCTACGAAATGAACCGCCAACCGCAAAGGCACAAAACGTATTTTAATCACAGAAGAAGAAATAAAATGAGAAACGTGTTTTGGCTACCAATTCTTACAACTTTCTCCGCAACGCCTACAAAGATGATAGGAACAATAATTTATATAGGGTTGGTAAACTCCACAAAAGTAGATCATAGATTTTTCAAGAAAATCTATGATCACTTATTTTTAGCAAATGCTCACTTAGCTGTTGAATGTGATTACATCATCAGGAAATGTTTCCCGATATTCGTGATTAGTTTTAGCAATCGTTTCTTCTCTGATTTTTATCAAATAGAAAGAGCTCGTGCATATATTGTATTGTCTAGACTCTTATTAGTACGGAGTTATGGGAATGATACATGTGGGATCGAATGTCCAATAATAAACATGGGGTTTTTCAGGTTGATTATATATTTTTGAATGTACTAATACTCTGAACTAAAATATCATGTTGACAAATTTATGTTGCAATTCATCCCCAAGATACATAGAGTCGGCGAACTATCATCACACAGTTAGCACCATAGGCCATATTAAACATAAACCTCTTCCATCGATTGATTTTACAGCACAAACTCAAATACACTGCCAAGATATAACTACAACTTTTTTTCCTCCTGAATTTAGTAGGGGAGTAATTTGATCCATTATTTCTGTATGATCCTAAACTAGCTATTGAATCCGTGTGAGTACTGATTGGCTTAACAATGTGGAGCATATCAACTGGGGGATTGGGGACCAATTTGACAAGTTTCCTGCTAACTTTTTTTGTTAGCATCATGTTTGTGATGGACACTCCTCTTGTTATCATATACAGTGGGTTGTTGGAAGTTAGCACCAATCACTCTTTCTCTTCACTCTTTTGGTTTGTTAAACTCAACGACTGGAAATCATTTGAATACATGGCTACGATCGAGCTAGCCGACGAACTCGATTTAGACATGAAATGTCAACGCATGTCGAGATTCTAATCAAGCACGAGCCTTTTCTGAACGTGAGAGTAACGCAGCCTGTTCCTTCATAAATGTCGTTTGTTTTTATATATTATAAGAACAGATTTGTTTTTCACATTCGATATGACACGATGTAGAAACAGATGGTCGTAACATATTGTAAAATTTATACACCACACAACCATGGACTACGTTTCCCTTTTAACTTCAATGATGGTCAGAATTATGTTAGGTCAGCCTTGGTGTGACACTATATTGCCATATAAAAGTGAATTTGAAATTATCGTGGATCATATCGTCTGATAGTTAGGTATTAACCAATGGAGATAGGAGAGCTTTTTTTTATTCCCTTTTAGGTAAAGGTAAGAAGCACATCCAGCGGCTAATTAAGGTAAAGAGCAGCAAAGATTATATATATATATATATACATATAAGAATTCATTACATAGCAGCAGAATCAGATATCATTATGCATGCATGCCCTACCATTAACAAACTGCAACTGCAGCGCTGCACTTTTGTTGGAATTATAGATTTTTTTATAGTTGACTAGACCCACTCCTAGTGGTGGATGATCGATCATTGGTTCGTAATTATGTATACTTATTACGTAAAAGTTCAAGCGTCATTTATCTTCTCTTTCAACTTGTCTGATATTTTATTTTAAAACTTAAATAACTGGTTTCTATGAAAATTGTTGGATTGGTCCTCAACCAATAAATAAATTCATCCTTCTCTTGCAAGCTTGAACTCTTGAAAGTGCATGTTGGTGGGGACAAAAGTGAAAAACAAGAAATCTCACAACTTGATGGTTTCTGTTCAGATTTAGTTCGTTCCAGTGACTTCTGTTGCCTGTATATTTACTTCAAATTCAGCTGCCCTTCGTAAGAAAACTGGCTCTAAATTGATGACACAGGGGTGGAAACAGTTTTAAGAAAATGGGGAGAATAGGAATGAAACGATTGTGGGCATTATTTATGTTCTTCGCTTTATTTACAGTTGGATTGACAGGTGAAGAAGGAAGATATAATGATGCCGTGCAAGTTCAAGAAAATGTCACTTCTTTTAGTAAGTTTGAGAGTGCGACTGAGCATCATGAAGAAAACAATACGAATACCAATGTTGCACTGAGCAACGCAAAAAAAACGTATAACAGTGCCGGTGGAGGAGGTGGAGGAGGAGGAGGAGGAGGAGGAGCAGGTGGCGGTGGTGGAGGTGGTGGAGGGTTTTCATGGGGATGGGGTGGTGGCGGAGGAGGAGGGGGTGGAGGCGGAGGAGGAGGTGGTGGTGGTGGATGGGGTTGGGGAGGTGGTGGGGGAGGATATTGGAGATGGGGATGTGGGAGAGAATATCCAAGGGGAAGAAACCACAATTTGAGCAAAAGGGAAGGTGTGAAAAGTAAAGAGTATTTGATAGGTGAATTTGCTCAATGCATGGTTAGAGGAAGGTGTCTAGGCATGAGGCTTGACTGTCCATTACATTGTGGTGGCCCTTGTCTCTATGATTGTAGGTATATGTGCAAAGCTCACTGCAAACGCTGATGCCATTAACTTTTTTTGCACTATACAATCATTATTTTTGGGGGAATTTTTATCCATTTTTCACCATGTGTGGTGTTTGAGTGATTTGCTCGTGCTGGATTGCTGTCAATGCTTTCGATCTCTTGATTTTGTAGGTTATTGGGAAGATGGGATAACTCACTTCCCTCAAAGTTGGTGGTCTGTTTTCTTTTCGTTAGTAGTTTTAGTTACTTGTAAGGTTTTGCATGGTCTGATGTTTGATGTATTCGTACTCAGAACTTTTATGTTGTTGATTCTTTGTTATGTTTGAATTTTGCCGATTTAAATTTGATTCCACTTGTTCCTAGCTAGTGTATGATACCATTCAAGTACTATGGTATATATATATTTTCCATGCGCGAAAGAAATAAATTCTTTTTGTTTAGTATAAATGTTAAACGTCCAGAACCGTTCCCACTTATTTATTACATGGGCATTGTCACTCACACATATCAAAGTTTTGAGGGTGTAGGGTAACTTCTAAATAATTTCAGAACCAAATTTTTAAGAATTTTCATAACAATTAAGATGCATGGGTTTAATTATGAGACTGTTTACTCTGACTTGCAAAATGTTAAAAGTCATAACAATTATCCTCCTTAGACAACTACTGAGTTTTGACCAAATTGAATCGATTTACAAATAATACCTTCTTTAGAAGAGTTATTACACGTGATCAAAGTTTTTAGAAAATAACTTCATCCCTATCTTTAGAAGAGTTATTACACGAGAGAAATCGTATTATTTTGCTCTTATGTATGTTTATTTTTGATTTAGTTGGTATCATATGGTATTGAATTTCGAATTTATTACGTATTTCACGAAATTTTGCAATTATATTTTTTTTTTATTTTGAGTGTTCGTGTAACACCCATATGTCACAGCTGCATCAAATTCGTGACAAAGATAATGGACTTACTGAAATGTGACAACGTAGAACTCAAAATCTTACGAAATGAAATTTTTCTAAAATTTTAAAAGAATCAATTAACTTGAATATAAAATTTTTGTGCGTCCCCAGTATTCACACCAGAATGGAATTGGCGATAACTAGATATTCTTGTAGATCACTTTGTCGACAAATTTTCAAACACGTTGTCGGAAACATGGTGGCGATAACGAGCCTTTAGGAATTCATTAGCGGAAACCCCATGGTCAACAAAACACAACTTGAAGAATTTTCAAACTTTGAACACTTGCAAAAGATGACAAAATCCTACTTTTTTAGCTTTCATATTTTTTCAACGTTCACATATTCCGATCTAGTTAGAGATAAATTTTAATCAACCCAAACTATTTTTTTTTTAAAAAAGACAATATACCCTATAATGTAATGGTTAGATGTGAGCAAATTCTTTTTTTTTTTTAACAGAAGATGTAAAAAAAATGAGAAGAAATAAAAGGCCACACATTTGCACGTTGATGATGGTCCCCTTGTATCTAACCCAATTGAGGTATCTTTTGTGTCTCTCATTTTGGTCAGCCACACCTCGGCCATTCCCATTTAATTTTTCACTTTTTACACCACAATATCAACTTGGCCTAAGTAAAGTGATTTGAGAGTTTTTCGAGTTTATTTTGGAGGGCACTAAAAAAAATTCTTTCACATGTTAACTGTTCTAATGTGGTTTAGATATGAAGGTGAGTGGAACCGCGAATACAGTAAATAGGGGAACATTTTTTGTTCTTAATATATTTATTGACTATCATAATATTGAGAATTGAAAAAAGGGGATGAATCTGAATTTGTTTTGGTTAAAAATAATTAATGGGAAATCATGGGATCTTTGTCCCCCGCATAGGCGAAGTGATTATCATATCTGTGCCACTGCATCGTCCTTATCTAATATTACACTAAAGATCCAACCCAAAAACTATAATATATGTTTGTGGACCAGACAACCTCTGCTAGCACTCGATAGCCCCGCCATATTCTCGTTTGTATACTTTAGTATGTAGTTTTTCTATATAAATATGAAATACAAAAATAATTTTTGCTTCTTCATGTTTATAGTTTGAAAATGCTATGATTCTTGGGAAAGAAAGAAAGAATTGAGTACTGATAACCAGAATCAGCTTCTATTTCATTGGGTGCAGCAGAAGATATTTACAGGCAAAGAGATCCATGCAATCACAGCAAATTACATGGAGGAAAAAGGTTAAGTTAGTGGTTTTCTTGGTGAACGAAGTGGGAGAAAAAAGATCATACTACATCAATCAAAAGACCCAACTAAAAAGCTACAAAAACACATTAAAAACAGGGAAAACAGATCAGTAAACGCAAAATGATGGGATCATTGGATTGTTTTTTTTTTTTGGCCCCTAACAATAAGTTCTATGTCTCTTGGAGGTATTTGAAGGTGGACTGATCTGTGGCACCGCGAAAGAGTTGTCATCGCTCCATCTTGTGCTGGATTTGATGTTATGTTTAGTAAATTCCATTGTTTGCTCCTTCAACCCATTCCCATTTGCTACTCCAAATGATATATCAATGGATTGATATGATTGAGGTTGCGTCTGAAGCAAAGATTGAGGGACTTGAGGGACCCAAAACCCCATTTTCTGTACTGGAAAAGAACACATACTGCCCTCAAAATCAGTATCCAAGAATGGCAGCACATCATTTTCCCCAGTCTGAAATTTCAACGAGTTTAATTAATTTCACCACCATATGTGCAAAATCATTCCGAAAATTAGTTTCAAACTTTCAAACAGATGAATATGAAAAGGGCCGGGGCAGCAAACCGAACCTTACAGAGACCATAAGGAAGAGGAGAAGGATCAAGAAAGTCTTCCACATGCCAGCCAGGAAGAGTTTCCACCAGATATTCCGATATGCTACTCGTTGAAATTGACCCATTCAAATTCCCTCCAGACATCAAATTGCCATGACTTTTATCACAAAATTCTGGTGCAACCACGGGTGTGGTTTGGACCGTTGTACGCTTCGCAGTGAAAGGTTTACCAGGGTTTGGTCCTGCAAAAGCAGGCTTATTTCTGGATTCTTTGGACTTGGCTTTTGGATCAGAATCTGAAACCTTTTGGGCTATGGCAGGGGATTCTGATGAAGATGGCGCGTCGGAATAAAGGGTAGACGTTGCAGAAACTTTTACACCTGTGAGGAGAAATCTGGTGTGCTTTTGAGTGTGCGCGTTTGCTTTGTGTATCGAGATATCGCACTCTTTGCACAGAATTGCTCGATCCTGCTGACAAAACAAGAACGCCCTTCTCTCCTGGAAATAGAATAGAAAAAAAATGTTAATTAAACCCAAAAATGGGAATAGGAACTGGCAAATCAAGAAAAGGGGTACAGTGGGGAAATATATGGATTCTGCAATACCTGGCAAATATCACAGATGGGAACTTGTTTCGGGTGGTGTAGGGAGAAGCGATTGTGCTTCCCGGCGAGTTTGTTGGCATGGTGAACACGGTGGTCGCAGGCGGCGCAGAGCGCGGCCTCATCCGCCACGCAGAAGACTGATGCTTCATCATTATCGCATACATCACATTGGATCTTCATTTTGAATTCCTTCTCCTCTAATTCGTGTCAAGACCGTTTCTTTCTTCCCAGGGTGAAACGAAAATGAAAGGGCCTTTCGCAAACTTGGAAGATGAGATTGGGAGGCACAAGTGAGCTGGGAGGGTATGGTGATGGGATGGAGCTTGGATTAGTTAATTTATTTTGACAAAGATTCTCAAAAAAATAAAAGCATCCAATTACTTTTATCATTATCTATCTTAAATCTTTGCTGATGTAATTATATTTCAGATAATTTGAACTTTGTATGTTTCCAGACCTTAATTTCTTAAATTTAGAGAAAGATTCATGGTCTTCTTGATAAATTGCTTTTAATTTTTATATTTTATTACTTGTATATTTACGTGGGATAGTGTTACGCGTGTATTGAATATACCAATTTTTCTTTTTATTAAATAGCTTTTTCTGAGAAATAAAAAATACGAAGTTCATAATGAGAAAATTGAAAAACAAATAGATCCCATGAAGTACCTTTAAATATCTATCACATTTTGTAATCCCATCCTTTTCAACGCTCGAAATATCATTTTTGGTTCAAAAAATGGCATGAAGTTTCGTCAGATTATATACCAATAAACACCTTAATTTGTAGTATCGATCGCATTCGCAGATAGAAAATTTATAGTTAGTTTTTTATTATCATATTTTTTTTGGTTAAATCTAGCTGGTCAGCTACTTCACATGTGCACCAATTGCCCAAACCATTATTTTCTTACGAAATGAATTATTTTTTTAACTTCGATGATTTTGTACAAAACTTTTCTCCACACCCTAAACGCAAAACCAGCACGTGGTAGTTGAATTTTTCAATATTAAAATATTCTGTTTCACCTAGATTTTCATATAAATATATACATACATTAAATCATGAGATTTTTGGAGATTGTTGTGATCGTGACCAATTTGTTGAGAAGCACGAGGAACATTTCGGCCATCATATCTTCGTTATCAATTAAAGAGCGACCCCATACGACAACCTATTAACATTTTTAATTTAATAATTTAATCTTTGTGCCACTTTCTTTTGTTTTCTTACAATTTTCTAGATCTGTCCACAAAAGATTATGAACCGATCGAATAAGCTAGCTTAAGTACATCGCCAAGGGCACGATATATTATTTACTAGACATGTCGATTAAATATTATAAGTCGATATATTGTTTTAAGAGAATAATAATTCTTATCAGAGATTTTCTTTTTCAACTAATTGAAACTCTTTTTAGTTGTAGTTTTTGTTGCTTTGTTTCATACATCATTCGTGAAATGATCCGAGTAAATTGTAGAGTATATATAACAAAAAAAGAAAGAAAGAGTATAAATAATATTGACTGACTGCTACATTAATCGGATTTAAAAATTCTATTGTGTAACATATTATTTAAAACAAGTACGTATATATAACGTTTTGATATATTGGATATCGATATTATTCACCTTATGAACAGTCACTGATATTATCCAATAAATAATTGAACAATTGTAGATCGAGTAATAATCTATAAAGAAATAAAAAGTTAACCTTAATGGCACCATTAAAATACGATTAAACTCGCTAATTGCATCATGCATGACATAATTCTTCAAGGGATCTTGATTAGATTAATACATTAATATAATCCTTAATTAGTCTTTATAAGGCAATTACGTCATGCATGACATAATATTTTCATAAAAGGACATCTATTAAAATAATAATATAATATATAATTATATGTTCACCTGTAGATTGGCAAACTAGTCCCACCTATCGAAAGTACGTTCAACTATTAAAATATATGTAACAGGAAAATCCCCTGACAAATTTTACAAGATAGATTTTCGACTAAATATGTATGAAAGTATTAATTTTTATTAAAACATATTGGATTGACCTGTGATATCGATCTACATTCTTGAGTAAACAATTAATTGTTTTGTAATTTAGGTATTAAAATCTGTTGTCCAGGCTATATATAAGCATAAAGTGGCACGATTAATATTTTAAAGGGTCAAGTTTGATAAAACGAAGCTATATATATTGCACATATAATATTTTTATGATCATATACAACTCATATCATAATTAAAAGTTCATTAATGCCCTCGGGAACACAGGCGAGTTGGTAAGACCTGGGGTGAAATGAGAGTAATTTCCCCGATTTCACGGGTTTGATTCTCGTGTGGAGCATACTCCCCACTGAAATATTGTGGGGGTATGCTCTGGGAGTTAGTCCGTTATATGGGCCCTCTCCCCCGAACCCCTGCCTACTCGTGCATCTTCCTCGATTTATAAACTTATATGGGTCAAGAAGCCTTTGACTATATAGAGGTTAGTCCATTAATGAATTAACTTTTTACTTAAGTTAAGTTCATTAATGTGACACATGTCTACTGATTAGTGAAGCGAACATGCATTGACTAGAGATAGTTGATGTTTGTTGACCATTACACATGAAATAAATTTTTCTGGTGATATCTTTTAAAAGAATTTTCGTTCTCCATTTATTACTGTTAATGAAAATATTGTTGGCACGATAATATTATTAGTCTATTTTAATAACTCCAGTATCGGGCCGTCATTTTTATTTGCAACTTTATATATTTCTTATTTTTCCTTCGTTTTTCTTTGTTGGAGACTACTTTAGAATCTTGAAAATGATGTGTAAAGGGAAATGACGGGTTAAAAGGAAGTTTGTCCAATTATTGCGGCAAATTTTTTTTTTAAGTAATTATTGTGGAAAATTTGTCGAGTAGATTAAAGCTAACTTGACTTAAAGCAGAGGAGAAAATTTCAAAATAATCGATGAAAATTGACGTTACATACACCATAATGAATGGCCAACTTGCATTTAATGATACAATATATAATAAAATTAACACCAGAAATTGATTTTCATTAATAGAATTACACTAAAATATAAATCATATCCAATTTTACAAAATTGATCTTTAAAATAACTAAAAAACGCGTCAACCAGTTTTCATTCCTTTATATACTTAGTTTTCTAAGATAGAATAATTAAAAAAAAAAAAAAGGAGATGCGACAGCTTTGCAGATGCTTGACGACAAATAATACTTTTTTGGAGTCCATATTTTTTGCTGGAAAGAATAACGTGTGTTTCATATGAGATGTTGAAAGATAGAATCGAAAATCATTCCCCATTTCTTTGATTCATTGCATCTGTACAATTTTCATACAGAAAATTTAATGGCAGGACAAAAGACTAGGTTAAATATTTTCATTCCATAATAATATATATTAATATATCATATCCATAGGTTAAAGATTGACCTAATTTTGTCCGTGCCAGCTTCATTTATTTTATTATCCATGTATTGATAAGATATTATAAAGTTCTTTTTTTTTAACCAAGAGTCGGGTACGGACGGGTCATGAGGGTGAGAAATTTGGAGCGACGTGTGAGCTATGTGATTGCTGGTAGTGTGAAGAGGAGCTGAGAATTGAGATCTGTTAATTAGTTGAATTAGACTATTTATACCCAAAGGAAGATGAAAAGGGCGAGAAGTTAAGAAATAGGGTAGACAATAGACATCTAGACGTGTGGTTGCTATAATAAAGATGACCAAGGGACATTTGGGCCGGGTAATGAACAAATGGGTCCGCACACCACCAGTCAAATTAATTAAGTGAGTCGGTTTCGGCCTTTGGCCCAATGGGACCACCAGGCCTGCCCACGAACGAGAATTCCATTTTTATCCTCTTCCCACAGATCTAGAGAAAAGAACAGTCATGAATGCTTAAGTCTTAACAAATAAGTTCAGCTAATTAAAAATTTTAAATTGTATCTTCCGACTCAAGATTTAGAAAGCATAAAGTGTATTGAAATATAGAAATGGCGTTTAACCTGTTTAAATTAAACATGACTAATACGAGTTCAAGTGTAAAAAACCACTTTTGATTTAACTACAATTTTAACTATCTCAAACAATTAATGAAGTGTGATGCGAAAGTACAACAAATCGAATTGAGATACATTTTTTATTATTTTCAGATTTTAATTCAGTTTATTCTATCGTTCATTTTATCTCTCTTCATCAAATAAAATCTCGATTTAATTGGCTACTTAAAAAATATTAGCATTAATATTCCATGTCGAAAGTAGATTGTAAACTTTCAATTTCAATATCAACCACATATTTGGCATCCCTTCATTCAAATATACAAGATTGAACCATTGCCTAGCGTTACATGCTACTAAAATTTCTAATATCTATTTCGTTCTCATGTGCTACATTCTTGTTTAAAAAAGGCACGCATTAGTGGTCACGATCGTTCATTTTTAGCATCATGTATTATAAATTTTACTAAATTATCTTCTCTTTTCTTATATTCATGATTTTCCCCAAAGAGAGACTCATTTAAGTGCATTTAAGGACGTTTAATATGGCCAATCTATATTTGACCACGTTTTTTTTTTATCAGTTTTGGCAAAAAAAAGAGCTTGTCATGCAAGCTTCAAGCTTAAATATGTTCAAATGAAGCTTAATTAAGCTCTAGAATACTTAAAAAATAGTACAAAGAGATCATATTGAGAGATTATAAATCCACTGCCCATAACATTCGTGCATAATAAACAAGGTCAATGGATCGGCCGGAGTCGACGGATCCAGAACCACACGAATACACGAGATACAAGTACATTTTCAAGCATAATGAAGAATTCAATCGAGCAAATCAAACATGGTGAGACCAGATCCGCCGCCGCCTCTGTGAAGATAAGGTTGGGGAGTGGTCGAGAGGCGTAACGCCACATTTGACCATCATTTGTAAATCCGAGAACAGAGTTATAACCCCCTTCATTTTCAACTAATCCATAGTGTGGATCATCCTAGTATATGTACATCAGCATATTATATTATACTTAACATATATACAATAACTCAGTGGTAATATGGAAGTCTAACAGTAGCTAGAGATATCAAATGTAATAGTTCTTACAAACTCAAGAAGCAGGTTTCTGTGAATATCTTCCACATTCGTTAACTGGAAATAAACAAATCAAGTTATAATAATGCATCAGGCACAATAATTTAGAAACGGAATCACCCAAAAGAGAAAAAGAAAAAGAAAAAAGAGGATTCGGTGTAGTTTTTAGAACACAGATTTACATGTTTTCAAAATAAATTTCATAAAAGGAGATGATACATAATCGTGCGCGTCTGAGATATCATATTAACCATTATTTCGTAAATCAAGTG
This sequence comes from Dorcoceras hygrometricum, assembly GCA_001598015.1. Classification (NCBI taxonomy): domain Eukaryota; kingdom Viridiplantae; phylum Streptophyta; class Magnoliopsida; order Lamiales; family Gesneriaceae; genus Dorcoceras; species Dorcoceras hygrometricum. The sequence goes on from KV016225.1 coordinate 459,349, forward strand.
CATCAAATACGCCTGAGACGTTGAACGTATTTAATTTAATATAATAAACCTAGTTTGTCAGCATATATATGTTTAATGTGCATCCAACAAAATGGATGGTGAGCCACATATGCACACACAAGAGGTACCTTTTTCTTTCCGGTCTGGATCTGGTTGCTGATAACTTTGTACTGTGATTGGTCAAAACAATTCAATTAATATGTGAAAGAAAATAATGAGAAGGATAAAGATTAGGATATACAACAACCATATAGCAAATTAAAGTAGTTAATAATTTTTCATTTCCAAAGTAATATAGATTTTATTCTGAAATAAAAGTACTTGCAGTCTAGAGGTCGTAGCCAGTGAGCATTGATCCTCCAACGGAGAAGAAAGTTTACATTTTTTAGACCAAATATCGGCTTTTCATCCTCTATCAAGCAATGGTTTCAAAATAATGTCAGAAGATCTGTATATTGAAAAATGCAAACCCTATATTTGAATTCTTTCACCTTTCTTTCGCGAATGACGTGCAAAGAATTATGAATGTCTTCAATAAGGTTCACTGTGTCATCGTACCCCAGATCAGCCGCGCTCTCTCCAATCCTTCGCCTGGTTATAGTTTGAATAAGGACATTTAAAATATTTAAGCAAAATAGTCCAATTGGTAAGTTAAAGAAAAAAAAGAATAATAATAATAAAAATACTCACAGACCTAATCTCGCACTTAAGATTTCTGTTAACATCCTTGAGCTTATTCAACTGTTGCTGCATTTTCTGCACAAATGTTTTCACCACAAAACTTGTATAACAACCTAAAGTTTTTTTTAAAGAAACTACAAAAATCATATTTAAAAAGTAAATAAAAACCTCATATTGAGAGCTCCAGAGATCAACCCCAGCAGCCGTCTGATACTGATCGAAAAACTGCTTTGTTCTAAAGGAAAAGTAAAAGTAGCCCACGAACAAAAGAATATATATATATATATGTAGAGTCAGTAATTCCTTCGAAGTAAACAAACCTGAGGAAATCATACGTACGTGAAAGAGGGGCTGATGTATTCATGAAGCTTTCGAGTGCTGGAAATCATGATAATGGAAACCTTGGCATCACAGAGAACAGTAAGTTCCTGCGCTTTTCTGAAAATCCCATTTCGTCTCTTCGAATAGGTAACCTGCCTGTTTGTCTGGTTCTCTATTCTCTTGATCTGGATCTTACCACGAGTCATCTTTCTTTTTTCCTGCTTCAGATAATCTTTTTACCAGATTTTTTGAGAGATAAAAATTCTGTGGAGAACGAATATTGTGTTGGAGTGTTTTCAAGTTTCATTTTGCTAAAAACGGAAAGAGTTGCTAAAATGGTGAAAAGGGGTTGCTGAATTAGATAAAGTAATTTAAGAATCCGTCGCAACAAATCCACAGTATTCAAAGTTTGTAGGGCCTGCCTCGGGAAAAGAACCACATCAATGGCCCAAGAGAAACTGCCCATTATAACCATGAGATCTTTGGGCTATACCCAACCTGCAAGGCCCATTAAGAAATATTAAATAAATTCAAAGGGCCGTCAGTAGTCATTGTGATGGATAGATAAAATGTGAAATAAGTCCCTACACCGAATCAGAAAAATTGAACTTTGAAAATAGTTGAGTTTTGGATTCATCCCAATATACGTCAAACTAATTATTTTCATCCTAACAATACGGCTGGCATTAAATTCTTATTAAATAACGACATATTTTGGATCCGTTTTACATAAAATATTCTTTAGGATTTAATTAATTCATCTCAAAACGACAAATAAAGTTGGATTGAAGAAAAGACACTCAAATTTAATTTTGGTCTTGTGGAATAGATGTTTTGGGTTTTTTTTTTTTAGTATTACTTGAAATGATGGATTGGCGAGGGTCAACCCCGCATCAAAGGTAAATCGTACGCAGGGCTCGAGGATGTGATGAAACTGCCACACATTTCAATTATTTCTGGGGTTTTCTTCTGTTTTGGTTATTTCTCCAATTTATTTATTTCCACCATCACAACTATATTGATTAATTAATCCATTAAAAATTTTAGCAAGCTAGAAAGTCGGGGTGAAATCAAAGTAACTTATGGAGTAATTTTCGGCATATTCGTCATTTTTTTAGAAAACAAATCCAACGATTAAAATAGACTTAATTTAATTTCAAATGACTTGAAACTAATGCAGTTTATTTTTTGTTCCAGGTTTTGAGCCAATCATATGCAAGATTTTTATTGATTTTGATGCCCCAATAAGTAGCTCGGGACCCGAGGACCAAGCATCGACCCTACCTACATCATCGAGGGCGAAAGCAATCAAGAGGCGCGCATAGAGCTCGGAGCTCGGGATTTTGACCGAGGCCTTGCCACGCGCTCGGGATTCGCCCGAGCTCCTTCGTTATGGAGAAGAGCTTATAACCTGAGGAGACAATCAAAGTTCAAGGCGTCTCCAGAGAACCCCAACCCGACGTGTTAAAGCACTTCCGCAAAAGGCGGAGAACGTGGGCCGGATTTTGCGGAAGACGTGCGCACGACCTCACCCACGTCTCGACAGAACGTGCAAGCGAATCGACTCATCTGCCTAGCCCCTCTATAAATACTGTCAGGTTTGCTCCTTTGTACTCATTCACTCATTATTGCACCCTCTCGCACACAGCTATATTGCTCTCATTTTGCTCTCGTGCACGGCTGACTTAAGCATCGGAGGGGCTTCGCCGGACACACCTCCGGCGCTGACGAGTGTTCGTTGGTTGCAGGAATACGCACGTACTCTCCAGTTCCCGACGTCCGACGTTCCCGAGATCTTCGACGTGGTGGTAGCTCGTCGACTGAACTATTTGGTTACATCATATTTATTTATATTTCCGTAAAACGGTAAAGAGAATCAACAAGTAAATTAGACGAAAGGGATGAATTGTTAAAAAAAAAAGGAAAAAGAAACAAAGAAAGCAAAGAGGAAGCTCCTCGGGCCCCTAAAACAACCTACGGCTACGCCAATATTAGAGGTTAATATCGGCCACGAACTATTTATTTATTCTTTTCACAAAAAAAAAAAAACAAATTGATTGATTTTGTCACGAAATGACGATATCTCGCGTGTTTATTCGAGGAAAAGGTGCTTGAAATGGAAAATTATTTCTAAAATCTTTACATTTCCCGTGACGGAATTATATATATTGAAAGAAATAAATGGTTTATAAGTACATATTTATAACTGTACCCGTCTGGGTTACTTTCTTCATTTTTCGTATTCGTCTCATTTTGTAATAATAATTTTACCTTTTGAAAATTTTAATATATATCTCATTGTATCTACTTTTTACTTGTATATAAATTGTATCGAATATGACATTATAAAAAAGACTACATATATAGACAGGAGGGTTTAGTCATGATAAAGTTTTTGGATAAAGAACAGTCCAAGCCCAGTTTATGTCTTTTCAATCTATGTTTCTTTCTTTTTCATTTCCCTTCTCTAGGAAATGTCTTTTCAAAGGGCCATAAGTACCTCCATTTCTCTTTTTTGTTTCAAACAATCAAAATTAATAAAACTTTTCTTTTTTGTTTCAAACAATCAAAATTAAGAACACTTAAAATTTTAGAAATGTGAGTTTTCCATATTAAAAGTTATATAATCTGATGTTGTGATCGATAAGTTATTTAATACAACTATACAGTATGATGACAATAAATTTTCAACATTATAAATGACACAATTTGTCATGCACCGAGATCGATAGTATACAACACCGGATATATTTAATAAAATCATTATAAAAATATACAATCTCGTAATTTATATAAAAAATAATCTATAAATTATCATGGTATGAGAAATATGGAAGTGAAAAAAATTTACAGTGATGCGTCTTCACTAGATCCAGAACAAATCATGTTCTCCTTCTTATATCCGTTTTCGTTTATATTGGAGATAGAGTAAGGTGAATGTTCGAACAAACAGTCAACAAAAGGAGGAACCATTCGAGTATATCAATATATGCATATATTGATATATTGAATTTAGAAATATAAGACCATCTTCAACACAGTGCATTAAACTGGTGCAATTTCTACACTAAAATGGTGCAGTTTCTGCACCAAATACAATATTCATCTCCAACTCAATTACTTCAAATATTGCACTAAAATGTATATTCTCGGAATATTCTCAATAATTTCTATTTATTAATTTCTTATATTTATATTTTATTTGTTAATATTTTTAACTATATAGTAATTATTATTATTTAATTATTATTCTAATAAAAACAATATAATAGTTTAAATTTATACTAATATTAACAAAAATTAAGTAAATTTTCTATAAATTTGATTTTTTTAATTTTTTTACATTAAATATTTATTTTTAATAATATTATTGATAATAAAAAAATTAAAAAAAAAGGAAAGGGGAAAGCTTTGGCGCTGGAAAAACTTTGGTGCAGAATTTGGTGCTATTTTCCTTGCGCCATTTTTGGCGTCCAAATTTGAGTCTTGACACCAAATCTTCAAATTGGTGCAAAACATAGAGTAGGGTTGGAGTGAATTTTTCACACCAAATTGGTGAAATCTTCAAAATGGAGTAGGATTGGAGATGCTCTAAACAACCGAGCATAACGGAAATAAGCAGCATTAGTATTCTCCTTATTTCTATGATTTACCGATCGACCCCGATTTTATTTTTTAAGACGGATGAACCTTAGTCATTACGATTCGAGGTGCATGATTTTGTATGCATATATTAACGACATTTCATATTAGTACTACACGTAACAGAAATTACATGCATGTATAGCATGGATTATAAGACGATTTGTTTACATGTAATGAGTGCTTGAGTAGTACTTTAAAAACATAGTATGACACAAACAATCATATACCTTGAAAAGTAGAATTTGAAATGAATATACATATCAAAATAATTACCTGATCTTGATAAAAACATGAAATAATGAATAAACTTGTGAAGAACTACGCTTGTAATTTTTCGTATAATCTTGGACTGCAGTACTCCAATATATGTATCGAAAACAATGCCGCATAACTAATGTAAAATATCCGAAACAAGAAGATAAATAGTTTAATGTCAACTATATATGTTTCTACAAGATAAATTTCTTTTTGTTTCCGGAAACGACCTTCCAGAATTTCACCAATAGCAAAATCTCGTCACATATATGACGAAGCATTATATATTGTACGCTTCGATCTATCTTCTCTTCTTATGCGTTTCATAGACTTAGAGGCCTATACATTCGAATAATGTTAAATGATAACATTTACAATTTTTAAAAAGTAATTATATATATGTAGGGGAACATATTCCGCAACAGTGCCTAGACTAGGAGATATGTTCTATATGATGAATCGGAGTTGTTGACCTTTGAACAGGATCTATATATACTGCATTTATATACTAATTCATAACTTTATATATTATTATATGATTATCCAAAATTTAATTCGATTAACTCTCTATATAAAACTAAAGTAATTGCAAGAAGAATGGCGATACAAAATTTTTAATATCAAGGCCGTTTGAAATAGGCATGCATGTGGGTTTTTCCACGTTATCATTCTCCTAATCTAATATATATACAATTTTTGGAGATTATTATATTAATAAAATACTTCTTATTACATATAGGAGTTATTAAGTTATTGATTTATTGATATTTGTGGAGATAGGTTATTACACACAGCTTCACTCAAAAACATCGTCCAGTAATATATGGAGCAGTAAGAGATTAACTAATGTGATTGGTGTGACGTTTGAACAGAAAAATAAAATAAAATTAATTACACATGACAGATTACTCAGTCATGAAAGATTTGGCTGCTAAATAAAGCTGTGACCTGTGTTTCCTCATTTGGTTAATTGCCTTTGTCTATTTCAGAGTTTGAACCTTAATTATATTTATATTATTATTATTGTTATTATAATGTAGTTATTCAGTCCCGTCAATCAGTTGTCCGGATTGTATTAATTGAATCAATGGAAATTTAGGCAGATGGACGGCACTTCTTTTTATATTAATCGTTTTATCTGTAATTCGGATCAAGAATTAAAATAAAAAAAATTAAAGTATTTCAGTCTCTGATTATCAGGCCTATTAATCTAGAGCGTGTTTTCCGGTGCAAGAACGTTGGATGAGTAGAGAAGGCTGGGATCGAAGCCTTATCGTAATACAAAAATTTCTGGCTGTGTGTGTTCATGTCCTGAATTGAGGTTGCTGTGGCTGGCGGCGGCGTTTGCAGAGGGGTGGCTTCAATGTATCAGGAAAAATTAGAATGAGATTTTAGTATGTTAATTTAAATATGTTAGATTCGAGAATTTTTTGGCTCATATATTATAAAAAACAAGTAACGATAAGTCATGTCAAACTATATATTATGTAGGTTAATTTGGGAAATATTAACTTTCAAAGGTTCAAAATATTTTATAATTATAATACCATATTTCTAAATCTTAAACTTCACAACTTAAAATCTAATTATTCTCAATTTTGAATTTATGTGTCCACACCACATTCATATCTCTAACAGTAGGATGTATTGTATGAAAGATCGTGATGAATTTATATTTCAACAAATTAGATATAATGTTCGAAATTTTTTTAATCATTATCTATTTCATGGGGGAAAAAAGAGGAATATGATTTATAATTTTTTAAGTTTCTCGTCCTGTTTAGAAATTCCCTAATTTATCTGGTCTTGGAAAAAAAGCTGCAAACAGTGGGAAAAAAACCTTCACTCACTCACACACACACACAAAAAACACGCAGTGTGTCAGCACAAAACACTCGTCCAATCCCCCCACTGTCCGCGCTACGAGTTTTTATGCACAGAAGAAGCAACTTAGTGAAGTGAACCACATTATTTACATTTGCGTAAACCAAAAATTAAAAAATTAACCCACCCAAAAAACACACTCATTGCCGTGGATATTAATTTTCTTTACTTTTTGATGGTAAAGTAGTAACCCTCCTCAATACCCTCGGAGCTAGAGGTGGTGTTCGTATCATTGCTATGGATTGTTGTTCGAAATTGAGATTAGATTTAGCTTCTAGGGGTGAAAAATGTCTGGGTTTTTCTCGCTAGGCGGTAAGGATCAAGGATTACAGCAAAAGGATTCTTCTAATACTAGCTTTTTCTTGTTCAAAAACGAAGAGATCTACACCAAGGGTTACGAGCTATGGCAACAGTACCATCATCTGCATCAACAAAGACTTCAGCATCAGCAGCAAAATCTGCTTCACTGTTTTCAAGATGTGGACTTCTCTGATGGTCCAAGTGGTAGTAACATCAGAAGGAACAGTAATATCGTCATTTCCAGTGACATTGGTGATGATTCGTCGACTTATAGTTACAGATCAGCATCTGGCTTTAGGGTGACGAGGCCGGGTAAAGGTGCGAACGCGGGAATGAACTGTCAGGATTGTGGGAACCAAGCTAAGAAAGATTGCGCGCATTTGAGATGTAGGACTTGCTGCAAGAGCCGTGGCTTTTCGTGCCAAACCCACTTGAAAAGCACGTGGGTTCCTGCGGCTAAACGACGAGAGAGGCAACAGCAGCTCGCGGCACTGCAGCAGGATCGGCAACTGCTGACTGTGAGAGCTGGGGAGAATCCCAAACGGTTGCGAGAGAACCCAGCCGGCGGCGACGGTGGGGGTAGTTGTGGAGGAGGTCCCGCTCTTGCTCGTGCTACTGATTCACGTTTTCTGGCTTCTACATCAGGTTCAGTTATTCTTTAAGTCAATGAAGAGTGTGTGTGTGTGTGTGTGTTTATTTTCCTGAAAAAATAGCTTCATTTAGGTTTAGAATAGCTGAAGAAAATATTAAGGGTGAGAAAGGTGAATAGAAACTGCTGCAGGGTTTACCCGAGAACTGTAAAGCTAGCTCATTATACGACCTGCAAAATTACAGGAAATCTAAAACAAAAATTCTCTTGGCACAACATATAGCTACACAAATAAAGATCTATAAATATTACAAATATATATAGCCGATATATCTATACATGTATCGTTTGCGTGTCGTGGATGAAATCCAACCACCTTTTTACCGCTCTACTGTTGCTGGATAAAAATGACGCGAGACGAGTATGTTCAAAGAAGTTAGTCAAGAAATACGGTCTGATATCAGTAATCAAGATTGTTGCTTTCTTACTTGGTTTCATTTTCCATGGCTCTCTTTTCTTATATAATTCTTTTATATTAACTTCGGTGGTGCTAGGGTTTGACTTTGGACACTTACCACCGGAAGTGAATTCCCCAGCTGTCTTTCGTTGCGTGAGAGTTAGTGCAATGGATGATGCTGAGGAGCATTTTGCTTATCAGACCAGTGTTAACATCGGTGGCCATGTTTTTAAAGGAATTCTTTACGATCAAGGCCGGGAAATCCGGTACCCTTGCGGTGGTGGGGATCAGGGTTCCTCTGCACAACAGCCGCTAGATCTCATCACGGCGGCAACCAGCCACCCGAATGTCCCCATGCTTGATCCTTCTATTTACCCCACTCCAATGAGTTCTTTTATGGCGGGTACGCAATTCTTCTCACCACCAAGACCTTAAGAATGGACGTTGAATTTCCCACTCTTTGATAATCCGAAAGATTGATATTGTTTAACATTTGACTAAAATCGAGTGTTTGAGGATTGAGCAAATCGATGTATGGAGAAGCCCGTTTATTTGAATGTTTATTAGTGTTTCTTTGTTCGACTTTCTATTATGATTTTGTTCTACGGTAATTAAATTATTATTTTCTCTGGTCTTATCGATGACCTTTTTTCCTCTTGTGCTTTTGATGTGGAAGGATTTGTTTTGTTATTTTGTGCAACATTTGGATGTGTGCATTTCGCATGTTCCATGTTTCTGCATCATTCTTTCTGGTGTTTTCTTATTCTTCACTTACACTTGTTTTTATGTTGGCTTTTTCCTTGGTTTTGGACTCGATGAAGCCTTTTCCCCTCATTATACGTTTCCACTCATATATTCATTTTTTTCCCGACTATTTTATGAAATTAATATGCCGATCATTGGCGTATATTTTTATCAACCTCATCTACATGAGTTGTATTATTATTTATAATAAAATTATATTTATCTACCTACATAAATTCTAGTGTAGTTGATGTGTAGCATAACTTTACTAGTTTATATGTATGTGGAATAATATATTGAGTAGTTAGTTATTTACAGCATTTTGTACGAGTAATAAATTTAATAAGAGATCGAGCAAGAAATGTGGTATGGGCTGGACTGCAGTGCTAGGATCTTGCATGCATCGGCTGGTGTTGCACTTGCTCACATCTTTTAGCTAAAAAACTAAAAGAAAAATGAACTTCATGATCCACTTGACCAGCCTTTAAATCTTTACATTGATTAAGTTTAATGCAAAAGTCTCCATTTTTTTTAAAAATAAAATATAAAATATAAATGAACGAACTGTGAATATTAATTTTCATCGATTAAAATTAATCATGCTGTCATTGTGGAAAATGAATCAAAGTTATTTCTGTGAGTTGATCTATCTATTCTTCTTTTGATATATTTTTCATGTTTTGAGGATACGCTTTCATATTTTAAAAAGTCAAGATTTGGTATTTATTCTGTAAGTTGGCTTCTTCTGTTCATATTTTGCTAGAGTATTCCTGTTACCATTGCTAATTTCTTTTCAGACATTGTTGTGCCATGCTAGCATGAATTCCAACGAAATATGGCCAAAGTGCACAAACAAAAAAGAACTTATATATTATGTAGACTAAATTTTTTGATTAACTAAAGATCAAAAGCAAATATGCCAAATCATTGGACGAGCTTGTTAATTATCTTTGTAATTCTCTTTTCCATGAACACAATTTTGACAACATAAATAGGATTCCAATCTCAGAGAGTAAGAATTGGAAGCTGCGGAGTTAAATGCGGTGATGCTTATGTTTATCCAAGTATACTCATAAATGCATGTGATGCATGTCATAAATAGGAATGGATGTGAATATCGCTGTAGTCTGAAGCACAGACAATATGGTAAGAAAGCTGATCTTTTCAGTAGGCTTGTAGGTATTGTGCCATGTGTAAGAAACAGCGAAACTTGGTATTTGAGATATATTAATGTGAGGTAGCAATTATAGACGAAGGTTTAATAGTGGATAAAACATAACGACGGAGAATGATTTATGTAGTCGATCCATAATTACACTAGATTTTTGTATGATCCTTTTCATCTTTGATTGTCTCCCCCATTCTGCGACACTTTTTTTAAATGTATGTGCAATAATAGTTTCTGCAATGAGAAACTACTGCATGGATACTCTCAAGCTGGTATAGGAGTAAACTAAGGTATCTTTTTCTATTTCTGGTATAGTTGTACAAGAACGAAATAAATACAGTCATCAATATTTTGTTGATGAACACGAGCCAGTGAGAGTTTTTTGGCAGATAGTAAGTTTAAGCCTATGGCCCATCGTGTTATATATTAATTACAGAATTTTATGTAACCACATGAGCTGATTAAGGTTACGTTCTTGTCTTGGTTGTAGAAAAATCCGAAGACATGGTGGTTATGTTTTTGTCTTCGTTGTATCCACACGTAAAATTCTAAATTGGTAACTGTTAGGTGTAATAAACGAAACGAAAAATAGTGTCAGGTAAAATAAATCGGGCCTGTGTTCTAACAAAGTTTCTTAAAACGGATTCATCCCCTTCCGAGTGTATCCAAGAACCAAGCTACGTGTGATGTCTGTTTCGCAGGGTACAACGACGGAACCGAGCAGGTAACCGAAAGTACGAGGTTACGCTACACCGACGAACTGAATCGCACAGTCACTGTATAGTGAAAACGTGTAGAGAATGGAGAAAATGTTGTGTTTTGGAATGGAGAATGTTGGTTGTATATTTAGGGAAATGTGAGACTCTTCAGCTGTTTAAGGCATACCAGAGATCATGTACTAGTAGTCCTTTTGGATGCCTGTATTAAATACATGTTCAATACACAATTTGTGCCTCTTCGTGCATGTGAAGAGTCACATATGGAAAAGAAAAAAATTAGCAAAAGTGGGGTTAGACTTGTGATCATTTTTTATTCTGACCGATACGACATTTGGCGCCCAGGTCGCTAACGCACATGAGTCAAGCCTTTCCAGTGCAAATCGTGTCCTTGATTTGCACTTTCCTGCGCAGGCACGCGGGAGAGAGAGTCTTTGCATTATGCAAGCTTTAAATCTATTAGGACAAAACTTTATATAAACTAACCCAATAGTATAGTTAAATCAATGTGGGACACAACCACATTGTATTTCCTTTCCAATTTAGCCCAAAAGAATACCACGTTTCATTCAATTCCAACACTAACTAAAGAAATTTTTCTTGAACAAAGAAGTGGTGTTGTGGCGTGAATATATATTTATGGGCTAATCCCCTATATAGGTCAGAGTAGGTAGGGGTTATGGGAAGATGACTATATAACAGAATAACTCTCAAAGCAATATCCTACAATATTTCGGTGGGAAATATGTACCACATGAGAATCGAACTCGTGAAGCCGGAGATGTTATTTCCATATTATCCCAAATTTTATCAACTCGGCTATGATACTGGGAAGGATATGAATATATATTTATGCTTCTTTGTCTGGTCGCTAGAATCGGTCATTTCTTTGCATGGAAATATTAAAGAGACAATGTTTCTTAAGGGGCAGAGGCTGGGCCTGTGCAAAGAAGAGTCCAATAAAAAACCCATCAGTTCTTATTGTTTGATATATATTTTTTCTAGAAAAAACTCATATTATCACAATCTTAAGCAAATAATTAAAATTCCATAAGTCAACATATTAATATTTTTCCGGACCTACTAAGTTTACATGCAACCATTTACATGTTTTATTTTGTTATATTTTATGCTTAAAAATAACAGTTATGGGTTTTCATTAAGTAAATCTTATATAAAAGAGTTTATTTAATTATTTATTTGGAGATCGACATTTCACCCTCTGGGGCTGGACCGTGAAATTGTTTTGCCTGGGCCACATGGGTAAGCATTCGAGATTCGTCGTGTACAAGTTAAAAGTAAAACGTATTACTGATCCAACAAAAATATGCAAGAACACCATAAATATATTGTTCGGTTTATATGGCCTCAGGGTCATAGGCGAGTTGGTAAGACTTGGGGTGATGTGGGAGTAACTTCCCCGGTTTCACGGGTTCGATTCTCGTGTGGAGCATATTCCCTACTGACATATTGTGGGGGTATGCTCTGGGAGTTAGTCCGTTATATGGGCCCTCACCCCCGGGCCCCTGCCTACTCGTGCATATCCCTCGATTTACCAATCTGTATGGGGCAAAGAGCCTCTGAACTATACGGGTTAACTTTTTCCTTATTGTTCGGTTTATATGTAGTTCAGTGACAACTACGACGACCTTTTTCTTTATAGTTTTTGAAATACCCGATTGCTAACTTATGTTGAACTTATTAGTCATTAATTGATCGCTTTAGAAAATTTAAGATTTTTTATATAACACACGCATGTAGTAATTAACTGCATTAGTTGATATAGTACCTATAGTAATAAGTAACATTAACCAGTTTGAAAATTTAACTTTTACCGTGAATCTAAACGAACTCTTTATATTACGTATTTGTGTTAATTCATGTTATACGTCCATTGCATCTCAGATATTATGTTAATTTCGGCCATATACATATATAATATACTTAAAACATGATTATTCGTGTGCAAACTTTTTAACTGTACAAATTATTCTTAAAAGTTTACATTATCGATTATGTGATGAATTTGTTATTTTTAATTTTAGAATCTTTGAAATTTGTTTCTTATAAAAAATTGGTACTTTGCTCCATCCACTGCATGAATGGTCATTCGTCTATCAAAATTTCGAACTTGAAAAGATTTTTTCTTATCTTTATTTGTTCACCGAAAAGATCCTAAAAAAGGAAAAATATAAAAAACCATTCATATTCCAAAGACCAACCTCTGACAGAATATTTTCATGCTCTGGATCTTATCATTTGTTGTGTCTTACTGAAATATATATAAATCTTTATCTCCCTCGAAACATGGAAGAATTGTCGAGAGTTTATTGATAAGGATTCTTTTATATATAAAGTCCATTACTATTGCGATCATAATATCAACAGAGATCGAAACTAAGCAAAGGCTTCCGTTTACTTGATTACTGATTGTTCATATATAACACGTTTTCTCACCACCACATTTCATCCTCTGTAATAAAAAATAAATTGAAAATTAATAGAGAGATTTTCCATTGCACGTGGTATTCTTGAAAATCAACTTTCACTAAGTTTTGTCAATCAGATAAAAAATGTGTAATTATGGAAAACTAATAAATGCAAGAATCATGTGCGGTAATAATTAAGGAACTGAGGAGCATCTTTAACAAACAATAAATATCATTAAATGCGGCAACGACTCAATCAAATTCCAACGTATACACACAAAGATACTGAATTTGATTAGCATCTTTAATAAAAGAGCATCAATAAAAAAGATACTGAATTTGATTAGCATCGTTTAATAAAAGACCATCATTAAACGAAGCGTAAAAAAAAAACTCGATCAAAATTCCAAGTGTAAGCATAACGTAAAAAGTGTCAAGATTCATCTACAACGTAACCAAAACATCCTTCACTAAAATTGGAGTAATCCCTTGATCTAATATTGAGGTTCTTGTATGCTAACATATTGCAATACATGGGAAAATGTCTCTTTATAGTCCTCCTCCGATCTCATTTGGAAAGCCAGGCAGCGGTGGCATTGCCACCGGAATTTGCTCTGCCGGCAGAACCCACGGCATCATATACTGTGTCGGAGCCATGGGTGGTGGTGCGTAAAATCGCGCAAATGACATCGGGTCGTAACATGTCATAGGATCCATCGCTGTTGACTCGTAGAAATCCTCCTGCGTAAACGAAATATTCCCACTAGTTGAAGCACCCCCGAACTGCACACAATGATGATCTTCATTCAACGTAGGCATCATCATTGAATTCTGGTTCACAAAATGCATTTCTTGATTATGATCCAAATTTGGGAAATGTACGATTGAGGAAATCGCTTGCTGGTTTATAACTTCAAATCCCATATTCCGTGGTTGAATCATCCCGGCATTGAAAAAGCTTTGGTTTTGGAACATTGGATCTATTCTCCCAAAATCAATCAAGTTCATATCCAAAACCTCTTTACTTTTCTTCAGATATTTTACTCTTGCACGAATGTCCTCTATTTTAGCGGTCAAGTTTGCTGCAAATTCTCTCAACTCCACTGCTGTGAGACGATTCAAGGAATCAGGCCAAGTGGGATACCTTGTTTCGATGTTCTTTTTCCGAAGTTTCGAAAGCTCATCGTCAATCCTTTTCGCCCTGTCCTGGAAGAAATCAGACAAGCCATAACTCTTGATTGAATCCTTGTTCATGCCTTTGTAAATGTCGATCATACGTCGGGTTTCATCACTGTTTTTGGGCCATATGTCGGCCTCAATGGCACCTTTTTCTTGGCTTGGACCGTAGATTATCATGCATGCGTCGACACCGCAAAGAGTGGTCAACTGATACAATTTCTTCTTCAACCCTTCTTTTCGCTTCTTGAATGTTGTGATTCTTGATTTTTCTTTACTTATAAACTCCATGTGCAATTTCGCTCTCCCCATCTCTGGATCTGTGTTCACGACGATGAATTCATTCAGTAGCGTAGATGACAGGAGGAACACACAAATATTGAAAAAGATATGAATATATAATCGACATTCGTGTATTATATATCGATATATAAATGGAATTTTCTAAAAGAAAATTTAGAAAATCCCCTGCACTTTTCTGGCGTGGCCATATGTGTAAATTCAAGAATTAAAAATATAATGCAACTTATGGGAAGACAGCGACAGAGACATACCTGTATGTAGACGCTAATGGATTCCTTCTTTCGAGAGAACTTGAAAAGATTTAGATGGAAAATAATGAAGAGGGTTTTTACTTTATTGCAATTTAAGATCTGTTATTATAATATAATGCATAAGGAATATATGAATGACGGTTTATAGTGTAAGAAATATTTAATGTGAACGGATAGATTTACTTTCCCATGTGATTTTAAATTGAAGATCCCTTTCAAAATTTGTTGGGATTCTGTGGATTCACGGATAATTTGTCTTAATGATATTTTATATTTCCTATTTAAGAACAAATTATTAACTTAGAAAATTGATGTTCGGTTAGAGCAAATAAATAAAATAGAATAACATCTTTCTTGCCATAAATATTGGTGCCATTTCAACGCAGTCATATTAAAAATATAATATTTTGAAATAAAAAATATCATTACTTTTGTTGCGAACAACACAGACGCGTGTGATATATTTAGACCCAAATTAGTTAATCATATAACCGAACCGTCCGACGAAAGTCGAAATCGACTTGAATATTTGAATTCGTATTTCGAGTAGATATTTTTGGAATATTAATTTGCTTAAAACCAAATTTAGGTGAATGAGAAATTAATACAATAATTAAAGTCCAATTATTAAAAAATATGAAGCGGCCCCACTTCGGGAAAAGAGCCTAGTCAAACCTTCCTTATATACAACTTTGTATTATGTGTAAATAATTAACAAATGTTGTAGTATACCTGAGAAGGTTCCTCGAGGGCGAGTAGATGCGAATCACCTACGAGCCCGCGCCGGAGCTCGTGCCTGTGCCCGTGCACGTCGCTGTTCCCGTAATTTGATATGCTCCTATTACGAGAAGTTCGTCATTGTATCTTGAGACGTATGCACCTGGACGGGACAATATCGTTGTAAATAAATAGTGTACAACACTATACTCAACGATTCCAGGTTTACATTCAATCAACAATTGAAACAGTGTTCGGAATTATTTGGTTTTTGAAACCCTAGTTTTGAATTTTTGGTTTATTTTTCAAATTGCTAACTGAAACATTTATGAAACAATGCCGATAATTTTCATGCCTCGTGCCAATCAACACATTCCCGTATAGTATTTTCATGTATGTTACCAAGTCAGAACTCTTACGAGACTTGGTAGACCTAAACCAAAGTTTGGATGTTAATGAAAAAATATGTAATTTTCCGGAAATAAATAGGATATTTCTATAAAAATCCATTTGGTTGTAATTTCGTGGGGAAAAGTGATATACTTTAGGTGATTACTTCAATGAGCTTCTCAAAATGATGATAAAGAAAACAAACAAAAACAAATCGGTAGACTGATAAGAAATCGCACGAGTTAAAAAGAATTTGATACATGATGATCAATCAATGAATCCCACTTAAATCATCAAGGCAACTAAAAACTGAATCAAATCACATTCTTTTTTTTTTTCCATGTCAAATCTCTATGTTTAATTTCTCATCCCTTATATTAGCTTGGTGTAGATATCTGTGGATTTATAGTGAAATCCTCGGTGCACCCAAATCAACAGGCCTGCCTTTATACCTCCATGCGACCCAGAAGAACACCAAGAAATTGAGCGCATTCAAGCCAGTCAAAATCCAGTAAAAGTTATCCAGCCGACTCCTGTTGAGATCATCCTGCAGCCACCCGTCGTTCACTCTTTCAATTACGTTCACAATGGCGCTACTCAGCCAACTACCGATCCCGATTTCGCACAGAAACACAGCGCTGCTGATGCTTCTCGTCCCATCCGTGGCCTCGTCGTAGAAAAACTCCAACTGCCCCACGTAAGTAAACACCTCAGCTGTGCCGATGAGGAAACACTGTGGAAACAGCCAGAAAACGCTCACTGACCCGCCAGAGTCTACTTCCCTGCGCGCCTTTTCCACCATTGCAGCGAAACCCATGGCGAAAATCGATGCGATGAGCCCGATGCCCATTCTTTGCAGAGAGGTGATTCCACGAGGATGGCCTGTTTTTGCTCGAAGAAATGGGACCATGAATTTCTCGTAGATAGGGATCAAGATTAGAGCGTTAATGGAGCTGAACACGGGGATTGAGCCTGCTGGGATTTCGAAATTCGGGCCCAGTTTTCGGTCCATGATTCTTGCCTGGCCGATGAAGAACGTGGCGAGCTGGGCAAAGGAGATGGGGAGAGCTAAGGTTGAAGCCCAAACGGGGAGGATTCTAATGAAGGATTTGAACTCTTCCACCTGTGTGACCGTGCAGAGTTTCCATCGATTCTTAGTATTGCAACCAGAATCAGTAATAACAGCTGCTGCGTCCAGATATCTGCATTCAAGCAAAAGCACAGGTAAACATTATTTCATGCCATTGATCATTTATCGTGTTAATTTTCCTTCCAGACTTGTGAAATGGCCCTGGTAAGTAAACGACATTTTGAATGTATGTAAGCCTTTATTGAAACTAATTAACCTGTATTGATGAGTGTGAAAAAGCTTCCTAGCACCAAAAATATCGGATTCCTTAGTCTCAACCTCGTACAAAAAATCAGGCCCTTTCCCCACATCAACCCCCTTGGCAAGATTCCTCACTGAAGCCACGATCACTTGCAAAAACCTCGTAAACGCACTCCCCATAGGCTTCTGGTACCGGTACTTAACATATCCAGCACCCAATATAAAGATGGAACTAATCATTGCCGCAGTCGGGATCCCAAATCCCCAATCCATCCTAGTTCAACTTGCACGTAAACCAGAAGGGTGATACCAAAAAGGGCTCCCATGTTTATGGCAAAGAAAAACCAGTTGAAAAAGGCGTATTTCTTCTGGGCTTCTTTGTGATCAGATTCGTCGAATTGGTCTGCTCCGAACGAGGACACGCATGGCTTGATTCCGCCGGTGCCTAGAGCTATTAGAGCAAGGGCGCTATAGAGGAAGGATGTTTGTGAATTTGATGCCGGGATGCAGGGTCTGGTGGTGCAGTGAGGGGGCCTCAAGC
This sequence comes from Dorcoceras hygrometricum, assembly GCA_001598015.1. Taxonomy (NCBI): domain Eukaryota; kingdom Viridiplantae; phylum Streptophyta; class Magnoliopsida; order Lamiales; family Gesneriaceae; genus Dorcoceras; species Dorcoceras hygrometricum. Next base: position 477,246 of record KV016225.1, read on the forward strand.
TTTGCAGGGATCCTGAAAGTGTTAGCATCACCATTCCCTGGAAAATGAAATCCTTGAGAAATCAACACCAGTTGATGTGTTGTGGCTGTGGCATCGACCATTTGTTTTAAAGAGAATACGTATATAAGATTATGATGTCTTAGCTATTATGATTTATTGAATGAATTATGAAAGGGATTAAAGCATGCCAAGATAAGATAATAATTACTAAGGGACAATTTTTGAACTTTCAGAAACTTTACATATAAAATTTGAACTTGTGTAATGTAAGAAGACCATTATCCTACATCTATACTAGCTAGCTGATCCATTAAAAAAAATGGCCTTTTGTTAGCCCCGGCCGCGCCAACACATATATAGCGGCTAGACGTTCCATTTTATATACAAAAATACCAACAAGTTTTGAAATAGTTCTTAAAATATAATCAAAACTTATGCTAAAATCGTCTAGCTAGAAAAGAAGCTGCTTTAATTTTTGTTCTTACCACGGCGTATATACAGGAGAAGACGACTATGGTGAGAAACCGTCCCAAATACGCATCAGCAATGAAAGCTCCAAACAAAGTGAGGACATAGGCTGCGCCGCCCCAGTTGGTGACATGAGTGGCGGCCACCGGCAGTGGTTGATGCATTTCCCCCACCAGATATGCCACCATGTTTACAGCTATTGCGAAGAATGCAAACCTCTCTGCCACCTCACTCACTACATCCACAAAACACCAAATTACGAAAAAGTCGTACATGCATCACCATTTTTATCTGCGTTTCTACAAGTCAGATCCGGTTTACTGACCAGACGCAAACTAGTTACCGGGTAACTTATGTTGTATGAAAAGAATTAAGCCTGTATTTTAAAATAGTAAATTGTAAGATTTTAAAGAGAACCTATGATGAAAGGGGAAGCTTTCCACCCTCCAGTTTTTCGTTTATCTGCTGTCACCCCGTTATGATTAACGCAGCCATTGGAGACCAGAGTTGAAGATTCCGATATGTCTTGCTGTGAAAACCCAATCCAGGAAGGACCCATAAATCAAAAACAAAAAGGAGAAAATATATAAAGATAAAGAGAAACGTGAAACATAACATAAAACTAGTATAAGAGGGATACCTTGGTGAACCTGTTGGATTCCATAATCACGTCCATGGACACTTTCCGAATTCTCAGTAATGTTTCACAAAAATGATAAGTATATATATATATATATATATATACTTCGGCCAACGAAATCACAGCATCTTAAGATGCTTACTTAATGCAGAAAATAATAATTATTTTATTTAACTCATAAATGTTATTGGAGACAATCATGCAGAGATATCTTCTTTCTTTTCTTATTAACAGCGTCGTCATATGCTGTAATTTTGTTAAACATATATAGCAAATCACAAATTGTGTTTACTACAAAAATTTAATGGAATTAACTGAAAAAAGAGATTGGTAAATTTTCCGAGATTATCCTACATATGTTAGGCTACAATTCATGGCATATGTGTAATTAATATATCATCCTTGATATATATTATTATGTGAGAGGGTGAGTTTCCAAAGATTTGTAAAGTGTCGAGCTTGAACATTTTGTCCTGCTCATTTGAATTCACAACTAACGCCAATTCATGGCACTGGCAAGCATTTCCCCGGCCTCAATAAATGGGGTGGTTCGCCAAATGTCAGAGGCAGAAACGCAATAAAGGAGAAGTGAAAAGTGAGAACTTTAATTTTAGTGTGAATTAAATAGTAATATGAAATGATATAATTTATTGTTATATTATAAGAAATAAAGCACTACTGTATAATATCAATCATAAAATACTAACAATGGAAAATTTTAAAACGATGAAAGAAAATGATATATTCTTGAAATGCCAAGCATAATCATAAGCGTCTTCCTAACCTTCCCCCACAATTTTGTGTTTGAATTCTTAATATCTCCGAATTATATTGGTATGACTGTCTCCTAATTATTACATTGTATCTATTATTTGCTGCCTCATTAATTTCACTCAGATATTAACCACTATATACTTCAAGTACTTGACCCATTTAAGTTGTACATTAGTTGGGGTCTTCACAACCACAAAATTATAATTGCATGAAATAAATTCATACTTATACATTAGTCATATAAAATATAACGAATATAAACTGAGACCATTATAGGTAATTTAAAATCCGTTCTAATTAACAAGAAAATATTTCGTAACTTGAAAGGTGTAAATTTGAAGGCTATCAACTTATTCCTCTAGATAATAAAATAATATGAATATAAAATTTTTCAACCCAAATGAATTTATGAAACTTAACATGAAATAATGTGACAATCATCAGATAAAATTACTTCGCACTCAAAAATTTCAAAATTTAATTAAAATTAATTTCCCGTCCCTAAAGATATGGTCAAACTTTGAACTTTACTGGATCGAAATTGTTTTGGGCCATTTCTAAAACAGAAAAAATTAATTCTGGGCCTATTGTACCCGCTTCCACCCTTAGTCCACGTGTTCGAACTCAGAGATCCGAAGCTACAATGACTCAAAGGATTACCAGATATTCGAACCGAAGAATGAATATTCCCTCCACTTCCCAATCGTCCTTCGCTCTGAGAAAATTGAATGTTGCGAAAGTTCTTGTCAAAGAAAAAGAAAAGAAAGGAAAAAGTTCTCCCCTTTTTAGACCCATAGTTTAAAGATCGTGTGCAGGCAGCGTAAAAAGATGAATTTTCAGTTTATGCGTATTAAGTTTGTGTATCGACTAGTGGGTTTGACTCTTATTGCGGCCTTGATCGCTGAAGCTGGGACGACGAGTAGTTATGCGAGAAAGAATGAGCTGAGTGATGATATGCCATTGGACAGCGATGTTTTTCAAGTGCCTCCTGGTTACAATGCTCCCCAGCAAGTAGTAATCTGTTCTTGATGTCAATATTTCATATCTTTTGCTTCAATCCACCAAAGATATTCTTGTTTTAGTTTATCTGTTCATTTTTGGATAAACCATTTTACCTTCCACTGTTACTTATGCTTCTTATTTAGTATGTCCTTATTTAGCTCATGGAAGTACATACTTCTTACTACTGATCAATGATCATGCAGGGGAAATGTGCTCATTTGTTTAGAAATATAGCTGTGTTATCACTTTGTAGTGAAGCTTAGCGTTGTGTTAAAATATGAAGGCTACAGGAGCGATTTCATCACTAGCTTCACAAAATCACTCGATTGAAACTCATCCTTAATGAGACGAATTCGTTGCATATTTTTTTGTTCTTGGTAATTTTGGTTCGGTTTTTGAAGGTTCACATAACGCAAGGGGACCATAGAGGCAGGGCTGTAATTGTCTCTTGGATTACGCCGAATGAGCCTGGTTCAAATCAAGTGTCCTACTGGGATGAAACCAATCTGATCAAAAGATCTGCGGAAGCCATTGTTATTAAATACAATTTTTACAATTATACCTCAGGTTACATTCATCATGCCACTATTGAGAAACTGAAGGTGGGTTTTACTACACGGGCTCGCTTCACATTGATTATACATTTCGATCAATTTGTTTTGTATCAGTAAAAATCTAAACTCTCGCTTCACATTGATTATACATTTCGATCAATTTGTTTTGTATCAGTAAAAATCTAAACTGAAATTGCAGTATGGTACCAAATACTACTACGAGGTTGGACTTGATGACACGAAACGGCAATTTTGGTTCATTACTCCTCCTAAACCAGGCCCTGATGTTCCTTATACGTTTGGTCTCATAGGTATGGCTTACACATCAAAAGAATTCTGAATCATATCAATATTTAAGCTTGCACAGTGGACAAAGAGGAAATGGAAAAGAGAAAGGAGGCTTGATGTTGTTTATTCTGTATCTGATCATGATTTTTTTTATGACCGGATAAGATGTTGCATGTGATTAATTTCTCATTATATGAAATATGAAAAAAATGCCAACATGAAGCATAAAGTTCATTGTGAGCTCACTCTGTTTAGCATTTTGAGCAGGTGATCTTGGTCAAACACATGATTCCAATCGAACGCTAACTCATTACGAGCTCAACCCCATGAAAGGCCAGGCTTTGCTGTTTGTTGGAGACCTGTCCTACGCTGATAGTTATCCGTTTCATGATAACGCAAGGTGGGATACATGGGGGCTATTCATAGAGAGAAATGCTGCATATCAACCATGGATTTGGACTGCGGGAAATCATGAAATTGATTTTGTTCCTGAACAAGTAAGCTTTTCGTACTTTCTTTTCTAAACAATGAATAGTATAACTTGTTACTGATGATAGTAATGGTGGTTGTGGACGTTTATGTGGTTTTCCAGTTGTCTTTAAATATTCCAAATACTATTAAAAGCACCACTCCATTGCAGGGTGAAACGAAACCCTTCAAACCCTACATACACCGGTTTTTTGTACCTTACAGAGCATCAGGAAGTACATCGCCCCTTTGGTACTCAATCAAGAGAGCTTCTGCATACATAATCGTCATGTCTTCCTACTCAGCCTTTGGTACGATTTTCCAGCCTGTCATTTGCATTCAAATAGGATGTTTGTATAGATTTTCTTATTGCTGCATTTTTTCCAAGGGAAATATACACCTCAATACAAATGGCTTACAAGTGAGCTGGAGAAAGTGAATCGGAAAGTGACGCCATGGCTCATTGTGCTCGTGCACTGTCCAATGTATAGCAGCTATGTTCATCACTTCATGGAAGGGGAGACTATGCGGGTTTTATATGAACCATGGTTCGTGAAGTACAGAGTCGATGTAGTATTTGCTGGTCATGTTCATGCATATGAACGATCTGTAAGTAACTCTTATTTTGACTGTCTGTTTCTGAGTTGAAATCAGTAGACCGGAATCGACTACATAATCCTCGAACATGATACTCATATGAGGTGCTAAACACTTCAAGAAACCTTGAATTTTACTTATGTGACAGGAACGTATATCCAACATTGCATTCGACGTTGTTAATGGAAAATGCACTCCAATAAGCGATGAATCTGCTCCAGTCTATATCACCATTGGAGACGGAGGAAATCAAGAAGGCCTAGTCAAGAAGTACAGATACCTTTGCTTGATAATTCGAAATATAAGTGAGTGAAGTATCTCGAAAACTTGAAACTATTCGAATGTTTCCTTGTAGGATGACACAGCCACAGCCAAGCTACTCCGCTCGTCGTGAAGCCAGCTTTGGTCATGGGATATTCGATATCAAGAACCGGACTCATGCATATTTTGGCTGGCATCGCAATCAAGATGGTTATGCTGTTGAAGCTGACTCCGTATGGTTACTTAACCGGTACTGGAAATCAGTTAAAGAAGCTTCTGTAGCTGAACTATGAAGACAAGAGACATGTGATGCTTCACCGTATAAAATTTCGTCTTCTGTGAGTTCAAATTTTTTGGCTTCCTTTGTGTCTGTAATTTAGTAAATGAACTTTTGTTAAGGTTTTCCACGGTGGAAATAGTGATAGTTAATCTATTGATCTTGGTTATAGAGTACCCCATATGCAGCAACCTTGAACACTTTCTTATGTTATCATCCATATTCTTAATATTGTGTGCGAAGATTTTTCACTAAAGATGGTAATGGAGCCTTGTGTGGGAAAAAGAACCCTCAACTGTCGATATTTGATCTGGCCTTACATTTTTGGAAAGAACTCGAAAAGTTGAGACCTATCTAGAAGTCATAATATGTAATTTCTTTTATGATTTTGTTTCATTTTTCTTTTTCTCTTTTAACAAAATATTATTTACTTGTAATCTCAGACAAGAAAGCACTTCAACTTTTGTTCAAAACATATAACTTCAAAAATAGCAAGAAAAATCACGTGCACTATACACCAACCAAATTAACTTCTCACAATCGATCGTGAGGTCAACGAGACACTAGAAACATAACAATACTAAAACCCCTCCCTCCAACGCTATGCACAGAATATCCCAACGTATCATTCTTAGAATATTGTTATTAATCTAAAGTCCATGAGACCATAGAACGTCAAGTACAAGATGACATTTAGTTACATTATAGGAACTGACATGATTTGACTTTCTACATGATAGATTAAAAAAATTTAAATACGCCGTGTAAGAGTTTTAGTGATAGAATTGGACGTTTTGAATAATGTTTTTCATCCGATAAAAGTCCAGGTGAAAGGGACACCGTCCGTATCATGATTTCCATAGTCGAAATCGCAAGCAAAATCCCCAGGATCATCCACAATGCTAAAACAAGTATCTTTCACCGCCTCAGCCCACAACGATGAATCATCAACCTCCGGCAAATTCACATTCAGATTCTCACTTGCACTCCCGACACCCTGAAAACAATTCATCCCATGATCATCACTTTTATAGTAATGATCGAGATTGGATGGCTCATTACTGGTCTGCGCAACGTTCTTTTGGTACTCAATCTTTTCTCCGTGCATATGGGGCAGGTTGACCTTAGCATCCGGGCCATACAGCTTACGTGCGGCTGCGTCGTAGGCCATGGCAGCATCAAACGAGGTGTCGAAAGTGCCGAGCCAGACCCTTTGGCCGCTGTCGGGCTCGCGTATTTCTGATACCCATTTTCCCCAGGTGCGCTGCCTCACTCCTTTGTACGTGCAGGAGGCGTTATCTGGGCCACCTTTGCCTCTCATGCACCCCTTCCTTGAACTAGCGCGAGCACTCTTCCCTACCTTTCTCTCTTCCCCAACGGATTTCATCATTTCAATGGTGTGTGATGTGATAAGGAGGAAAATAAGTTAAAATGAGGAGAAATGCGAGTGAATATGAAATGTGGTCTTTCTTTCAGTATTTATAGATGCATGAATGTTTGGAAGAAGTGGACTAATACGTGTCTCCGGGGGGAGTTTGCCCTTGATACTTGGCAACAGAAACTAATTTTATCGTGTCCGTTTTTCCAAGATACTTAGGACTCCGAAGATTAACACGACCACTGTCAGGACCATCATACTGACACTGATAATTTTATTACTAGATTATACAAATCCCATTAATGAAAATGCATGTCACGGCGATGTTGACGCAGTGAAATACCTTCTAATTTTCTGTCTGTTTGCAACTTTGATCTCAAAAGTGTACATAAGAGTACGTGGTCTAAGAGCACGATGAAAATGGGTAAATCTTCTAGGTGAAAAAAAGATCGATATTTTCAAATATAATTTCTTCTCATCCCCAAAACTCAAGTATTCTTAGCACAACATTTCTTTTCAGGTGGAACAAAGTTGGGAGTGGAGTCGTAGCATGCATGCACAAGTTATAAATGTGGCAAGAGAAGAGAGAATAGGATAAACTCCAAATCTGTTGCGCGGTATGGTGAACGACGAGTCACGTGCGTTTATTTCTTTCGACTGACATCACTTATTACTTCATTGTTTGACAGGCTTTTCCTCGGTTGATAAGTTCGATTTTGAGTCTCCTACTGTCTAATGCTGATCTGCAGAGGGTCGGGTGGCAATGCAGCAGCGTGTGGTTTTATTTTAATAGTTTTGCTTAAACTAACGTGCCTAGAAATATTTTCAGATGATTTTGATTAACACAGTATATATGAATCTTATGAGAAGGACATTTAATTGTGCTTGTCATCAAATAAAATCTTGATTGTTATATGTTAAATGAGGTATGAATTTAATTTTGATTTGAGGAATGAAAAATGGGATCGGACAAATAATAACAAGCAGTGTGGATTATTTGGGGAAGAAGGATGTAAATCTATATGGCTTCTGTTTCTCAAGTGCTACTTGGAAATTGAATGGTTTAGAACGAAAATTTCTCATGGCTTTATCATGGGGAAAAATTATGTGAGCAACTATTTTTTGCAATTAAGAAACACAATGAACAAAGATCATTTAAAAAAAAAAACCACATTACACTATTTACTACAAACGACTTAATTTAACCTTATATTGATTGATATAATGATTGAGAATTTAAAAAAAATAGGAAAATGGAGGTTTTGATAATATCTAGAGTATATGGATTGGAAAATATCCATGTTATTCTATTTTGGAAGATAGAGGGTAAAAAATTGGAGGATTTAAGTTGGAGATGGCCGAAGTCGACCAAATTAAATCAATTAGAGGACAATGCTGTTAGAGAAGTCTTCTCTCAAGTTGCCCAATTGAGAACGTTTTATTCGAGATTTATATATGGGTCTGATAAAATTTTGGTCCAACCTCACAAAATGGGCTTCTAAGTGCGAGCCGAAACCAAAGATGGGTCTGTTTAGCTTCAACAACTCAGCCAACTTTAATGGGCCAGATCCAGACCTATACAAATGCAGGGACAGAATCAGATATTTTAAAAAAATTGTTTAATGCTGAAAATAAAAGGAAACAAGAATGTAGGATTTCTTTGGGTATGGTGTTCATCGGAAAGTACTAGGTTTCTAGGAACCTGATGTTCATGAAAAAGTTGTTTAGAGCTCATTTTGGGTGGATTTGTTGTACTGCTTTCTGTATGGATCATTGTTTCTCTAAGTAACAGCACCTAAATTCTCCATGATATGAAACTTATATGTGACTTATTAAAGTATCTAACTTATAAATTTATTGGCTCTATTTAACCCATGTTATATTGCTAGTTCATTACAAGAATTGCTTAGTAGTTAATGGCATTAGTCTGTCCACGAACAGGTAAAGCATATTAGTCATATTGTCATTGAAATGTGCCATGTGGCATCATTCTCTGCCGCTAAATAAAAAGAGAGTCGACAGGATTCTTTGTGAAAGTCAGTACATGTTAGTAGATATTTAATTCCAACATGTGTAAAAGATAGAGGAGGATCTTTTTTTATAGTGGCGAAGGACTTTGTAAAACTTCAAAGGGAATCAGTATCGCGACCAACTAATTGGGAATTTTCAAAACCAGAAGCAACGAAGAACTAATTAAAGTGTCCGTAGCTGGAATATACGAATACTTGCAACTTTCTCCTCCAAAACTTCGATCATTTTATAACCGCAAATGTAATATTAATTTCACGACATGTAAACAGAATAGTTGCCAAAAAGACGTGAAACATCGTATTCAATTGATGCTACGTGATAGGGGTTGATTCCTGTATGATTTAATTAAAATGTCCTTTCATCATCACCATCATCATCATCATTAGATCTCGAACATGAGACATATCCGAATATTACGATTTTGATACCATTAGCTCAAAGGGCCGGTGGCTCTTAGTCGACTATCCTATATTAAATCTGAATTGATGGTAGTAATCTATCACATCTTGCCAAAATCCATCAAATATATAAGAATCTTAATGTATAAGCTGATCACCGTCAAATATATGTCTCATCCATAAAATTACAATGGGGTCCGGCGGCTCTTTTTAAGTCGATTATCCTATGATTGAATCTAAATCAATGGTAGTAAGCTATCTTGTCTTAATCTTAAACTTTAAAACTGAACAGATATTATCTCACGGTAATACAATACTAATTAAATTACCGATATTATCAATTAAACATTTACACGTCATGTATTTATTTCCTCATAATCCAGTTATAATAATAGACAACGGCTGCACGTAGACGGAACTTCGATTTACATTCACATGGATTAAGGAATCTCCATACGACGAGAGAAAACCACGTAGAAAAGTCAACTTTAGTCGGCTATGTAAGTCCGGGCAATCTGTTCGGTCCACGCATAGTCTTCGCGTAAAAATAATGTTATGAATTTTTATGCTTATGGAACCGGAACGCATAGAGAAAATTTGAATCTCATCTTATCGAATTAAAATTTGAATTTTGAAGTCGATAACTATGAATATACATATTTTAGACTTGATTAAATTATAACAAAACTGGGGCAAAAAAAAAAAAAAGATCTAATTATTGCGCCACGATTAAGGCGTGCTGCTCCCCAAATGTCTCGGTGAATCTACACCGTTCACGTGGAATCTCCTAGAAAAAGAGTACATCCCACCACACGTCACGCAGCTAGCCGACAGGCTTCGTGATCAAGGTTTAATAGACGTTGACTTTTGGTCAATCTACATCGACATCGTATAGTTACCCCCGATCTATATATACGAGTGTTTCACCAAGCGTTGTTCATACAAACCGGTTATCTGGCATTCAAGAAAAAGAGCCCACGATTGTTCTGAATCGGGAAATTTTTTAGGAAGAAAACCTTCGAGATGGCTTCGGAATCAGAGGGACAAGTGATCGGATGCCACTCCGTCCAGCAGTGGAAGGATCAGCTTCAGAAAGCTCACGATAGTAAAAAGCTCGTACGGTTTTTTGCTTTTTTGGATTGCCTGTCTGAAATTATCGATTGTTTGGTGTTGGTTCTGCTTACCGATCCTTGGGTGTTTTGGTATTTCTTTTATTTTATTATATTTCTAGGGTTCGAATTTTAAACGATGTCTGGTTTTTGCTTTCTATTGATTCATTTCATTCGATAATACTCATAATTTGATGCGGGATTCCGTAGGTTTGATCTTGAAAGATTTGTTAAAGACTCTTTTGTATTTTTATCCTGCCTTCTGTGGTGGTATACAGGAATTATATTTCCGTCCGAATTGAGGTTTTTTTTAGAACAGAAATATATGATCTAAAATCAATGTTTCAATAATCGACTCGGTTTCAAAGATTTTAGTCCACGGCTTGTTTTTATCCTCGTGAACCATATGGTTGGAAACTCGATCCTCTTTTAATTTTTTTCGCTGTTTTTGTTTTCAAGTTCTAATGCCGAAATCAAAATTCGTTTCTTTCAGGTGGTTGTCGATTTTACAGCTTCATGGTGCGGACCGTGCCGTTTCATAGCCCCAATCTTTGCGGAGATCGCGAAGCATACACCACATGTGTTATTCTTGAAGGTTGATGTTGATGAAGTTAAGGTAATATATACTTGGCTTTTGTTATTTTGAGGCACTTCAGAATATGTAGTTGAGCATACCAAATCAAGTATGAAATCTTATTTTGGTCAGTAAACGGTGCAAGAAATTGATTTGGTTTCAAATTCCGGTGGATTCTGTTAGTTCTTATATATATAGGTTTCCTTCAACTTTAACTTCTCCCAGTTGCAGTTTCAGCATTCATCATCATTAGGTTGTACAAATCTTTTCAGGATGTCGCAGAGGAATTCAAAATCCATGCAATGCCGAGTTTCGTGTTCTTGAAAGAAGGGAAGGAAGTGGATAGGGTCGTGGGAGCAAAGAAGGAAGACCTGCAGGCAACAGTTAACAAGCACATCTCAGCCGTCACGGCTTGAGGGAGTTGCATCGAGGCTAGAGTGAATGTGGAATATTGGCACTTCTAATAAGTTTAAATAATCTCATAATATTCTATAATAATGTTGTCATATGGGCGATTCTTGTCGTATAATGTACTCTTTGTATTTTTCTAATGTTCAGTCCCGTTTTTAGAACTGGCGTTATGGTCTTCTCTTTACAAGTCCAAGAAATGGAGTGTGATGATTTCCTTGTGACAAGATAAATGGAAGTTATAATACATGGTTAAAAATAAGACGAAATATCCCTCGTGTGTAATGGAACTGTTGACGCAATAGCTATGACCTTAATTAACTAGTTGATAATAATTTACTCATAAACTATATTATCAATCGATTAGATTTTAGACACTACATGTTACTATTCCGAATCTATCGGCTCCGAGTTTAATTTAAAACGCAACAAATCATATATCAACTCGACAGATATGGAAAGTAATGGGCTCGCTTGTTATTTTCTTTCTCTTGCCAAGAGGGTCCAGATCGGACTTGCAATAGACTGTGTAGTAGGCCCAAATAAAAATTTTAATGGGCTGAAAAGAACAATATATGAGATTGTTTTTTTCCCCAAACTATTACCTGTCGCATAGTTTTGTTCTTTTTGTAAATAAGTTGTCTGGAAGTACAAGTTTGCAAATAATTGGATTTAAAGTGTAAAATAAATTAATATTTTAGATATCAACATTTATAAGGACAAATTTGGAAAGTATCATTGAAAATAAATAAAGATAAATTTCATATTGAATTGAAAGAAATAGTATAAACATCGGACGTTTGTCTCGATTACATCCATGATAAAGCACATGAGGTATGCGATGATAAAAAAAAGAACTTTTTATCTATATTCTAAAATTAAACTTGGGCCTCATATTGGTGTCATGGTCACATTATGCAGTATCAATTTTACTTTTATTTTATTAAGCAAGCATCAAGAAATCATCGTAATTTATCAGATATTATTATTATTATGATAAAAAATAAATTATATAAAATAATTTAAATAAATTTATTTGAATGGAAAAAGAAATTGCGTGTGCACACACTTTAAAACACAATGAAGTAATAAAAATTTAGATGGAACGTATCTTGACAATTTTTTTGCCTCAATACTCAAGTGTCGATCAGGAAAACTTGACTTCGTTTGGACACGTTTTATAAAAACGTTTTTAGTATTTTTAAAGTTAAAAAAATCTTAAAGCATGTGTTTGGTTAATATTTTAAAAAATGTTTTTGAAAAATATTTTTAAAAAACTAATGTTGAAGTACACTTTTTTAAGAACAAGTGAAAGATGTTTCATAATATTTTTAAAATACAAAATATAGGTAAATTTTATGCGAAAGGTCAATTAAATTTTTTTTATTAGATTAATTTTTTGAATGCTATTTTAATACTATTTCTTAATTATAGATCATTTTCTAAAATAATTATCTAAACATTTTTTCTTTCGAAACGTATACTTATTTTTTAAAAAACTTTCAAAATATTTTTCAAAATTTTTTTAAAAAACAATTTTATAAAAATATTTTTAAAAAAATATGTCTAAAAGGAGCATTGATGTGAGATGCTCAGCCGAGCTTCTCATGAAATTGTGGAGATGTTCGGCTGAACATCTCGCGGCGTCCACACAGGCGCCCATTGTGGGCGCCTGCCACATCATGCTTAATATATATATATATAAACTTGATTAGATTATAACGAATACCGTTTACGTGGAATCTCCTAGAAAAAGATTTCATCCCACCACACCTCACGCAGCTAGCCGACAGGCTTCGCGATCAAGGTTTAATAGACGTTGACTTTTGGTCACAATCTACATCGACATCGTATAGTTACCCCCGATCTATATATACGAGAGGATCACCAAGCATTGTCCATACAAACCGGTTCTCTGGCATTCAAGAAAAAGAGCCCACGATTGTTCTGATTCGGGAATTTTTTTAGGAAGAAAACCTTCGAGATGGCTTCGGAAATAGAGGGACAAGTGATCGGATGCCACTCCGTCCAGCAGTGGAAGGATCAGCTTCAGAAAGCTCACGATAGTAAAAAGCTCGTACGGTTTTTGCTTTTTTGGATTGCCTTTCTGAAATTATTGATTATTTGGTGTTGATTTTGCTCATCGATGCTTGGGTGTTTTGGTATTTCTTTTTTTTTACTATATTTCCAGGGTTCGATGTCTGCTTTTTGCTTTGTATCGATTCATTTCATTCGATAATACTCATATTTTGATGCAGGATTCCGTAGGTTTGATCTTGAAAGATTTGTTACAGACTCTTTTGTATTTTTATCCTGCCTTCTGTGGTGGTATACATGAATTATATTTCCGTCCGAATTGAAGTTTTTTTTATAGAACAGAAATATATGATCTAAAATCAATGTTTAAATAATCTACTCTATGACACACTTTGTTTTTATCTTCGTAAACCATATGGTTGGAAACTCGCTCCTCTTTTAATTTTTTTCTCGCTGTTTTTGTTTTTAAGTTCTAACGCCGAAATCAAAATTCGTTTCGTTCAGGTGGTTGTCGATTTTACAGCTTCATGGTGTCCACCGTGCCGTTTCATAGCCCCAATCTTTGCGGAGATCGCGAAGCATACACCACATGTGTTATTCTTGAAGGTTGATGTTGATGAACTTAAGGTAATATATACTTGGCTTTTGTTATTTTGAGGCACTTCAGAATATGATGATGTATTTTCTCATTAAACTTGTGCAAACTTCTGATTAATTTGAAGTAGTCGGTGGAAGTAATTGGTTTGGTTTCAAAATCCGATGGATTCTGTTAGTTCTTATATATATAGGTTTCCTTCAACTTTCACTTCTCCCAATTGCAGTTAAAGCATTCATCATCATTAGGTTGTACAAATCTTTTCAGGATGTCGCAGAGGAATTCAAAATCCAGGCAATGCCGAGTTTCGTGTTCTTGAAAGAAGGGAAGGAAGTGGATAGGGTCGTGGGAGCAAGGAAGGAAGAGCTGGAGGCAAAAGTTACCACGCACAGCTCCGCCGTTACGGCTTGAGGGAGTTGCATCGAGGCTAGAGTGAATGTGGATTATTGGCACTTCGAATAAGTTTAATGTCATAATATTTCTATAATAACTTGGTCATATGGGTGATTCTTGTCGTGTAATGTTGTACTCTTTGTATTTTTCTAATTTTCATTTTAGAACATGTGTTATGGTCTTCTCTTTACAAGTCCAAGAACTGGAGTGTGATGATTTCCTTGTGACAAGATAAATGAAAGTTGTATTACATGGTTGAAAATAAGACGAAATATTCATCGTGTGTAATGGAACTGTTGACGCAATAGCTATGACCTTAATTAACTACTTATAAACTATAATATCAATCGTTTAGATTTTAGACACTCCTTGCCTCGTAGATACTATTCCGAATCTATCGGCTCCGAGATTAAATTAAAAGGGAACAAATCATATATCAACTCGACAGATATGGAAAGTATTGGGCTCGCTTGTTATTTTCTTTCTCTTGCCAAGAGGGTCCAGATCGGACTCGGACCTGTTTTTACTTCAATAGACTGTGTAGAAGGGCCAAATAAAAATTTTAATGGGCTGAAAAGAACAATATATGAGATTGTTTTTTTCCCCAAACCATCACCTGTTGCATAATTTTGTTCTTTTTGTAAAAAGTTGTCTGGAATTTAGTACAAGTTTGCGATTAAATGGATTTGTAGTGTAAAATAAATTAATATTTTAAATATCAACATTTATAAGGATAAATTTGGAAAGTTTCATTGAAAATACATAAAGATAAATTTCATATTGAATTGAAAGAAATAGTATAACATCGGACTGTTTGTCTCGATTACATCCATGATAAAGCATATGATATATCATATATGTGATGATAAAAAAGAAAATTTTTATCTATATTCTACAATTAAACTTGGACCTCATATTGATGTCATGGTCCACATTATACAGTATCCATTTTACTTTTACTTTATTAATTAAGCATCAATTCTTCACGAAAACATCTCGTAAATTTATAAGATATTATTATTATAATTATTATAAAAAATAAATTATATAAAACTAATTTAAATAAACTTATTTTAATGGAAGAAAAATTGCGTGTGCTCAAACTCGATATGGGGAGGGCTATGAAAGATACCATCTCCACCCCTATATTTACACACACACACACACACACACAGTTATTTGTGGTTGTAGGTGTTTTAGAGGCATCGATCACCCTTCACTCTCCGATCGTCCCGACGTCCCGATCTCTCGATCTTCCGAGGTGGTGGCAGCTCGTCGGCTGAGAGAATTTGGTTACATCAATTGACGTCGTCTGTGGTATAGAGAAGAAAGACAAAATGCCACCAAGAAGGAGCAGACTTCAGGAGACGGGAGAAACCAACCGCACTGAGAATCTCTCTCAGGGGCCCGAGAACCCTAATCTTACTGCCACTCAGATAGCTCAGTTGGTAGTAGTCACGGTAGAACAGATACTGGCCAATCGGCCTGATTCAAACCCCCCGCCTGATCAACAAGCTGAAGAGATCGGGAGACTGCAAGAAGAATTTGCCCACTTGAGAGAAGAAAGGGGCACGAACCCCCCATCGCCAAACGCTCGGGAAGTACCCTTCTCATTCGAGGTGTTGAATGTTGAACTCCCCCAACACTTCAAATTCCCGAACGTCGGAGTATATGACGGGATGGAAGATCCCGAGGAACATTTGTCCCGATTTGAAAACGCCGTCCTCCTCCACCAGTATGCGGACCCCATCAAGTGCCGAGTCTTCTTGACCAACCTGGTCCAATCAACGCAACGGTTCCTCTTATCGACGGGAGTATCAAAAGCTTCCGGGACTACAACCAGGCATTCCTCTACCAGTTCGCCAGTAGCAAGAAACAACCGATGAGCGCGCGCGTGGGCGCCTGAGATGCTCAGCCGAACAGATCATGAATTTTTTAAAAATTTCATGAGATGTTCGGCTGAGCATCTCATGCGCCCGCGCGCGCGCCAATTGTAGGCGCCCACATTGGTCCTCCAGCGCCGAGGATTCCACCTTGCCTCTCGCTGTCAGTGCTGTGATCAGCGGGAGACCTTCTCGCACCTCTTCCTCGATGGTCCCGTGGCCCGCTCGGTCCGGCACTTCTTTGGTGTCATGTTTCGGGTTCAGATTCCCCCTTATATTCAACCGAGTAGAAGATGGAGTGATTGGGGTGAGAATTAGAACAGGAATTAATTTCGGGTGTGGGATGGAAATGATAAACTTGGCACCGTTAGTTGGTTTAATACTATAATTTCAACCAAAAAAATTAATTATAGAGAATGTAAAGTTTTTTGAAATAATACGTCCAGAGCTATCTCGTCCCGAATATTATCATTTGTTGAACATGTATGAGAATCAGGATTTATTATGCATATAAATATGATTATTTTGGGCTTGGTCGATGCTACCAACACAGGCAGTGCCCACAAATACAGCTGGCCATTCAGCAGCTGACATGTGCTGCATTTGTGGACACTACCTGGGCGACAAAGCCATTATTTTGGCGCTTTCTTATAGTTATAATTATAATAGTTAATAATAACTTGTCTTAAGAAAATAGTTAATATCAATTGTCTTAAAAAAATAGTTATGATCAATTTAAAATCAGGTGATGATAATAAGTTAATTTTCGCTTCTGTGACGTGTGAAACGAAGGCAAGTATGCTGTTACGCTGCTGTCAGTTTAGCGCAACTTCGTTCTCTACCCCTTTACCATCCGTCTTACGGCGACTGCGGTGGCGTCACGGCGTTTCTTTATCTCATTCATATTCATCTATATTATCTTTTTTTTCGCCTCCACACACCAGTATCACCGCCCTCTCTTCCTCTTCAGCCAACTGTCGAGGCTCTTCTGACTCCGAGCTGAGCGAGCAATTCCCCTCAAAACAAGTATCTTCTTCGGAATCCTAATTATTTTAGTTTTCGAGAACCCATTTGAAGAATTGCGTTCTTTCTTTGTTTCTTCACTGAAAAGGCTTCATATTTTTATTAACTTTTTACGTTTTGAAGGGTCCTTTGAAACCAGGATTATATCTCGTGGGAACACCAATTGGGAATCTCGAAGATATAACTTTAAGGTATAAGTTTCGAATTAATATGCTCTGGATGTATTTTTCTCGGATTTCATTTATGTGCATTTGACAAATTAAATATATTTCTGTTACATTGCCTGTAGAGCCCTGAGGGTGTTGAAATTTGCTAATGTCATACTGTCAGAAGATACCAGGCATTCAGGAAAGTTGCTTCATCACTATAATATTAAAACTCCACTTGTAAGTAAATGCTAGGTTCTGATTTAAATGATTACTGTACTTGTAGACATGAGATATTTTCTGATACTATGATTTAGATTTTCAGTTGAGTTATCACAAATTTAATGAATCTCAACGAGAACAAGTAGTTCTTAGGAGATTGCAAGATGGAGAAATTGTGGCTCTAATTAGTGATGCTGGGACGCCAGGCATTAGTGACCCTGGTATGGAGCTGGTGAGTCACTTGTTCAAGTAATGCTGGTATGCATATCCACGAGCATATACACACATCAGCTAACTTCTTGTTCATCATCTTCCTCTGGAATGTACTGCGAGAAGCAAATATTAAAAACTCATCAAGCTGATTTATTTTATCCACTTGATGTATGTATGTTCCTTTTGGATGTGATGTAGGCCAAGCTGTGTGTAGATAAAGATATACCTGTTATTCCAGTCCCTGGGCCATCTGCAGTAATAGCAGCTCTTTCAGCATCCGGTTTACCGACGAATGAGTTCACATTTGGTAATATTTGATGACCATGGTTCTTTTTTAACTCAGTTATCATGACTAACTGTGTGCAATATTGCAGTTGGCTTTCTTTCTAAACACACTGGAACTAGAAGAGACAGGATGTTGGTCTCTGCAAATAGTGCGGCAACTCAAGTCTTCTTTGTTCCTCCTCACAAGCTCTGTCAGTTTTTAGAGGAGTCCTCTTTAATATTTGGTCTATCTAGGTAATTTTTGACAGATTCATTTTATTACAGGCACATTACATTTTCTGCTTTAAAACTAGTACCTTGACATTCTATAGACTATCTCTTAAGTTTTCTTGGTTTGGAAGTGAGACTAGTTGAAAGTTTTAACAACTCATCTACTGCTTTTCCAATTGGCTTCTGTATCTGCACTTTTATCAGCACATACATGAAACCTGTGCTTGTGCTTTTTTCATACAATCATTATAAATATTGAAACTAAAGATATACAATGTATGGAATCCTTTCTAAATTGAGTGGTGCATTTGTTTACAGGCAATGTGTCATTGCTAGGGAAATCACCAAACTGCATGAAGAGGTATGATTTGCAACTGTTGCGAATATGTTCCCTTTCTTTTTGTGCAATTCATGTTTTGTTTTACTACTATGAAGAAGATATTTTCTGTGTACTAGTTCTGGCGAGGAACACTTGAGGAAGCCAAAGAAGCGTTCTCAGCACACCAGCCAAAGGGTGAAATTACACTGATGATTGAAGGGACTACTAACAGAGAGACCAGAGTTCTCACTGAGGCTCAACTAGAGAATGAGTTGGGTGAATTAATCTCCAAAGGTCACAGTCTTTCTGAGGTAACAGCACTATATTGGGGCAAATTCTTATAGTTATATTTTTATCAAGGATTGGGATTCTATATATCTTTTGCCTGTGATCAGATAGATTGGAATTATAGCACAAACCATGAATGGAGATTGATATTTGCTCCTTTTGTAAACGTCTCTTTTGGTGATTCATATAAGACTAACACCTTCTGAACTTGTAAGTTTCACCAAATTGATGGTATGTTGGAGTACCATACTCTGCCAATTAATGAAGTAACCAATTAATTGTATGGACATGCTTGCCTTATAGATTACTCTATCAATTAACGGCAAATGATAGGGAATACAAATGCATTTTTTTGTTATTATAATATTAGTTTATGCAATGCAGGCTGTTAAATTGGTCGCTACAGAAACATCAATGAAAAGGAAAGCAGTATATACTCTCGCACTTGAGAAATTCGGGAAGCAACTGGGGTCAGACGATAGAAATTGATTTTGATAAATTTTCCGACATGTAAGTTTCAAACTAACTAGATTATTAGTTGCCAGTTGGAGATGATCTTTGCTCTCCCCACCATAACGTATCTCCGTTTCCATTTTTTTTGTTCAATCACGTGGAATACACTTATTGTTTTGGACTGATATATTTTGACTTCATGCACTGCAAACAGAGAGTATATGGATGTTCGATCTGCTAACTCAACGCAAAAGTTAACTAATTGTGGACTTCGATTTTGAGCCGTATCGGACCTGAAGATAGAGACAGAAATTGCCTGTTTTAGAAGGCATGTTATCAATGTTGATTGCTGATCTGCCCCTAAAAGGCATTGCAAAGTCCACGAGTAGATGCATCTTGGCTTAGTTTGGATTCAACCTGTCACTCAATACCTCGCGCTTTATGCTTTCAAAAATTCATTTAAGTGGGACAAATCTTGAAGCTTTACCGTTTTAAACAGCCAACACTGGTGCAAATTTCATGGTGGTGTTTTTTCTTCCGGGCCACTGAATTTAAAGAGCGAAAGCTTTAGTGGATTGCGTTGTAGTATTAATAACGGCCCACCTGGAGAACAATATCGTAGAATGTAAAGATTCTACATAAATTTCCGTGTAAGGTTCACATTTGTTTAATACATTGTACTGCTGGTAAATCTTGTTTCTTGTTGTCATTGTCCATTATCTTTTCTTAACGATAAGAGAATTAGAGACACTGAATAGACGTTACTCATAAGAGTCATAACCTAGTAGCAAAGCTTGGCTTTTGTTGTCTGTATATGCCTTGGGTGGCACTAGAAACTGACCAAAACTTTAAACATTGGAAAATTGTGTTGATACTATCGTATATTCTTCTGCAAATGACAACATTTTTATGTATGACTACGCGTTAAGATTACTTTAGCAGCCACCTATGCAAAGAAAACCTATTTTTTATATAGTCATAAAAATGCAGCTCGAATCCTGTATGTCTTATCGGGTTTCATTGGTTCATCCTGCGTGACATATTAATCCGTTCATGTTTTGCACCAAATATTTAGTAAAGGCAAATAGCCAACAAAATGTAATTTCCGGAAAAATATTAAGTCAACAGAATTTATAAAAAAAAATAATAATAAAATGCATCGTGTGTACCTGCTCTCTCTTCTGACGAAAAGTACAGCCAAATCCCATGTTATAAGATACAACTCGACCTACTATTGCAAAACCAGTGCTTCAAATCATCTAATGGAGATTTAAGACCAATTTTTAGGTCCACCAACAGGTGGTTATGCCTTTGAAATCTAAGCTAACAGCCTATGGTTGGGCTAACAGCATCTACAAACAACTGCAGACCAACCTCGTTTGGCAGTTTGACAATTTGATTATTTTCTGAAAAAAGTTACAAGGCGATCTTGGGCTTGTAACTTGTATCCACGTGAGGAAGGGGGGGCACAATTGAAAAAGGAGTCTATTGTTTTATGTGGATTTTATAATCGGGTTGGAGTGTCATAATTATCATCTTTTCTGTTTTATTGAATGATTACTCTTCTGAATATTTTTATTTGGTTGGTCACATTGTTTCAATGATGAGGACAGTTGGTGTATTAGTACTGGTGCAAGTTTTGTCTCCTTTTGTTAAGAAGACTTTGTCTCTGTGAGCCAATTTGAGCTCTTTTTCCGATCACTCTCTTGAGAAATCCCTTCCTCCAAGTTGAAGGCCCATGCACGAAAACTCCTTCTCAGGTATTTCTGGGAATTCTTTTCTTTGTTTTGCTTGATACTATTTTACGATGATCATAGTGTACGAAGGAAAGTTGGTCTGTTCAGTAATGGGTCATTGTTGGTTGCCTAAATTGCATGTTAAAAAAGTGAATTCATCGTGGCCGATGAAACAAAGATGAACTCTTGCTCTTTTAGGTGCCTATTATCTGAAACTGGCTCGGATATTGTATTGAGTTCTTTCGACTGAATCTTGTTTCCATTTTCCGTTCCCTCAAATTCCAATTTTTGACCGTCTGGAAAAGGTTATTTGACATTATACAGCTGTTTTTTCTTTCGCCCTTTCGGTGGTTAACTTTAGTTTCCTGTCTTTAGTTTGTTTGCTCAGCTAGGATGGTTTGCAATCCACTCGGTGTTCATCAACTGGCACCGGAAACTTTTGAACCCGCGGTGGAAAAACATGGCTTTATTTTATTCGAACGCGAGCAATGAAGAAGATATACTAGCTACCACATATTCACCAAGTCAGAAGCTCATATCTTATCCTTCATCTGGTACTCCTAATAACAAAGCATATGCGAGCCAGCCTTCTGTTTCGGAGTCCTACCTAAATATGTTGTCCTCTAGCACTATATTGGCTCATGATCATGGTGACAAGAATTACATACGAAGCACTGGTGAAAGGGCAATTATTCCTCCAAAGGGTTTTCCCACAGATGTGCAGCAACTTGATACGCAGCTGAATTTCATGTGCCGATTTTCAGATTGTGATACAGTAGCTGTAAATCCCCATGCATTTACTAAAGAACTAGAGCACAGCAATGGTCCTAAACAAAAATCACTAAGCCATGGGTTATGTCTTAGTTTGGGATCTCAGGAACATTCACCGGACCAGATGACTTCGCATATGAATCAATACGCAAACTCAAGTCTCTGTTCCCTGTTAAGTTCCCATGTTTTGCAATCAGAGGACCATGTTTCTCAAAGAATCAACCTTAAGAATGTCGAATACCTGTCATTTGATTTGTCTGGAGGGAACCAAGATGTAGTCAAGTACGAAGTTATGAACAATTTTCAGAACTTGATTAGCTCCAAAGACGCGATTTCTTTTCCATTTCTACATCAGACATCAGAATTTTCGGGCACATCGTGCAACTCCAAGTATCTGAAGGCAGCACAAGATTTACTAGAAGAAGTGGTGAATGTTCATAGGGCTTTTGAAACATCAGGAAAAGGCAAAAATAAAAATTTACTTGGTCCAGATGGACTAAAAGAGACAGGTGCAACAGGGGGTGAAACTTCTGCTGAATTTCGTGAATCAACCACAAATGCACCTCATCTTTCACTTTCACCCTCTGAACGCCATAATCTGCAAAATAAGATGACGAAACTTGTGTCTATGTTAGAAGAGGTATGTCCATAATCTATGTTGTTTATTTTTGTTGTGACGTGTACTTGAACATCTTCTAGTTAGATCTCCTATCCACCTTGGATTGGCTTCCATTTCTTTGGAAAGTGGCTTCATTCTTTTTTGTATAAGCTGTTTTATTTCTCGTTAATTTTCCGTATTACAGCAACATTAGTTTGGGAATTTCTTTGTTATTTGTTTCTATTGTAGGTTGACAAAAGATACAAACAATACCTCCATCAAATGCAGGCTCTGGTTTCATCATTTGACATGGTGGCCGGGCGTGGTGTCACCAAACAGTACTCAGCTCTTGCCCAACGAACAATATCCAGCCAGTTCCGTAGCTTGCGTGATGCAATCAAGAAGCAAATACAACATACCCAAAACAACTTAGAGGAACAAGACGCCGATTCACATGGTCAAGGAGTATTATCCCGCCTACGCTATGTGGACCAGAAACTCAGGCAACAAAAGATAGTTCAGCAGTGTGGTATAATGAGACAACCTTGGAGGCCACAAAGAGGCTTGCCTGAAACTGCTGTCTCAGTACTTCGTGCATGGCTTTTCGAGCATTTTCTTCACCCGTATGTTATTTCTGTTTTATTACTTCTTATTCGCATTGGGTAAATCTGAGTTTTGGCCAATGTACAGCTATCCCAAAGACTCGGAGAAAAGCATTCTTGCGAGGCAGACGGGATTAACCAGAAGCCAGGTAAATACACATACGCTAGCAAAGGTGCCATAATCTCTGAATTCCTTAGAATGAACGGTATTGTATTAGTCAGAGTATGAGTTTTCATAAGCATATTCTTAAATCAGGTCGCAAACTGGTTTATCAACGCTAGAGTCCGACTTTGGAAACCGATGATCGAGGACATATACAAGGAGGAATTCGGGGATGCAGAAACTGAACCCAAATCCTCACCAGAACATGCATCGGTAACTCAAGAGGTCAAAGGGGCAGAGGCAGGGCTTCAAGAAAGCTTAATATCGGCACACTCCATTCAGTCGAGGCACAGCGTTTTCTCTAGTGCAGAGTTGAGCTATGATGCTGGAGTTCTTCAAGAAAATGAGATTAATTATGGCTTAACTCGTTTGCATAAACAACACGTTGATGAAGATTCAACACACAAAGATATGATCTTGGATGGTTCGATAGGAAGTCAAGTGTCACTTGCTCTCGATTATACTCGTAATTACAGAGATTCTCAACCCGTATTGGTTGAAAATAAACTGAAAGGTGACTATGCTGAATATTCTTCTATGGGATTGGACAAATCCGAATTCTATGATGAGAACACGATAAATCATCAGCCAAGGTTTGTTAATCCCAAACAGTTGTCTGATTTTGTATTATGATACCCTTTATGTGGGTCGGATATTTTTCAAAGACAGTGCACAATACAGGAGAATGTAAAGATGTTTCGCTTCTTCAATAATGTTGAGTAAAATAATCAAGAAAAGGTCCGTAGAAAGCATGTGTTGATACTGTATACTCCATTGTAGAGCATGTAAAGTCCAACAACATTGTTTGTAAAGCAAATATTATAAGTATTCTGTATATTCTTTTTATACAGAATATAAAAAGAGCAAGTGATTCTGTTCTTTCTATACATGAGCTGAAGTAGTGGATTGGTGGAGTATATTGCTTCATTTTCCGATATCCACAGCTTTTATTTGGTTGCTTTGTACGACAACACATGAAAGGGCTGACGAATATGCATCATATACAGCAGTATGCAGTAAGAACAATAGTAAAATAAATCACACGCTATAAGCCAGTAGATCTGTGGGCCCATATGAAAATCATGTGGGCCTTAGGTTGATCCAGTGAGAGGTTGGCACCGGGTGTAATGCATCCGATGGAGCTGCGGCCGTTAAATTCCATCATGTGAGGCCGATCTGACGGATAGTATTAGTCCATGAAAAGTTAGATTTCTTCGCAGTTTCTTGATAGAATCACCCACAATGCAGGCTGATGTCTCTGAAGAAAATGAAAATTTATTTGATACAGAATGTGGAAATATGACATAATACTACTTCTTCAGTTTTTGTGAAGATTTAATGCTCTTCCAATAATCATCTAATCTATAGGATATGAAATCTAACCCCAGAGATCTCTTTTACGTGATTTTTCATGATTGTCACAGAAATCTTGATTCTTGTGGTGGAGAATGAATCGTGGCTGTGCGTTTATGAACCCTCCTTTTGAAGATCACAAGGGTATTCAGATTGTTCAGACACTTTAATCAGTGAGTGGGCCTCGGAATTTAATGAAGAAAGAAAAAACAAAATCCGAGGCTGACAGTGGTACAGACAAAGATACAAAAATGGAATCTGACAATCCAACCCATTTTATCCAATATACGATTGCCAATCTCACCAGTACAACAAAATAAACAAGGATTTTCCTCAGCCTCATTAGCTCTCGATAACTAAGGTTCAAGCAAGTGCGTTTGTCTAGTGTCCAAGTACCGAGTACTGTTCTAAATTGCAAAATCTTCATGCTAGATATTCCAACATGTTAGATTCAAACCAGATAATGTTAAAACTAGGAGTATGCAAAAAAGACAGCCTACTTCAAATCACAGCATAAACAATTTTATCATGTTGGCTATTTTCTACTGTCCCATTTGTCGTATGGGAGAGAAGAATAGGGTGCGACAGTGCTTTTTGGTGTCCCAAGCAGCAGCCTGAAAAGAAAATAGACTTTTTTCGGGCTAAGCCTACATTCGAGTAATTCTTCTTTTGTCTCAACATGGTTGCATGATGTGTGATACTCATATTTCAATGAAAATTAACATAATGTGTTAACAATCAGAAGTCTAAAATGTTGGACTCTCAAGGGAAGAAGCACTCCATGTGTAGATAGAGATTTCTCATTTTCTAAACTTTTTCCATGTTGATTTCAGCATCTTTACTTGTTTAAAAGCTATGTTTCTTTTTTATTAAGCTCTGACAGAGGTCTTATGTTGATCAAGTTGTTATAGCTTACAGCTTGATGGTTATTGTACCATAGCCTTCAGAGAACAAGAAAGAAAAAGAAAAGTTTTGCAGCATAAGAGAGAATCATTGCTTTCTCATTGAATGAACTAGAAGTCTAAAAGAGGTATTTTTGTTCTTCACATCTTGCCAGCCCGTTTCTTCACTTTCATATCCCAAGGAAAGTCAGCATTATTATTCGTGCAAGTTATCTGATCAAATTCAAGATCCATATTTTTTTCCAAAAGAAACAAAAATCATTATCCATACTCTTGAAAATTTTAGGAAATGAGGTCAGAAGACTCGCCTTCAAACTCAAATTCAAGTATTCTGCATCAATTCTTAGTTTCAAACTCCATAGCAGCTCAAAATCAGTATGAAAACCAGCATTTTGTTGCTTGTGGAACACAATCTGACTCTCTACCTTTAGACATTCAATCTCTTGGTGAGAGAATGCCTAGATCTGTAGACCTTCTCATTGCCCCACAGCTATCAGATGAATCTGATTTAAGACAATGTAAAAGGTCTATGAATCTTCTTGAAACATCAGCAGCCCACCGACCTCAAAGACTTTCACTGTCTTTAGGCTCAGTCATGGATCCCGGTTACATCGTTTATAATAATACCACAAGTGATTGTTGTTTTGCTGGAACTGGATATACTTTTATCCCATCCGCTGCATTGGGAAGCTCAAAGTACTTGAAACCAGCTCAGTCCCTCCTTGAAGAAATGGTTAGTATTGGAAGCAAGGAAATTGATATCAGCAACAAGAGATATGTGGAGAAATTATCCCGCAGTAGCAAAATTGGATCTTCTAATGAAGAGCTGTCTGAGAAACCCGGATCTTGTGTTCATCTTCTAAAGCTTCTAGCATTACTACAAGAGGTTAATCCAATCTTTTAAGCCTTTTTAGACCGGCTAAATTTTAAACATCTTGGCACATCTATGTGCCATGTTCATGTTCGAGCTAAACTTGAACTTATATGCATGGTTTGTTTCTCCTTTGACAAGAAAGAGCTGACTTCTCATTCAAAGCTCAAAAGGTCAACTATTTTATGTCGATATTGGCTAAAATAGAGCTTGATTTGTCTAGTTTGAACTTGAAGTCAGTATATAGAAGCCAAATTATGACTTCAGTTTGGTCTTTGAACAGATGATGGTTCCTCTAAGTTCAACTTGAAATATAAGTTTGGCTTCATTTTCTTTCAGACATGAATTAGAATATATGCAACTATGGTAATCAACTCTTGCATTTGGAACTAGTGCAATACTCCATTTTCTCATCTTTCTTCCATGAAACTAAGGTGGAGAGAAGATACGAGGAATACTATATTCACATGGAGGAATTGGTGTCATGTTTTGAGACAATAGCAGGGGTTGGAGCTGGAAAATCTTACACCGCTCTTGCCCTTCAAGCCATGTCCAAACACTTCTGCATCCTAAGAAACGCGACATTGTCTCAAATCCGTGCCATGAAACGAAAGATGGAAGCAAACATGCCAAGAATCAGTTCAAGATTAGTTCAGCTAAGTCTCTTGGACCAAGAAAGTAGACATAACAGGAATGCACTTCAGCTGCAGCAGCAGCTTGGGATTACGCATAGTTGGAGACTGGTTCGGGGATTACCGGAGAACTCTTTGATGATCCTACGTGCCTGGCTTTTCGAACATTTCCTTCACCCGTACGTACCTCAACAACACCTAAAATATTGCAAATCCGTTGACATTTTCAGTGACAATATTTGTTAATGATATATATTATTGTTTCCAGGTATCCTAATGATTCTGAAAAGCTTGTGTTGGCATCTCAAACGGGCCTGTCAAAGAACCAGGTGAACTCCTTTGATTTCTACTGGGACTTGTGCTCGGCTTTACATACACAGGAACAATTTTAAGAAGTCTCCATTTATGTTCTTTAACTAGTGGTTGAGGTAGTTAAAATTGCTGATGATTGATGTTTTTCGTAATCTAATAGGAGGAATGAGTTTGAAATGTTTTTGGTTTTCAGGTTTCTAACTGGTTCATAAATGCTAGAGTCCGTCTGTGGAAGCCCATGATAGAACAAATGTACAAAGAGGAATTTGGTGGCTCTTCCATTGAATCAGATGAAATGTTAACTACTTCCGCGGAGGGAACAGGGAATTTAAGTTGAATAAATATCTACATATATTTTTGTAACGTACTTAGGCTGTGTATTTTGTACGTAATTAACAAGGACTCCAATAGTCTTGCTTCTGCATAAAAGTGGTTAATTTGTCAAAATTTAGTCTGTATTTCAATGAAAAATATTGTGTCACTGTTACATATGATATTACAAATATGTTGATGTTAAAAATGATAATATAGTTCATAAAATTATCATGGTCAAATAAAAACAAAGAGGTTGGAGAAGAAGAAAGAAATTAATGATGATGTACAAATTATATATATTTATATGCAATTATTAATTTTTCTTTGTTCAATTCAACTTAAAGATATATATTGGCCTCGTCGAATAACTCCATAAAACATGGGTGACATTGTTTCATGACATTGATGGAGCAGGTGAAACTAAAACCAGAAACACTGCCTCAAAATTCAAACACTAATGTCATCCAAACTTTCAAGTCTACGTACAAGTTGAAATGGTCGCGTATATCCATCACAGGCAATCTGAAACGTGAAGAGGATTTGGTACATATATGATCAGGAGCAGTTAGTTAACATGATGAAATTCGAGCACTATATAAATCAAGACATGAACTTCGCCAAGAATCATCTAAAACAAGTTTAATAATCACGCAATTTCCAATTCGATCGAGTCTGAAAATGGGTTTTCTGAAGTTAACAATTTCCAGCCTTATAGCACTAGTTTTGATCTCTTGCTCAATTGCAGAAGGTTTTCCAGGCTCGGGTTTCGGGTACTACTCGGGTCTTACACCCGAGTTCTACCAGTATTCTTGCCCGCAAGCTAATGAAATCATCATGTCTGTCTTGGAGAATGCTATTGCTGAAGATTCAAGAATGGCTGCTTCTTTGCTTAGACTCCATTTTCATGATTGCTTTGTGCTGGTACAACCCCTGTTCAAGATTAAGGATTGCTTTCATTTCCTACTCTCCTTTTTTGCAAAAATGTGAAGTAAAAACTTAACTAAATCTTGTGCTTGTATTTATTATTGTTTTAGGGGTGTGATGCATCGGTGTTGCTAGATGATAGCTCGACAATAGTGAGTGAGAAGAATTCGGGACCAAACAAAAATTCCCTCAGGGGATTCGAAGTGATAGATGAAATCAAAGCAAAGCTCGAACAAGTCTGCCCTCACACTGTTTCATGTGCGGACATTCTTGCTCTTGCTGCCCGGGATTCAACTGTCCTGGTAAGCTGATACTCACACACATATATATATATATAATCGAGGACAAGTTCACCCCATAAATAATGCTAAAAATAACTAGGAAAATTATGCATAAAAAAATTTCAAAATTCATTTTAACATATGAGTATGCGCACTTGTAGAGTGGTGGACCTCATTGGGAAGTACCGTTGGGTAGGAGGGACTCGAGAGTAGCAAGTCTTAGCAAGTCGAACACCAACATTCCGGCGCCGAATTCGACCATCCAGGCTCTTATCACACAATTCAAGCGCCAAGGACTTGGTTTAGAGGATCTTGTTGCTTTATCTGGTAACTAGTTTTATCATTCCCCCACACCAATATTTTAGATTTTTCTTTTCACTATATATTTTGAATTCTATCCCCATTATGTATTATAGGAGGCCATACAATTGGAGTGGCTAGATGTGTGACATTCAGACAAAGATTGTACAATCAAAATGGTAACAACCAACCGGATGTAACCCTAGAGAGAAATTACTACAATGACCTCAAAACAGTATGTCCTCAAAATGGTGGTGACAACAACATTTCACCGCTTGATCTTTCGACCCCAGTCAGATTTGACAACAGATACTTCAAGCTTCTGCTGTGGGGCAAAGGCCTTCTCAACTCCGATGAAGTTCTGGTCACCGGAGACGTTAAACAGACGGCGGATTTGGTGAGAAGATATGCAGAAGATGGATCCCTTTTCTTCTTCCAGTTTGCTAAGTCTATGGTTAGAATGGGGAACATTAGTCCTCTCGTGGGTGCCAATGGGGAAGTCAGGAAAGATTGCCGTAAAATTAACTAAGAAAAATGAAGCTTGGCATGATTATTGTTGTTTGACAGTATGGTTCAATTAATATGTGCATGGCTGCTGTTGTGTGTATGTTTTGTAATTGTGTGGTCTTACACGCAATCTTTTTATATAATTCGTATTCTGTTCGAATCATAATCACTTTGTTATTATATATTTTCGACAATATTCGACAATATTAATGGTCTATTTATTAGGATAGTCCATCAATGATATAAACACTTTATTGTTTGCGGCTATTTTAAGTTTATATAAATATGATTAATTATAATAATAAATTACCAACTTAATTGATAAATATAGAATGCTTATAAATAATAATAATATTGTTAGTAAAAGTATATACTAACAACAATACTAAATTAATATAATATCTACCCAAATTTTTAAGCAAAAGCAAACCAACATAGCCAAATTAAAATCGATTATTCAATTTTTGTAAAAAATTCAAATAAAATTTGAAGTTTTATATAGAAAAATTTGACATGAAACTGAATCTAAGAAAAAAAATTAATTAAAAAAATATTTATTTGGTTTGGCTGATTTATTTAGAAAAAAATAGGGATGAGATTGAATAAACAAACTAATTTTTTTATTGAAGAAATTAAACAAAATTTTCGGATCAAGTTTGACGTTCATTTCTGTTTAAGAATAACATTTTTAAAAATTAAGATAGACAATCAAAATATTAAGAAATTAAAAGGATGGACCGGACCTCGGGACCTGTCCTTTTTTCTGTTGGATTATTTCATTTAATTGAAAAGAAAACAGTACGCTGTCACTAAGCTCTGTTTCTTGATCTAGCTACTAGTACTACTGCAGCAGTTGTCTTCGGAATCGGACACAGCATAATGCCGAAGCATTCGACGGGGGGGTTAATTTCGGTCCAGAAGAGATGGGCGTTGATGATATTGCTCTGTATCGCCCTCTCCACTACCATTGCCTTCTTCATCGGATCCTCGGCCAATTCTTGTAATTCTGCCGATTACGGCAAATTTAGCTCTCGAATCGACGCAGTCGAACCGGAGAGCAGTGGCGGCAATAAGAAAGGAGAAAACCCACTTCATTTCATGAATTCGAAGCTTGTTCTAATGGTTTCCCACGAACTCTCACTCTCCGGTTAGAACTGATCTATTTAAATCTGTTTAATACCCGTTCTTACATTTTTTTGAAGTGCGATTGGTTAAATTTTTATAAACGCATGGAATTTTTCCCCTTTTGGAAAGACCAAAAATTTAATACCTTAATGAGGAATATGGAGATCGTTATCTTAAGTAAGATTTAGTTTGTAACAGAGCAATTTCTGTTTGTAGAGTACTTTGCTTAATATTTTGCTTCAAGAGCTTCTTTTTTTCTTGAATCAGGGACTGTAATTAGGTTTAATCATTTTCAAATTGTTACGAGTTCTAAGAGAATGCAGGGTAAACATTTTAATTCGCAATGATGTTCCACAGGTGGGCCCTTACTGTTGATGGAACTTGCGTTTTTGTTAAGAGCTGTTGGCACAAGGATTGTCTGGATCACCAATCAGAAGCCTACGGAACCCGATGAAGTGATCCACAGTTTGGAGCAAAGAATGGCAGACCGAGGAGTGAAGGTATGTTGAGGTTCATGTAGTGGGATATGGCTATGGCAGTTTTGGTCTGAATCTGATTTTACACTAACGCATCGGAATCATCTGAATAAAGTTTCTCGTTCATGTAGGTTTCTCCTGCAAAGGGACAGGAAGCTGTTGACACAGCTCTCAAAGCTGATTTAGTCATTTTAAATACAGCAGTGGCTGGGAAATGGCTGGATGCTGTGCTCAAAGATAATGTGCCTCGTGTCCTCCCAAAGGTTTTGTGGTGGATTCATGAAATGCGAGGGCATTACTTTAACCTGGAGTATGTTAAGCACCTCCCTTTTGTTGCAGGTGCAATGATTGATTCACATACCACTGCTGACTATTGGAAGAACCGGACTCATGAGAGATTGGGGTACGTTAAAAGTAACGTGGTATAATGCTTATAAATCTATTTGGTTGTGTATGCTTACAATTATGAATAATTGTGGATATTTTTATTGAAAATAGTGTATCCCAGTATATACATGTATCTTCTAAGCTGAAGGAATAGCGACTTCAAGTAATTGTTCTAACCTTTGTGAATCCTAGTATAGAGTACGACTGAGTATCTCTGACTCTGAGTGATATTCTCATCTTATCTGAGAAAATACAATCAAGAGAAAACCTGTGGTCAAGCTTGCAGCGGAACAGACGAAAATAAAAATAATGACAAAACCACTTCTTTTAATTTCAACAAACAGCAGTCATGTTTTACTTCTTAAGAATTGACCAGTATTTGTCTGTATAGCTTTCTCTTTGTTTGGTTCCTTGCGCAAAGTTGGTATGTTTCCACTTCCAATGTTGCAGGATTAAGATGCCTGCGACCTATGTTGTACACCTTGGAAATAGCAAAGACTTAATGGATGTAGCTGAAGACAGTGTCGCAAGACGGGTTCTTAGAGAGCATATTAGGGAATCTCTTGGAGTCCAAAAAGATGATCTTCTGTTTGCCATAATCAACAGTATGATTTTTCTTTTTTTTTTAATCCACAGTATGATTTACTGACAAAGAAGTTGTGAAATTATCCATTGTGCTTTCCTTAAGTTGGTTACTTATATGGCAGCATTTTATCTTAGTTATATAAATTTCTAGTTCCTGATCATGTACTATTGCTCCAGGTGTTTCCCGCGGTAAAGGACAGGATCTATTTCTTAAATCTTTCTATGAAGCTCTGCAACTTATCCAAGAGAAGAAGTTGCATGTACCTCCAGTATATGCAGTGATAGTGGGAATTGATGTGAACTCTAAGACAAAATTTGAAACAGAACTGCGTAACTTTGTGGCTGACAAAAAGATTATGCAGAGAGTGCGATTCGTAAACAAAACCCTCAATGTTGCTCCTTATCTGGCTTCCATTGATGTGCTTGTCCAAAACTCTCAGGTACCTGTCAAAGTATAGTTTTGTTCTCTCTCTTTTTATGATTAATTTAAGGCGTATGGCAGTTAGGATGGGATGAACAGTCTATGGATATTATCCAATATCAACTGGCATTCTTACTTTGGCTTCAAAATGTTGATATGGCTGCATCAATGTTATAGCTGGCATTTATGTGAATCTGGTTTCTTGTTCATCATGCAGACTTGACAATAACGTTTTGGTAACATGTAGGCACGCGGAGAGTGTTTTGGGCGGATAACCATTGAAGCCATGGCTTTTCAGCTCCCTGTATTGGTAAACTTTCTGCCTGTCATATGTCTCATGTATCCATTTCGTTGGATCCATTAAACTTGAATTCTTCGGGAGATGATATCTCCATTGAAGTAGAGTACTCCTGTATATAGAATAGTCTGTCTGGGCCGCCTCATGGAGCTCTGTCATTGCTCACGACATGTCCCTGAATTTTAAGATGGCCATGACAAAGTTTTGTGCTCTTGTAAAATAGGAATTTCGACCCGGTTAGAAAATATATAGTCAATGTTTACTTTGTCGACTATGCTTGTTTAATACATAATTTGGATGAAATTTTCAATTAAAAACCTTTGCTGTAAACCATCTCTGTCCTTACTTACCCCATGTCCATCTCAACTTTCAATATCCTGCGAGCACCTCTCACTCTAAAGTATGCATTTCATATACAATAGGGTACTGCAGCCGGCGGTACAATGGAAATTGTTGTGAACGGCACCACTGGTTGGTTACATCCAGCTGGAAAAGACGGCCTTACACCACTTGCAGCAAATATCGTTCAACTAGCCATGCAGGTGGAGACAAGGACGAGGATGGGGAACAAAGGTTATGCACGGGTCCAAGAAATGTTTCTTGAACACCACATGTCTTACAGAATATCCTTGGTTCTAAAAGAGGTTTTGCGGAAGGCAAATAGTTAGGAGGCACAATTCAGGTAACATGAAGAACTTACCATGCAAATATGTAGGAACAAACGTTTTACTGCTTATGTAGCTTTGTCTTATTGATTTTTTAGGTTTAGTGTTTTGCATTAACACAGAATCCCTCCTTTTAGTCACCTCATTTATATCCGTCTCTCTTTCTTGAACTCGATTGGAAAGCGTTTTTGAATCTTATCACAATTCTCTTGTGATGGACTGCTTAATTTACCAACAAAAAAAGTTGTGCAAAACAGAGCGAAAGCACGATACAACTAGGTGATTTTAATGTGGCAATCATCCTCAAATTCATTTATAAATCGTATAAATATGTATAAATTTTGCCTAAAGTTTTCAACCTTGAAGCGCTGCACTACATACTACTTCCCTTCCATCAAGTTTATTGAGATGTAAATGCTTGCCCATGTTCTTAATTTAACTTAAATGTAATTTTGTGAGGTGATTATTCCGATTTGGTATCAATAGTACACCACTCAATACTGAAAGCTGTTAAAGTATGCTTTAGTGATAAAGCTCACACTGTAATGTATTCTTTCATATACAAGAAAATGGAAACATGATAGAATCTCATTTCGTGCAGAAAAGTGAACACTGCTTATTCAAGGACGTCTATATAACAAAATTATTGGTACCATTTACCCTCCACTAAAAGAAAAGCATAACCTAGATGGCTTCCCACATGCATTCTTTCATCATCCCATAGCTTTGACATGCAATCCAATTCCAACTACAGAAAACTTACGTACAATTATAATTTATATGCTACGCCATTTCCGGAAGTGTGTGATTAAATTGTTCAGTGGTACAAAGTTTTAATTTGTTTTTGAACTTCTGCAAAATGTAAGGCTATGAGTGTTGAATAGTTGGATCGAAATGTTTCAAGGGAACTATGTAATTTTTTGTTTATGTTCCATGTAGTCTTGATTCAAACAAAATAAAAAGTATTCTCGTCCTAAAAAGCAAGGATAGAAATCAAATTATCGAATGTGATTTCTGGAGAGACACTATGCATTGTTCGCTTTCATCGTGGTAGCTGGCTGTTTTCTTTTTCTTTCTTTTTAAAAAAAAATTAATTAGTAACCTTTCTAAAAAGAAAAAATTCCTCCAAAACTATCCAACTCAATCACTTTTTCTTTTTTCCCAAAAGATACTACACAACTTCGCCCATCTCATAAATTTATTAATATAAATAACAATCTTATCACCGTATCAAGGTATATTCTTTTCGTTTGTTAATGCCCTCGGAATAAAATGAGTATCATAGAGTCCAAAACATTAGAAGTATTGAATATTGGCATTTGCTTTTGGCGTTATGAACTAAAATAATGGACACCTCAGGTTATCGATGGGAATGTAATGTTAAAATAAACCCCCATTACACGAAAAATAAGAATAAAATAGCGTGCGGACAGTTTAGTCAAGAAAAAGCAAATGACGTGTGCAAAATTATAATTATTAGAGATTACTAAAAAGCATCTTTATTAGGATTCGTTCCCTGTTAATAAAATATAACATCATTTGAACTTTTTAAAAACAAAAAAATTGGAAAAGAGATAATTAAAAAGATTAGAATAAATCAATCCAGACAAAAAAATTGACTGATTAAACAGAATGGTGCGCGCCTAACATCATCATCAACCATCGAGAAAATAAACTATGCTTCACTGATGAATTGATTAAATAAAATTAGTTAATAGGACATCTGTTGCCATTATTACAACTTTATGTCACTAAATGAAGTGGAGCCAACAATCACACAACTGGAGAAACAGATAAATTAAATACGAATTAAACAACTGTAATTAATTTCTAGGGGCTTGCCTAACCAAAGATTACACGTACATTCACAACGATACATTTATTATAATTATTATGAAATTATTATGAAATCAAATTCTTCAAATTTGGATGTCTACAAATTGTCAAATTTGGGTGTCTACAAAATTGTCAAATTTAGGAGAAGTGATTAGGACTTTATATTATTTTAATCATTTCATTTGCCTATAAATAGGCTTGTAATTTTCATTGTAAATACACACAAAAAGATACAAGTTTTCTCTCAATTCTCTTCTCTCTAAATTAAGGAAATTATAGAGAAATAATAATTTACTATTAACATAAAATCAAGACTTCATTTGGAGCAATTAAGGAGCAATTAAGGATAAATCAAGGTTATTATCGAGGTAATTATTTCATTTAGTTTATTAATGTTTCTTTAAATTATAACACGTTATCAGCACGATCACTCGATTGTTTTTACATATTTCGTTGTATAATATCATGTTATTATATAAAAGGAGTCATTGACACCTAATTATAATAACGTGATATGATTTACAAATTTCTATCGTTTATTATTATACTTATGTATAATATCATGTTATTATATAAAAGGAGTCTCTGACACCTCATTATAATAACGTGATATGAATTACAAAATTATATTGTTCATTATTGCATAATTTATGTATGATATCATATTAATATACAAGGAGGCTATGCCACCTCAAAATAATAATGTGATGTGATATACAAAATTATTTAACTGTGATTACAATTATATGCATTACATATAACCATAAGTGTTAAATAAAATTATTGTATTTTATTTTTAAAAAATAAACGATCATTAAATGGATAAATATTAATGACTCGTAACGGGTATAAAACGGCTAGATTTTATTCTATAAATATGATGTTTTCTAAAACGTTCATGCATCCTTCTATTGCTATTCTCCATCAAATTCTTCTCGACAAAATTTATTTTTTGAATTACAAAAGGCAAGAGGAAGAAGATGATTCGTCTAGGAAAAATTTTTTCAAGTATTTTGATCATTATACTTACTTGGCTTGTATTTACTAGCGAGTATCCGCCTCGCATCTTTTCGTTGTTTCTAACCATGCTTGTAATTGATCGTTTATCCATTATTTTTCATTGTTATGCTAATGAATTTTGACTAATAAAATGTATTTTGTTACAAAGCACCACCATGTCGAACTTGGCAAAGCTTGAATTTGTTGCTCTGGATATCACTGGAAAGAATTATATGCCATGGACCCTCGATGTCGAGATGCATCTTGAATCGTTGGGGTTAAGTGACACAATAAAAAATAATGCATCGTCGTCACAAGAAAAGGCAAAAGCCATGATATTCTTACGACGACATCTTGATGAGGGATTGAAATGTGAATACCTCACGGAAAAGAATCCCATGGCATTATGGCACGGATTAAAAGAACGTTTTGAACACATAAGGGAAGTTATACTTCCGACTGCCCGTGATGAATGGAATTCATTGAGATTCCAAGACTTTAAGAAGGTCGGCGATTATAATTCGGCAATGTACCGAATAATCTCGCAACTGAAATTCTGTGGACATGGAGTCACAGAATCGGAAATGCTTGAAAAGACATTTTCCACTTTCCACGCTTCGAATATAACTCTACAACAGCAGTATAGAGTGCGTGGATTTGCGAGATATTCTGAACTCATCGCATGTCTTCTTGTGGCAGAAAAGAATAACGAGTTATTAATGAGAAATCATCAGTCCCGACCTAATGGATCAATGGCATTTCCTGAAGTAAATGTCGTAACGCAAAATGAACGAAACCAAAATCAAAGTCGTGGACAAGATTTTGGTCGTGGTAGAGGTCGGGGTCGGGGACGTGGACGTGGACGTGGACGTGGTTATAAAAATAACTATGGTCGTGGACGCGGTCGTAGTTTTGAAAACAATAGAGGTAGTTACTTCAATAACCCCTCTAAAAAAGAAACCACGAACCATCCACAGAAAAGGCAGCATGAGAACACGAGTATGAATGACCATCACTCAAAAAGATTTGAAAGCTCTTGTTTTAGATGCGGCACTCAAGGTCATTGGTCTCGTATTTGTCGAGCACCAGAGCATCTTTGTAAGCTCTATAAAGAATCATTAAAGGGCAAAGAAAAAGAGACCAATTTCACTGAACACGAAAAGGAGACAAATTTCAGTGAACATAATAACCGCAATGATCACTTGAGTGATTCAACTCATTTCGATGCTGCAGATTTTCTCATTGATTTCTCAGAAAATGATCAGTTCAACGGTGGAATGTAAATGTAACAATTTCGGATATTTTTATGATGATATGTATTGTATGTTGTAACAATTTTCAAATTTTTATAATGAAATGTATTGTATGTTTTATATTTTCTAATTGCATCTGTTAAATTATATTTTATTATCTAATCTGAACATGTTAGGAACAAAGCTATACAAGCAAATAATCCCATGGAAGTTTGCATACCTGATAGTGGTACAACTCATACTATTCTCCGAGATAAAAGATATTTATTGGAAATAAAACCAACAAAGACAATGGTAAATACGATATCAGGTCCTGTAGACTTGATTGAAGGATGTGGTAAAGCTCAGTTTTTGTTACCTAATGGTACAAAATTTATGATAACTGATGCTCTATTTTCACCACAATCGAAAAGGAATTTGTTGAGTTTTAATGATATATATTCTCATGGGTATGATACTCAGTCAATGACTGAAGGAAATAAAAAATATATGTGTCTTATCACATATAAATCTGGAAAGAAATGTGTAGTTGAAAAACTACCAATGCTCCCTACTGGATTGCATTATACGCATATAAGACCAATCGAATCAAACATGGTAGTTCAAAATTTGCCAATGTTAACTACTTGGCACGATCGATTGGGACATCCTGGTTCAATAATGATGCGAAGAATTATAGAAAGTACACATGGCCATCCGCTGAAAGACCAGAAGATCTTTCAAGATAATAAGTTTCAATGTAAATCATGTTCTCTTGGAAAACTTATTATAAGGCCATCACCAGCCAAGATAAAAACTGAATCACCAATATTTCTTGAACGTATTCAGGGTGATATATGTGGACCAATTCATCCACCATGTGGACCATTTCGATACTTTATGGTATTGATAGATGCCTCCAGCAGATGGTCACATGTATGTTTATTATCAACTCGAAATGTGGCATTTGCAAGATTACTTGCCCAAATAATAAAATTACAAGCTCAATTTCCTGATTATACAATCAAGAATATTAGACTCGATAATGCTGGTGAATTTAGAGTCTTGGGCAGCACACTGATTCACCTTGTCTTCAGTTTTATGAGAATACAGGAAGGAATTATTCTTTTCCTCTGTCTGTCCCGTAGTTTCTGAATCATCACATAACGACGTCATTTGACGTAGATCAACCTTCATAGGCTGACTGAACTTGGTCCCAAATGCATAACAAGATGCCCCACCACCAACTATTACAAGATTATCACCAATGACATTTGCTGTGCTACGAACAAAAAGGCTTTCTTCAATAGACTTCATCATGATAGTTGTCCAAGAGGAGGACAGAAGATTCAGTAAAGATAGTTCTCGATGTCCAATGACAGGACATCCACCCAACACGCCAAGATAATTTGAGTAAATGAACATTGAGTGTGAAAACCTAGCATTTGGCGCCATCCCATTTGTCTTCATCTTACTCCACAGGCTTGTTTCAACATCAAAACTGAAAAGATCCCCAAGTGCTTTCTCACCGTTGTATCCACCAAACATATACAACTTAGAACAATTCGATTCCATGGAATGCGAATGAAGGGGACCAGGCCGGTTTCCCCGAGTTTCTATCTCTGTCCATTCAGAAGTCAGTGTATCAAGGACATAAAGTGATGATATTATTTTATCACTACAAATTCCACCAAATACATATATCTTAGAACCAACCACGGCTGCTGCATGTCGATGCCTGTGGAAATAAGCATAGAAAAATACACGACAAAATGACAAACTTAGGAGTTGAACACTTGGTTCAAGAGAAATCAGTACAAGAAAAGAGACTTTATTGAGAGAATTATGAAATCATACCGCTTGCATGAACAAAGGAATGTTACTATCTTAAAAAAAGGGTACCAACAAACAAAGATACACTTATTACGCTTTCTCATGAGTGCTATCAAAGGGACATATGATTTAGCCCTTCTCAGGAAGGGCTTTGCAGGATTGTACAACAGTTCTTAGAAATACATAGAAGGTTGAAAACATTAAAAACTCACCTTGGAGGGAACAAACAGCCAGAACATTGTAAAAACTTCCACTCTTTCTTCGCATAGTCAAAGACCCATACATCATTCAGAATATTCAGAGGATCAGCCCTGCCTCCAATTACATACATGAAATCCCCAACAACAGAAGCAGTGTGACCTAATCGAGCAGAAGGTGCTCCCATTACAGAAACTCTCTCTACCATTCCAGATTGTGCATCCAGAAGCACAAGATCATTCCTACGTTCGTGTCGCCCGATCCCTCCAAAACCACCAAAAATGAGAATTTTGTTTTGGTCAACTGAACATGCAGAATGACCCCACAAGAGAAGTCTATCAACAGGTTCACCATCTGTCTCCATGGTAGATAGATTGACGGGAATGAATTTACATGATCCTGTCAATGATTTTAAATATTTAAACTTCAGGTCATATTAACTGAAAGAAGTCCTGCAATCGAATGTATATCATTGTGTGACAGTACACAATGTTTCAAGCAGCCGTGACGATTGATCAAAAAAAGTAGGAAAATTGCAAGAAACAGATGGTGGCATGGTGTACATCTTTCGAATTTGCATCAGTTTCAGATGACATATAAGTGCATAGCACATAAAGTTTTGTTCAATCAACTGCAAGTGAATATTAAGGAGAAAGTGGGCACATGGAAACCAGCAATAAAGGACCAAGTGTTTATGGAGTGTCATCAGATAATACTAAATAGATTACCCTTTAATCAATGTTAAGTGTAAAGCACGTAAAAAAACAATCATGAGAAACAGCACATGCCACACCAATTGAAATACAAAGAAGAAGCCCGTGCTACAAAGCTAGGAGTGTGAATACCATTGGAATTCTAACATGCAACATTTCAAAATTCAGGTAAACGTTTTAAAAGGAAATTAACAGATGATAACTACCAATTAGTGTGATGACTACCATTGGTTTCAGAACTCAACTTCCCCTCCTGCCCAGCGACTCCATTCCCTCCAGAACTCCGCAAAGTTTCAATCTTTTTGCCTTCGTCATACTTCTCAGAACCAAAGCCATTCACTCCACCTTTCACTGGAATTTGACGACTTGAAAATCCATTCTTTATCAATGTACTCATAAAAAGATCGGTTCTTTTTCTGTTAGCCTCCATTTTTTCATTAGCAACACCAACAAGGTACTCAACATACTCTTTGGAAACCATAAGCTTGACGGAATCCCCCAACGGCACCTCCAAGCGGATGGAGCAGCGTATGGCGATGATAATTCTCTTACTGACACTGGTGATGCCACTCTCTCTGAATCCACAAGAAATAGCCAGAGAAACCAAAGACTGAGCCGCCTCCAAGTCTCTGCACTCAACCGCAATAATCAAAGGCTCAAATCTGAAGACTATGTTCTGCGACGGAGTGGGAGAGGGGGGGTCCGGTGAAGCGGGATAGAGGAGGGGGAGGAGGGAAGAGGGGTGAACTGGGTCGTGGGAGATGAAGATCCAGGTACCCCCCTTGGCCTTTTTCTTGAGGGCGGATTGGTTGGTGGGATGAGAGAAGACGGAAATGCGGCCGGAGCAAGAGCTGGTGGTAAAGAAAGAGGGGTGTGAGTTGATAGCGTTGAGGAGAGGAATAATGGGCAAGTCTAATGTGCCTTTGGGGGAATTATCGGGCTCCGGCGACTTCATAGCGACCATGGCAGCGTCTTTCCTCTTGTCAAACTCCATCGCTCTGGTCGCGTAAACCCTATTCAAAGTGTGCGCGGGGTTTTACGAGTATCCATCGAGTCATATTTTGATATCTCGTCTTTGTCCCACAAGGCCACAATCACTCAAACACGACAAAAAATTATGATCTAAGTTGCAAGAATACTCTATTATTATGAAATCAAATTATTTTGTCAAATTTGGATGTCTACAAATTGTCAAATTTGGGTGTCTACAAAATTGTCAAATTTAGGAGAAGTGATTAGGACTTTATATTATTTTAATCATTTCATTTGCCTATAAATAGGCTTGTAATCTTCATTGTAAATACACACAAAAATATACAAGTTTTCTCTCAATTCTCTTCTCTCTAAATTAAGGAAATTATAGAGAAATAATAATTTCCTATTAACATAAAATCAAGACTTTATTTGGAGCAATTAAGGAGCAATTAAGGATAAATCAAGGTTATTATCGAGGTAATTATTTCATTTAGTTTATTAATGTTTCTTTAAATTTATAACAATAATGTCATTTTGAACAACTCATTATATTAATGTAGAGGTCCCCTTAACATATCAAAAAGCCAGTCTCCAAATATTTTCTTTGACAGGCTTTCTTGGTCTCATTCAATGCATTTACATAACAAGACAACAAAAGTGAAGGACAAGTGACCAATAAACAATCCCATCCTCATATTCGATCACCATCACTAACAAGATGAAAATGCACTAGAAAATAAAAGATACATTAACTAGTTTTCTTTCCCTCTCAATAATCAAATATCTCAGCGGAGGCCATTATGGGGTGTTGATTTATAAGTGCCATTGAGTTCGAAGAATTGCCCAACAAATTATCAGCCAGGTCCAGATGTTGAAACTCCTCAGCCTCGAACATGCAGCCCCATGCGGCGGGGGGGCCGGCGGTGTAGGAGTTTATGTGACTAAGAATTTCGTTCAGTGAATGAAGTCTTTGGCTGAGCTCCAGCATCTGAGCCCTCAGGACTGCGTTTTCAGACTCAACATTCAAGTAATGTTGCGTGGTGATATTTATATTGCTCGAAATCAGGTTATTTTCTTTCTTGATCTGAGCCACCTCTGCTAGCAAATCATCCAAATGCTTCTGTTTTCTCATCCTAGACCGCCGGGCGGATTCCCGGTTCGACTCCATTCTCTTCCTCTTCTTCGGATCAATCACCTGCGCGAAATCTCCCTCTGAACCCGACGATCGGATCGGGGGTGAACCGGGGGAATTCCCACTTGAAGAAGCCATTTTTTGTGTTTTTTCCACAAAAGGGTCTTTGATTTCTACCGTTTCGTGAGTGATATTTTAGGATAAGAATTAGCGATGTCTTTATTTATTACCAAGATTCGGACAATTCTTTTATGAGAAAACGTAGAACCAGTAAAGGAATACAACAGAGAAAGATTGAACAAGATGAGCCCTGCGTCTGAATGAGGAATTGATCATATAACCGGACCTGAGGATCTCACTGAGTACTGGAAACATGAATCTTAGACATCAAGAACAATACCTGCAGCATCAAGATTTTATCTTCATAAAATCATATA
This sequence comes from Dorcoceras hygrometricum, assembly GCA_001598015.1. Classification (NCBI taxonomy): domain Eukaryota; kingdom Viridiplantae; phylum Streptophyta; class Magnoliopsida; order Lamiales; family Gesneriaceae; genus Dorcoceras; species Dorcoceras hygrometricum. The sequence goes on from KV016225.1 coordinate 520,119, forward strand.
ACAGGTATAAGAAATTTCTTCCTTTCTGGGCAGAGTAACAGCCAGAAATCACACAAAAAGAGACATAAAAAAGAATCAGCAGAAGCTCCCGAGCAAAGTAAGAAAGAAAGAAAGACTAAAACAGAAAATAAAAGGGCAGAATATCTGCTTTGAGGAGAGAAGAGGAGAGGAGAGGAGAGGAAGGAAGAGGTTTCAAAGCATGGGCAAGGGGTTGTTAAATAGAGGGTAATGGTGGGCTGGAAAACATTAAAAATAAAAAATAAAACAAATTATTGTGTATCTTAATAATAGACCAAGGAAAACATTACATTTTCATCCCTTTGAATTAAAAAGTATCATAAAATCCTTGCACAAAATTAATTATCATTTACAACTCCATATATGCTTTTAAAATTCTTGAGCATAAGACCCATTAGGTTGCATATTTTTCTTCATTTATGTAAGTTTTTTGACTGGATGGCTGATAAGTTGTTGATAGAAAATTTGCAACTTAGAGGACAAATAAATAACATGAAAAACATTTCTTTGAGCAAAGTCATCCATGATTCCCATTACATTTATTTCATGTATGATTATGATTGTTTTTGTCTTCATAACTTATGGGTAATTGGAAAGTTTATAACCTTGAAAACCATTAAAAGAAAGCCAGAATATTTGCACATTAGACAGATGCATATGCAAATAAAAAAATTAGGAGGTTTTATTTTCAAATTTTATAAACACCAGGTTGCAAACCAACCTTTTGCAGTTACATTTATTTCATGTATGATTATGATTTTGTTTTTGTCTTCATAAACTTATGGGTAATTAGAAAGTTTATAATCTTGAAAACCATTAAAATAATTATGATTCGCTCTGTTCTCCTGCTCTTATTATGTTCTGATCTGATCTGTTATGTTCTTATTTTCTGTTTTGATCTGATCTGAACTTAATTATTATGATTAATTGCTCTTGATATGATATGTTATGTTCTGGATCTGTACACTGTTCTGAGCTGAGCTGTTATACTGATATCTGAAATGTTCCGTTCTTCTCAACTGTTTTGATCTCTTTTTCTATTACTGATCTTATCTGACTGTTCAACTCTTCTTATCTGCTTCAAACTATACAAATGCCACAAATTTCCTTCTTCAGATCTCTTCATGCAACGGACACTACTTCAACAAACTTCTTCAACCGACGGACGTTATTTTTTATTTTATTTTTTTATTGTCCGATGCTTGAATCAGCGGACCATATGTATATTTCCAGAGCACTATCAGTATCGAGTTTGCCGTAATTCTTTCACGAATCCTTATTTTTTTACATTTTTTTTTACTTTATTATTAAAAAAACCCTAATATGGTACGTAAAAATACACAGAAAGGCGTAAATGGTGGGGAAAAGTGAATGATGGATTGGATATTTGTGTGAGTCGGAGTGATAAGACATGTGAGGTCGAGGATGGATTCTTCATCAGAAGTAACTCGACTGCACGCAGCTGTAAAGGAATCAAAATTTCCTGAAATCAATGGAATATTGGATGGATATCTCAAATATATTTAAATAATATATAAACATGATTTTATAATTTGTTCGTGGATTAACAAAAACTTCATGAATCGACTTCATAAACTCGATGCTTACAGTAAATATGTTTAATATTTCATTTTAATGATAAGTGGGAGAGTACTTATCTAGATTCTGTCTACAGATAGTAAATGTGGTTTCCCAGTACCAATAAAATAAGAATAGTATAACATATATTGAAATAGAGATTTAGAATTACAATTAAGATAAATTATATCATTAAGAGACAAATTATATATTTAAGAGCTGAGGATGATTTATTATATATTCGAAAATACCACAACGACAAGTGGTCCAAGTTTCTAATATAATTGAGGGACAATAAAGTAGACGAAATCAATCTTGAAAAGTATTTTAGGTGAAGGTCTCCCATGTTGATAGTAAAATGAAAGCTGATTTAAACAAAACAAGCCACTCGGCTATTTCACGTGTTTAATTTTACGGTCAGGTAGGGGACCCCTCGCCCTTTCTAAATTTATGGGCTTTCACCATAAAAATATGAAGACGAACCAAATATTTTAGAATTCCTAAGATTTTTAATGTGATGAATTGATGATTAGAAAGTTAAGATGGAGTCTCATGGGCGTAGTTTGAGCCAACGAAGCACTAATTAAATATTCTATTATTTGGTAATTAACTGATAATTAATGACGTGACTTAATCTGTGATCTTAAGCTCGTTAAAGTTTGTAGCAATAATGATAATTATACATATATTATAGTATTAGAGAGCTGCTCAAATTTGACCACCTAATTCTAATTAAGATCGTACCTAACAAAATACGGAATTAAAAACCCTTTCACTTTTAAATTTTTCTTGCTGATTGATATATTTTTACGCAGTAGATTAAAAAATGCATTAATATTCTCGAATATTATGCAACTTAATTTATTCACTTAGAGAATTTCCACTAATTTCTGATTTGATTCTAAAGTTGCCACCCCATCTACGTACAATTACTTGCTTAGCCCCAAAGGCATAAAGTTGAGTAAAACATATCATGTTCTACAAGTAAATTCTCTATGGTGCATACCAGTAATTCTAGTTGGAGATTACGTTGTGTCCGCACATATAGCTAATTTTTTGTCCAGTATTTTCATGTTCTTTGCAAAAAAAGCAAGATTATTAAAATAAGAACATTAAATGTAATATTTTATAAGATCTTTTTTATGATGCGAATATTTATTTGATTTGGACAGTATTTTATGATGATTTGCAATAATTTTGTGGATTTGGGCGGTGTATACATACGCACAACTTTTTTGGGATCTATTTCTTAATCAACCACTCGATCTGTAAGTTATAAGCACATACTTCTATTAAGTTGGCGGAAGCTCATAAATAAAATATTATAATGTTTTTTTTTATTTTTCTCAAAGTCCATCTTTAATAATAATTAAAAATACTTTCACTGTTCACATAGAGCCAGCTCTTAAGTATGGCTGCTTGACAATAGTAATGAAGGATTGGCGATGACAAATAAGTAACATCAAGAAAAATGAAAAGGAAAACAAATCGAGAGTAGTAAAGCCGTCAAAATAGAATGTCCCAAATCCCGAAGTCTTAGGTTGAAGCCATCAATATGTAACAATATTGCAACGTTTTAACTATGTTGGAACAATTGGGAAACTAGAAAAAACCATGCTTTTTTTAAAAATTATATTTTGAATATTTTAATTTTTCTTAGTTTTAATAGGTTTTCCCTATAGTTAAATTACGTGAGTTCTCTAGTAAAGAAATTATGTAAGATTGTGCATGAAATCATTTGATTCCAAAATTTTGACTTGTTTAAACAAAATTCACATCATATATTTCAAATATAGTCCAATGAGTGGTCTACGGCATTTCTCTCTCAAATCATTTAACAGATGAAATCTTTTTCTTTTATATCAAATTCAGCGATCCGAAACGACGTATTTGAAGCTTGTAGATGGAATCAGATTCAAGTTGGATTACTTCTAGAAGAAAAGAGTCAAGGTGGACTTTCCTTCCTGGGTTGGGCTTCAGCCGTTTAAACGTCCCAACAGAAACCGAAATTCTTATTGAGCTGGGCCTTTGTGAAATAGATGCGTTACCGGTTCAACTTCAATCACAAGACACAAATAGTACATTAAAACCGTGTCATTAACCGATGACATGCAATCAAGAATAATATCTCAATGTACAAAGTATTGTTTCTTGCACACGGCAGCACACAAATTATGTACAAATTGGAAGGCACTTGGCATAAAATTCGAGCCATGGACTACGTCCAAAAGCAGAAAACACTAAAAGCGCAAAAAATAGCAGCCCAAACAGCAATTGCATTGTCTTTCGTTATTATTAAGTGGAACACATAAAAAAACAGCATCAAAGAGGGAGAGGGAGAATCTTATAACAATGATAAAAATGCAGATACAAGATTCTGAGATGACACTTACCACCCTATCGTAGAACTCAAGGTTGCATGCTGAACTCCATACTGGCGGCGGCGGCTTCAGGATGGTAGTGCAGAATCTCTGTCCACATCATCTCCCTGATCATCTCTTCTCCTATATCTTCATCCGTGTCGAGATTGATGGGGACCTGAGCCGGAGGATCACATTTTGGATCATACAACGGAGACATGTACGGGTGTTGAAGGGCTTCGGTAACACCTATTCTTTTTGAAGGGTCAAACATGAGCATCTTCTGCAAAAGATCAATTGCTAGAGGATGGGCGTGAGGATAAAGGCGAGAAAGTGGGGTTCCCATGGAGTATGGAAGAGATTTAATGTACTTTTTCGCCTTTGGGTTGTCGATGAATTCAAGATTGTCTTCCCTTTGACTACCAAGAATGTTGATAATTAATTTAAGCTGATTAAGACACTCTGTCCCGGGGAAGATAGGTTTTCTTCCAAGAAGTTCTGCAAAGATACAACCTACGGACCAGACGTCAATTGATGTGCCATAGTTGTCACAGCAGAGGAGGAGCTCTGGAGCCCGGTACCAGCGAGTGACCACGTATTCTGTCATAAATTGACCTTTGCTGCTGTTCGTACGTGCAAGCCCAAAATCACATATTTTGAGATCACAGTTTGCATTAATGAGTAGGTTCCCTGGCTTCAAATCACGATGAAGAATGTTTGCGGAGTGTAGATACTTCAGACCTCTTAGCAACTGCAAATTTGCATGCATAAAACTTGAATTGTAAACGATCAGAGGATTTTTTTCTCAGTTTTGAAAATGTCAAGTCGATTTTACAGAGACTGTGGAAACACCGAAGTCATCAAGGAGCAAGCATGGACTTCTCTCAGATATGAGTTTATCTGTTCTTATATTTTAATTTTCCTGAAATATCGCATTGATTATCTATGTTAAGCATGAAAATCTAACGAATATTCTTGCAAAGAAAGTGCCTTTTCTTCATTGATCAGCCTTTAGGAACAAAGTGATACAATGATATACACTGGCATGATTTCAGGAAGATGAAAAGGAGTCACATGCTTATCCACATACCAGTTTGATTCTTTGATGATTTTTTGACAGAGTTGATAAAATATTCACAACTGTCAATGACACATAGTGACAAAACTGATCAAAACAATACAAATGACATCGACAAGCATTCTAATCCACTGACTAATACACAAAATGGTCCTCATAATTGAATAACTAAACAGCCCAGTAGTTACGTCCTGAAACCTAGGTTTCAATGTTTTCAATCTGCATTTTTCTGAATAAAAACAAATACAAAAAAAAAAGCAAGAGCTAATGCGGTGCACGTGATCCATCTCATATCACAGTCCAACAAAGGTTTGTCTAACTTTTGATAGTGCCATTCACAATATCTCAATGTTCAAATGCAGAGTGTAGTTTGGAAAGAAGGTGGTATACTAGAACTGAATCTAGCATAGCCACCCGAGAATAAATTACTAAAAACTCGCTAAGATCTAGGTGATTAAATAATTTCGCCTATGTTAGAAAGTTCTAGCCTGCCAACTATTCCATAGACCTTCAAGAGCAAGGAACAAAATGAAAAAACACAGATAAAATTGAAAAACAAGATCCACACACACACACACAAACCCTTGAGCCACGGATGAAGGAAAGCACCTGGAAGAGGAAATACTGGCAATGATCGTTTGTAAGTGTCTGAGAGGACTTAATAATCTGGTGTAAATCGGTGTCCATGAGTTCATATACCAAGTAGACATCCTTGAAGCTTCCCTTGTGTATAGGAAGCATGACATCTTTGAGAGCTATCACATTTTCATGTCTAAGGTGCCGCAGAAGCTTCAGCTCACGCAAGGTTCTCAATGCATCAATGCGATTGTCAAAGGCATTGTGTATCTTTTTTATTGCAACCTTCTCATCTGTTTCCCTGTTGACAGAAGAACACACGATACCATATGCCCCTCGACCAATAGGCTTGATTGGCACGTATTTCATATCAATCTCAAAAAGCATTTGCCACATCGTGTAATAATGTTTTCCTCGAGATCTAACCCCATCTGGAGGTTCAACTGGAGTCGCCATGCTACTGAAAGCATTAGAAAAAAGTAGAGTTAAACAAACTGAGTGTCAAGAGAATACATGCATCATTCTCCTGAACAAACTCTTAAGCAACCTACACTTCTCACCAAATCCTTGATTACATTTCTATAACGGCTCTTGCAGCAAGAATTTGGATTCATGCCACGTGTAACTATACGTGGCATGCATCCGAACTAGTCAAACAAATGGTGTGGTCAGAGACGCAATAGCGTTACACCGGTGCTCACACTCATACAAACGAACTATCTCAAGCGGCTTCTTTTGTATATCATAATGATGTGTGGCGATCCAAGTGCCCAAGAGGTGAGTTAGCACACAAGCCATGAGATCTTCCCAAAAAACACAAATCCATGTTGAAGAAGCACAAATGAAATCTCTAAAAGGAAATGCTCGGCAAGGAACACTTAAAATAATTATAAGATCACATCAAATTCGACTCAGTAGCTACACGATGACAGAAAAGAGCCTTCAACTCATCTCGCATATCTGTTCCAAAAAAAGTATTTCGATACTACCGCACTACAATGACAAATTAAATGCGGTTATGCATGAGGCACCAAATTCTACATAAAATTAATGAAAAAAGTAAGCAAGACTAGAACTTTAATACGAAATTACAGAGATTGAGACATACTTCTTCACTAAAATTTCCCAGAAATTCCCTCAAAAAGCGTAAGATACGTCAGAAATCTTTATTTCTCCATCCAATTTCACCTTCATCTCAACTTCACCACCGATTGCTGCCATAAATCACCGTTATCCCCAGATTCTCCACAAATATCACTCAATTGAGTCAAAGTTCCCAAATTGATTCGCTTTGAGCTGAAATTCACCTGAACTCCCTCGAAGTCCACCGAATCGGGTCAGGCGGATCTTCAGCAATTAATTACCTCACATCTCCTTGATTTTCAGTGTAACTAACGAAATTATAATATTTATTAATTAATTAATATACCGGGAAAATGAAGGATATTTGACACTATATATTATGATTCGTTATGTGCTACAAATCAATTCGACACAGTGATATAGTAAACTCTCCAATACTAACTTAAAAAAAAAAAGTTAACTTCTCAAGATTTCGTTTTGTTTCCTTATTAGATTTGTTTTAATGTTTTGATCATTGTCTCTCTCTGTACTTCATAATATATTTTGCAGTCATTACGATCTAAATCAACTTTTAAATATTTCATCTCAACATAAATGATAGAGTAAAATATAAAAAATTAAAAACTATAATATATAAAATTATGAGTTTGATGGCGATACATTGTAAAGCGCATTTTGGTCGTTTCAGACAATAAAACTTTAAATGGAACGCAATTCATTAAAAAAATAAAATGTTAAAGGGCACTTTGTCCATATATTAAAATAATAATTAAAATAGAATGCAATTAACAACGATATAACCTTTTATGTATTCAATCTTTCCAATATAAAAAATCCACTGGAGATGAAAATGTCAATGGAACTAGAAAACTAAGGGTGTGTTTGGACATGTTCTTAAAGAATGTTTTTAGTGTTTTATAAGTAAAATTTTTTAAAGTTGGTGTTTGGGCAAGATTTTTTAAAAAAATTTTAAAAACATTTTCTTAAAAAACTGTTTTTCAAGTATAGTTTTTAAAAAACAAGTAGGAGGTGTTTTTTGTTGTTTTTAGAAGTATAGTTATAATTACAAGATAAGCTTATGGCTAGATAAATCTATTTACGATTAACATTTTCTTAAAAATTTTTATATGGTGATAAATTATTCACTATTGCTAGCGTTTTTTATACGTTTTAAGATTAAAATTATTGAATATAATTTTTATTTATTTTCAAGTTAATGATTTAACTAAATTTAATTTAACATTTTAAAAATTTATAGTTGGATTAAAGTTACATGGAGATCGGATTGCAATGTTTAAAAATAAACACTATAAGGAAATAAATAAAATATCATCAGAGTTATATTATAATAACCATAATAATAATTAAGGTTTCACTAAACTAATCTGAATTAATTAGTATATTTCCTTAACAAACGTGTAACGAAGAATTTAAGAATTTATTGTCAGATGTTGCAAGCACTATCTTTAAACAATATTTAACTAGAATAAATATTAAACATTTAATTGTAGTTTGAAATAAAATATCTATCACAAAAAAATATAGAAACTGGAAAATGAAAATAAAAAAGAGAGAAAAGAAATTATTTATATAAAAATGAATAATATAAATAAAACATCTGAAAAAAAAATTAAAAGAATGAGAAAATTGCATAAAAATTATAAAAAAGAAATTATGTTTTTAAAAACATTTTTCTAAATTACTAGTCCAAACACATTTTGAACTAATAAAACGTTTTTATAAAATAGTTATTCATACACATATTTTGCCTTAAAATAACTTTCAAACGTTTTACAAATATTTTTTGAAAAATATTTTTTAAAAACATGTCCAAACGGAGCCTTAAAATTCTCACGTCAAATTTAAAAACACAAAAAAGGTTGATTCCCGATTAACTTCAGAACCGGAAACTACAATGTCAAATTATACCTGCTTTTCTAGAGGGCATGAATAAACGACTGCAAAATGTAAACTGAAGTATTTTATATATTTAATTATATAATACTTTTATACAATACACCACAATTTACAGGGAAAGCTTAACGGAATAATCCATATGAATGGAAGATTTTGTGTGAGATTAATCAATCTGAGAGGGAGGAGTGAGGAGGTTTCTCCTCGTGTTTATGGGTAAATTATTTCCTTTTTGGCAGATACTTTGTGAATGTTATAAACAAAAATGTAAATTTTTTTAACCCTAAACACAACAAAAGCACTCGTAAAAAATCACAATTTTAAAATGGTTTATAACTGAACGACGCGTGGTTATGCGGTTTTAATTTATTTTGTAAGATCATCGACCAAATCGTGCCTTAATTACAAGCTAGGGATATAAATGTAAATAATGCGATTTATTCTCTCTCACACAGTCGCGCGCAAACGCACAAAGTATACTTTGGTTGATTTTTTATTGCCACCACTCTCAGAATGTTTGATTATGATTATGCTGTCTCCAACTTTCGGTGATTGGTGATTTTTTTGAAGGTCTGCGGAACTGGGCATGACGATTCGGGGGGGATTATTTTCTGGTGCGGGAATCCACAGGAATAAGGCAACTGGATCTCGCTTCCCCGTTGTCCTCATCTTAATCTGTTCTCTTCTTGCTTTCTCCATATTGTTTCTAGGCCGTGGCCTCTTCGCCCCTGCTTCCGGTGGTGGGTATCTTTGATGATCGATCTATATAGTTTTCTTTTTCTTTTTGGGTTTCGAACTTGAGATTTAAGGCATCTGTTCCATTGTTGAGTTTGCTCAAACTTTTGTTCTATTGTTGTGCTTGATGCGAGTGGTTTTGGGTCACTTGTGGGAATGTTTGATTTTGTGGAATGTGATTTGGTGGAATTTTTGTTATTCGAGGTTCACATTTAGTTCAAAAATGGGGCTGATTCTGTTTTGTCACTTAGTTGGAAACATGGTGACGATGGCTAGGAAAATTGCCCAATTAAAACAATGTTAGTTGACATCTGGAAACTTATTGTTTTCGTGAATAGTTGATTTATAAAGTTTGATAAATTGCAGAAAGCAGTTGGCTGGTTAAATGAACAGCCCTCCTTTTCATTGTATATTGGACGTGAATTTGTTTCAAGTTGGTTGGGGGCAGTTGAAGGCCTGAAAGCATAGGCTATAGTTGTAAATTTTGTTGTAAGTTCAGAAGCAGCTCTAAGCTTCATCGCAAAAAAATTAGAACGTCATACATTGAATTATTGAGGGGATAGATAGGAAAATTGAGCTCACTTGAAGAGCTACAGGTGGACAAGCTTCGGCATTTTTTATTTCTTTCATTTTGAACACTTGTCACTTAGCCATCAATCAACTCTCTGTGTTTACAGTTAACGAAACTTGTATCTGATGTCTTGCAGGCCAGGATGACTTCCCAATGGATTCTAGTCGACTGGTACCTTCTCATACACACATCATTGTGTTTTATATTGGACTAGAGTTTAGGTTGATAAAGCTTGCTCTGTACAGGATCTTAATTGGAGGCAGAGGCTGGCATCGCAACATCTTAAATCTCTTTTCTCAAAAGAGGCAAGTTCTTATTTGATGAATGCGTACTGAAATCAAATAATATATTAATGCTTCGTCAGTTGTGAAAATTTCCACATTGTTTTAGGTAATGGATGTCATTAAAGGCAGCACTGTTGATTTAGGACCCTTAAGTGTAGATTTTTTCAGAAAGACTAACATCTCTGCTTCATGGAATTTTTTTGGGCTGGAAACTGCTACTGATAATAATGTCACTTTTCCTGAGGTCAGGGTGAGCAAACATGTTGGTCCTGTTACTTTTCCTTGGTTGAAGGACATAGTATCATTTGAAAGATGCTTATACCTTTTTCTTCGTTATTATTTGTGATGCAAGTCTACTGGATTGGCTTCAAATACAAGGCAAGAAACATCTAGAGGCAAGCAGGAATACACTTCAAATGGTAGTAACTTTCTAGAAATCGCTTGATGCAACACTTTATTTTCTTGCGTATGAATATGAACTAATTGACTTGCACAAATTTTTTTATGCAGAGGATCATTCTCATCCTACTGAAACTCCTGCTATGTTAGTCAGAAGGGTAAGCTCCGAGATTCACTTTTGGATGATAGTGCTATGGTTACAAGTACTATTGTTACGTTTTTTGTGATGAAATTGATTTTTGTTACCTTTTATTAGAAGAACATGGAAAGTACCTCCCTTTAAATTTGCAATTTCTATTTGGAAATTGTCTGTGCCTGGATGATCTTGACCTATAGGATTAATTATGAAATCCAAATGCAGCAACTGAGAGAAAAAAGACGAGAAAAGCGTGCTTCGGATTTGGTAAAGCAAGATGATGAAGTAACTGTAAAGCTTGAAAATGCAGCTATTGAACATTCAAATTCAGTTGATTCTGCAGTTTTAGGGAAATATAGCATATGGAGGAAAGAAAACGAGAATGAAAATTCTGATTCGAATGTGCGTTTGATACGAGATCAAATGATAATGGCAAGGGTGTATACAAGTATTGCAAGGATGAAGAACAAGACTTACTTGGCCAATGAGTTACAGAACCGTCTCAAAGAAAGTCAGCGTTCACTGGGAGACGCAACTGCTGATTTTGAATTGCAACGCAGGTAAGATACATGGCTATTTTCTTATACAATCTCATGAACTCTAGCTTATTCTCCAAGTTGTCTGCACATTTTTACGTGCGACAGTGCACCTGAAAAAATTAAAGCAATGGGCCAAGTCCTTGCCAAGGCCAGGGAGCAATTGTATGATTGCAAGCTTGTTACTGGGAAGCTAAGAGCCATGCTGCAGTCTGCTGATGAACAAGTCCGGATTCTAAAAAAGCAAAGCACATTCCTAAGTCAAATAGCAGCAAAGACAATCCCCAATGGACTTCACTGTTTGTCAATGCGCTTGACAATTGATTACTACCTCCTTCCGCAAGAGAAAAGAAAGTTCCCGCAGAGTGAAAATCTGGAAAATCCCAGTCTTTACCATTATGCCCTTTTTTCTGACAATGTTCTTGCTGTTTCTGTGGTTGTCAATTCAACCATCATGAATGCCAAGGTGTGAAATTTGCTACTACGTTTTCTTCCTTTTTTGTTCATTCAATTTTTTTTTTGTTGATTTCCCAAGACTTGTTGCTGGATGGATTATGTTGTTTCTAAAGCATAATTATGCAACCTTTATTCTTTCTTTCTTTTGGGGGGTGTAGGTGGAGTACTGCCTACTATTTTTAGTTTCCTCTCTGAGTTTTTCTCAAAATTATGAATCTATGATTCATACTTTCGACATTATGCATGATGCTTGTACTATGTGCAGGAGCCCGAGAAGCATGTTTTCCATCTGGTCACTGATAAGCTAAACTTTGGAGCAATGAATATGTGGTTTCTCTTGAACCCACCTGGTAAAGCTACGATACATGTTGAAAATGTGGATGAATTCAAGTGGCTTAACTCTTCCTATTGCCCTGTTTTACGTCAATTGGAGTCTGCCACAATGAAAGAGTACTACTTCAAGGCTGCTCACCCTACCACGCTTTCTGCTGGTTCTTCAAACCTAAAGTACAGGAATCCGAAGTACCTATCCATGCTTAACCACCTCAGGTTTTATCTCCCACAGGTTTATCCCAAGTTGAATAAAATTCTTTTCCTCGATGATGACATTGTTGTTCAGAAAGACTTGACTGGATTGTGGGAAGTAGATCTTCAGGGAAAGGTTAATGGTGCAGTTGAAACCTGTGGTGAGAGCTTTCATCGTTTTGATAAGTATCTTAACTTTTCCAATCCTCATATAGCAAAAAATTTTGATCCGAACGCTTGTGGGTGGGCCTACGGAATGAACATGTTTGATCTCAAAGAGTGGAAGAATAAGGATATAACTGGCATATACCACAAATGGCAGAATATGGTAATTCTTGTATTATTCTTTTTTTCCTCTTACAATTTTGCTTCTATTTTTATGTCGCATCGTGTTATTTGAAGTTATATAAATCTGTCAAGAGTACTTGAGTGTTGTCTTTTGTGTCAACTTCTTCCTGGCTACGAAATGTTCTCAATTCCTTTTTTTGTTTTCCCCTCTTCTTTGTTTGCCTCAGAATGAAGACAGGACCCTTTGGAAGCTAGGGACACTGCCTCCAGGTCTGATTACTTTTTATGGGCTTACACATCCACTTCAAAAGTCGTGGCACGTTCTTGGTTTGGGGTATAATCCAAGCATTGATCGGTCAGAAATTGAGAATGCAGCCGTTGTACATTACAATGGGAATATGAAGCCGTGGCTCGAGTTGGCAATGAATAGGTACAGGCCATATTGGACCAAGTACATAAAATATGATCATCCTTACATACGCAACTGCAAAATAAGTGATTGACTGAATAACTAAGACGAGGGGCTGACATTGTTTATAAATGGTCTTCTCCGAACCATTTGGAGTGATGGGTAATGAAGACCTCTGACTAGCTTAATACGGGAAATATATCAATCAAGATGAGTTCCTTTCGCCCATTCTTATACCCCTATTCTTTAAATCATGTCTTTTATGAACTTCGATATGATGTCAAATGCCTGATTCAATTGATTACATTTTCTGAGGAAATGGGATTTACATTTATTTGACCGAGTATTCTTTGAACGACAGCCTATGCCATTTGGCTATGTAATTCCTTTCAAACCTTCTGTATTCAGAAACTCTGAACTCCGGTGGGAACAACATCATCCAACCCCCCGAAAGAAAAGTAAATTAGTTCCCGTAAGACTATTGTAGCTCAAGTTCACGACATTTACAAAGTGTCTGAGAACTTTAGCACAGTTTCTTTGAAAAACTTCTATGTGTGATTCTTGATGGAGACAGGGATTGTTCTGTGTTCAGCACTCGATGATTTGTATGCAACTCTCTGACTTCTTATGCTACACCAGTTCTTTATGCATCTCTTGAATTCAGGGGTGCACATGTTTATTGCGGTATTGGCAAATAAAAATTGTCTACTTAACAAGCATTATGTAGAGAAATGTAAAAATGGTGTGAAACTGTAAATTGGGGAAAATGGAAAGAGTACTTGTATATTCATTTATACGAGGGAGCTAAGGTTGAAGGGCAAAATATAAATGACCTTGGAAGTAGCCTATAGTTTTCTAAATATTTGTCTGTTGCATGTAAAATTTTAAAACGCATTTATATATAAATTGCCGATGCTGGATGATAAATATTGTGGGGTTGTGATGTTATTGCGGCCGAGGACTTGAATTTTGATGGGATTTAGACGACTATGACCCCTTATCCAGAGTATGAAATCATATTGCTGTACACGTACATGGAATCGATAACAATAAGTACTCCCAACACTCAATTTCTATGGTAAATAATTCCCATATTTTATTTTACAAACTTTACATAATTATGTATAAAATATAAATAAAATTTGTCACCGAGAATTCCAGCCATATTATAATATAGAAAATATATACTTGCACTTTTTGAGTCCCAATTGCAGGAAAGTGATTTCTACCTAAAAAAATAAAATATCAAATGATCGCCACATACATACAAATTGTTTTCTTATCTTCAAGAATGAAATATCATATGCTGGCACGACAAAAATGCTTTAAACTTTTTTTCCAGGAACTGAGTTAAAACTTCTATTTTCTTTAGATTGGCTAGATCATCAATTTGATTCATTTTAACTAAACGACCTTTACTTGAACAAGAGGGTTACAATCTAATTACTATTGTATCGATAAATCAGTATATCTGGATAATACTATATCGATAAACTCATAGTATATCTGGATAATACTATATCTGGATAATATTATGAAGTATTAAAATAAGTATACCCCAATAAAAATAGTAAGTGAAAATAAAATATAATCATTTAAAAGTAAAATTAATAAAGAGTAAATATTACTGAAATTTTCGTAACTTTTTACAAATTGATGCTATATTATATTTTATAACATTATTATATATTTCTAAAAACAAATTGCTTTTTATCTGTACTTATTTGTAAATATCTCCTGGGCGCACTTTACCAATCGGTCTATGTTTATAAAATATTTACTGATGGATTCCCCACACTCCCTAGATTTTCTTTATAACATCTACTCACTATCAGTCACAACAATCTATTCCTCTCCCAGTTCTCTTCTTTTCCTCTTCTTCATTTTCTCCTTTGCGCTAATTGATTTAGCCCAGATCACTTCTATTCTGTTAAGGATTCCATGAAATTCTCACAATTTCTAGGTTTTTAGGAGCTAAGCTGCGGATTCTAGTTGGTTTTCTGTTGATCGTTGAAACTTGAAGAGCATTTTTATTTTCAAGGTATATATATGTATATATCTATATAATAAAGTTTTTTTAAAAAATATTTTGTTGGTGGTTCTTGGTATATGGAGAGTCTAGGTGATTCTTGTTTTATAAAAAAATCTAAGATGATTCTTCCACGGTCTGTTTCTGTGTGTTCAAAAATTGAAATGAAGGCTAACCTTGAGAAATAGAGAAGAGAAACTGGGATGTTTTATTGTTTGAAGACGTAGTTGACTTGTAAAATCGATGATTCAGTGAAATATTGTATCAAGAAATTTGAAGATTGCTACTGACTCATCCTCTGGTGTATTTTATGGTTGATAAAAAAACGTAGCTTAATTTTGAGGATAAGTATGATCAATTTCTCGATATAGGACAAAATTAAATTCTCCCTATCTAGTCAACGTTGAGCTCTCTCTGGTTTTTCTCTTTAACAAGTTTTGGAATCATTGAACCTCGGAATGAAGATTCGGGTATCTGACTGTACAATATATCATTACTATCCGCCGGCATATTCTAACTATCATTCAAAGATGACACAAACTTGTGAATTATATTAACATTTTGGGTTTGTGAGAAACTTGATACTTACTGTATATTTTTTGATATATTTGAAAGGAATCTAGATGGTTTCGCTTCAAGGCCCTGTTGTCTGCCCTGTAGTCGGATCGAAACAGACTGGAGTCTACACAGCACCTACCAGTTCGCTGCTGAAAGATAAAGTTGTTAAAGGTGCGCTATGGGGCCTTAAAGGGCTCCAAAGTGGCAAGACAAACACGGGTTTTCGACAAAATTTGAGGAAAGGCATATCTGTTCAGTGTAGTTTCAGTTCATCTTCAAATGGTAACGGCAGCATGGCCGGAAATTCCAATGAGAATGATGCTGATTATGTTAATTCTAGTGTGATTGAAGCTGGTATGCAGAGTTTATTGTTGCACATAATTGCATGCATACACATTTGAAATTCGCAAATTTTGGTATGTTTGTGTCCGTGAAAAGATACTGGTCTATTAGAAAACTCCTACATGGGAAAATTATGCATCTAACGTATAGCTAGAGAGTTCCTATATTTGTACGTCAATTTTAAAATATGCATGTGGAAATTGGAATATATCTATTTTCTGTTTATTGTTTTGTGATAGTTGAGGTGAAAAGTGGCTCAGATGGTTTCACGATCAAGATGAGAGATGGTGGGCACTTGAGATGTGTCCACAACAATCCTCAGGGAAGTCGATTGCCGGATTATGCTCCACATCCTGCAATAGTTCTGAAGATGGAAGATGGGACTGACCTACTGCTTCCTATAATAGTTTGTAAGATTTTAATACAATCAATATTTTCCTGACTGTAAATTTGTTATAGCTTTTATTGTCTCTGCCATTCTTGATTCTTGTGGCATTCATTACAGTGGAAATGCCAAGTGTGCTACTCATGGCAGCTGTACGCAATGTTCAAATGGTACACTGCCCTCCTCTTTCTTGTCCTGATAGCAGATATTTTTCGGGTTTCGGTAAGGTTTTTATTTTTAAAAAAAATTTCAGGCTCGGCCTACCATGTACCACGTAGTGAAAGATATGATTGAGAAGATGGGCTATACAGTGAGTTGAAGATACAAACTATTGTTATTTTCATTTTTATGAGCATTTCAGCTCTGAGTTGTCTTGGTTTTCAGGTGAAGCTCGTACGTATCACCAAGAGGGTACACGAGGCATATTTTGCTGAGCTGCATCTTACAAAGGTAAGTGATTGAACATAGAATTACGAGTATTCCTCTTACCCTGGTAGTTGATCATGGGGTTAATTACTTTATTCTGATTGAAGTTGGAGAATGAGGCGGAGAGTGTTAGATTTGATCTCCGACCCTCAGATGCAATCAATATTGCAGTGAGATGCAAGGTATTGCTAAAATCTGCGTTCATTTTAAGATGAAATTGGCTCTCGTCCAGCCTATTAATTTATTACTACAGGTACCAATACAGGTGAACAAGTTCTTAGCTTACAACGATGGCGTGAGGGTTATGGAGACACCCAAGGTGTCAGTTAGGAGCTCTGTGCTTGATGGCAGGTTGTTTACCGAACTTGACAGGTATGAATGATGTCCTGAAGGAGCCTGGATTTGGCAAGCATGCTTTTAGAACTATGATCTTTTGCCAGACGAACTCGAGTTTTGAATTGAGTACATTACTTCCACATGGTACTAATTAAGCTTTTCTTAACAAAGACCTACTGGACAGCCATGTATTGATACAAAGGAATTTGATCTAGTACGCAATATGATGATTGCTGTTGTTGAGGAACGTTACCGGGATGCAGGTACTTTTTCTCCACTGTATGCATGTCTGCGTTAATGGATCCAATAATTTAATTGGGCAGGAAACCATATAATGTATATGAGGGCAAATTTCACATTTCAGAGATCTTCTATTTTATCTACGTTGCCTCCTGTTGGGTCTGTGCTTGCCTATTTGGTTAGGCAGATAACTCCGAGTGAACATGCACCCATGCCATTTCTCAAAACTAGTCAGACGGACAAAGCCTACCTCTCTTCTCCATTCTCTTTGAAACTACACGTTGATTCTTACATCACTAAAGTTGTGTAGTCAGTTAAGTTTCGGATCCATTGTTTTTCATTGAGCCTCACCGCACCTCCTCAGATGTGGTCCGACAGTTGACACGGATGAATTGAAACCATCTCACACTCCTTTTGTGTTTTGGAAATATCTTAAATTTGTGGCTCACAGCAATTTTTAATGCCATATATTTGCAGCTTCGTGGAGGGATAAGCTGAGTCAACTTCGAACAAAGAAGAATTGGCCATAGAGATGGAATTGTTCTGCAACTCTTTGTCAAAAAGAGGATGGACAGCCTTGTACATAACATTCACTTTGTCAAGTCATTGACAGTTATGTATATAGATAATATATATGTGTGTGTATGTATGTTGTATGGATAATAATTATATGTGCTATGTAATATAATGCAGAATTGTATTAAAACTATGTTGAACTCTATTATGTTTAAGATCATTTATATGACTCTGTTTGGTTCTAGTCAAGTTTCTCGTATGGGACAAATAAACTTGTGGGCTAATAAGAAAAAGGGTGTAATATCCTGGGTGCCCTTGTGTGTGTGTGTTTTAGAAAAATAAGAGAAAATGATTCTTAAAAAAGATTATATTACAGTTTGTAAATCGTTTTAAGTATATTATTTTATTTATTTACCATTTGATTTCTTTAATATCTATAAGCCTTTTTTGGTTTTGTAAACACTCTTATCACACTTTTTTATTTTATATTGAAATAAATAAATATAGCATATATATAGAGATGTCAGTACGTCGGATTCAAATCTACCCATATAAAATCTGTCCCATTGAGTCGGTCAACTCGGTCAACAGATCATCGGGTCTCAGATTTACATAGATACGTCCTGAACTCATACCCGAATATTAATTATATATAAATTTATTTATATGTATTATACTAATATATATTATTAGATATATATAATATTAATCATATATATTATATGTATGTTATATACCGAATGTATGTATATATATCTTAACAAAATGTAATATATGTAAGTATACATTGTATACGTACAAAAATATTATATAAAATTTTAATAATATATTGAAATAACAAATTATTATTACGGGTCCGTGGACCATTCGAATTTGACCAAATCCGGCCCGCTGCTGCCAGCATGCGTAGAGAACAATCAAATTCAACTGGTAACGCAATTTGCGAACAGCTGAAGGGTATTTATATTCCGCGGCATATTCCCGCCAAGACCAGGATTCTGCCACTTGTACTCACCACGTCTCCTTCTTTGAAGCGCTGCAACCTTCTTATTTTGTAAGCAATTCGCTGCATCTTCGTGAGCACGTTTCTTCCTGTTGTTACGATCGTTTCGTTATTTTTTTGTGGTTTAAGGTCGAACTTGCTTCCTGAGGATTCAGTTTCGATTTCTTGTTTAGAAAATCAGCTTTGATTTGTATAACTTTGGGCTGTTTTGCGCTTGTTAAGTGATTTAGGGGTTGCTTACATGAATGGCTAATGTTATTTCAAACTCTATGTTTCTGTTTGTGCTAATGAATTGTCTGGAATAGATTGTTCTTCACGTTTCCATATAATTTCCATCAAATTCATCAAACTTGATTTGAATCTGAAGTTAATGGAACGCAGCCCTCCTCAAGTTACCTGTTTTTATGCTGCGTCTATCCAGTCCAACATGGCATTCTAAAAACTTCTTTGGTTATCCTCCTTGGTCTCCGGAACTTTTGTGTATAATTTCATCAACATCGAAATTGCTAGATTGGCTGATATTGTTATTGCTTCGTGCTTATCAGATTGTGAACACAGACAGCGTGTCAATGGAGGAACAGAACTCTTTATCTGAGATGTTTAATTGGACGAAAAGTTTTGACGTGACCACTGTAATGCTGGTGACTTTGACTATATTACTCTTCACGTTGTCATCCTGATGCATTTTTTTGATGTGCCATCCGTTCAAAAAAAACTTTTGCTTTCACTTTAAGGTTTCGAGATGAGTATACAGATAATCTGTCCTTGATTCTCGCTTCAATGAATCAAAATAAAGCATCTAGCGAAAGATTACGAGTCGAGAAGAAAGGAGGAGTTTAGTTCTTTATTTAAGATATAAGCGAGACAGAAGTTTCTGACTTAGGATTCCTCAAGTTAAATTGTAATTATAAATCCAGGCGTTACATGTTAAATTAGTTGAAGGACACAGAGCATTTGTTTTATTTTCAGAATCTTGTCTAAATATTTCATTTCTCAGTCGAAATCGGTAAATTTGTTAATTCATTCTAGTCTGCATTTTTTAAATGCTTTGTTAATCTTGCAACTTAATGCATCATTTCCAGGACTTCGACTTTAAGGAATTGAATGAAGCTCAGAAATATTACCCTCGGGGCTATCATGGTGTAGACAAGGAAGGAAGACCAATCTACATTGAGAGATTGGGAAAGCTTGATTTGGAAAGCTTACTGCAAGTCACAACTGTAGATCGATATATCAAATACCAACTCCAGGACTACGAGAAAACCCATAAGGTCAGATTTCCTGCTTGCTCCATCGCTGCAAACAGACACATCAACAGAAATTTGGTGATTCTTGATGTTGAAGGCGTGGTAAGTACTGCTCTTCTTACTAGTTGTGCTTTGCACTTTCTATCATTTTGAAAAATCTATGGTAATTTGGCTCGGTACTGTTTGATTTGATGTTCAGAGTTTTAAGAGTTTTACAAGACCTGTGCAAAATGTCCTTATGCAGCTCCGCAAGATTTACAATGACGATTATCCCGAAGTAATGCTACTTTTTTTCTGATGCACTTGTGTCTATCTTTATTTATATTCCATAAAAATTTTATCATCCCTGCCTGATATATGCAGACCATGTCTCAAATGCTTATCATAAACGCTGGCCCTGGCTTTAAATTACTTTGGAGTGCTGTAAAATGCTTTCTTGACCCTGAAACAGCATCCAAGGTTCAGGTATATGAATATACTTGTATAAAACACACGAGTCAACAAAGTAAAAGACTTATCATGAGATTATCCAAATTTTTAGGTCATTGGCAGCAGTTATCAAACCAAATTGCTTGAAATGATTGACGAAAGGTAAGATGACTATGGGATTCTGCTTCATGTTTTATGGTACTCGTTCAATCTTTTCATGTCCCTGCTGCTAGTCTAATGAATTCCTTGCTGCTCAGTGAGCTTCCGGATTTTCTTGGTGGGAGCTGTAACTGTAAGCTTGAAGGAGGCTGCCTCAGGTCAGACAGAGGACCATGGAAAGGCATTATTGCTTAATGATGAGCTTGAAACCTGAAGGAAATAAATGGTACCTTAGCAAACTTGAACGTGAGGTAGAACTTACATTCTTTGGTACATTTGCCCTTTTCCCAGAATATGATAGTAGAAAGTTAGAAACATGGACCACTTGATTGGACACGAAGTTATATTAGTGCAGTCTACATGTACATAAAACACTTCATATAGAATCGCAAAACTGATTCAACTCGGTGCGCAAAATGTAATGGAATCTCAGTAGATCTCTTGGCATACAGGTTGACGAAGCATCGATGCATACTGTGCATTGATGACTTGTTGTTTGGCAAATTAAAGAGGTGAAATTTATTTCATTAGCTGGCTGCTTAAATCTGAATCCTTACATGCCAACGGTGATGAAAATTAATGTGGTACCTTCACATTTCCTGATGGATGGTGGCATTCTTGGAATTTTATGTATTAACTTCACCAGATTTGAGTTGTATTTGTATTTTAAAATAACTTAAAATAATATTATTATCATCATCATGAGTGCATGTAAGTACCAAAAAAATTGTCTCAACGATTGTGTTTGAGATTAGGGTGGCATTGTGATCTTTTTACAAAGCATAAATAATCGCATCCAAAGGTATATTTCCAAATCCAATTGCGATACGAAGAAACTTGCTTTTTTTCTCGCAGATGATTGTGTCATATTGGATCACGAAATTCCTGGAATAGCAGTCCCAACTAAGCCAATTGAGGGGTTTAAAAAATTTAAATAAATTATAACCAAATAATGTTTCAATATGAGTAGTCCGTGGAATAAAAACAACACCAATATAAAAAATAAATTTAGCCAAAACTACATGGTTTAACGTATGAGAAAAGAATTTAAAGTAAAATAATTTATTCCCACAAATTCTTTTTTTAAAGGCTTCCCAAAAATGAATTAAGACAGACTGTTGAACTAGAACCAAATTCTAATCATGTTTTAAAAAAAAACTTATTAGCAATACATCGATACTTGCCCCCTTTGCAGACAATGAATTCAGACTAGATATCAGTCATTGATACATTTTCATCACTGGTTTGCTGATTTGTCATGGCTAAGGCATTTGCAATGATATGGAATTAATATACCAGAGTGATTGGCCAAGAAACTGGATAATCTATGTGCTCAGTGATCTGCATCCTCACCTTGCATTGAGATCATACGTCGACTGGTCATTAATAGATATCATCTGTCTTGCGTTTAGCCTTGAATCGCTTCTTTGTGCAAAAGGAGTTTGATAAAGCAGAGAAGGGAAGTATCTGCATCCTCACTCTTCATGAGTTCTCCTGCAACTTCAGCTGGTGTCACCTTCACATTCGTCAAAAGCTCCTCAATCTCAGCAAATCGTCCATGTTCCTCTATTTTCAGATAGTTGGCTGCAAGTATCTTGAAACCCTTGAATGTGCAGTAGGACATCTCCAACTGCACGTCCATGCGACCGGGTCTCAACAGGGCTGAGTCTAACCGTTCCATGTGATTCGTTGTGAAGACTATGATCCTCTCATCTCCACAGCTCGACCACAAGCCATCAATAAAGTTGAGTAATCCTGACAATGTTATCTGGCAACATGAATAGAAACAAACCATTTTTTGTTAATGTCTGGATGCACTCCTAAGATTCTGGAACAGACTGGAAAGCTGATGGATAGGAAGTTGTCTTTATAAAGTTAGGCATGAAAATGTTTGTTAAGTGTACATACCTTGTCATCTTCTACTGCTGCATTATCAGTCTCTCTGTTCTGCAATCCCACATTGCAATCAATGTCCTCTATCACAAGTATAGACCGATTGGCCGTGCCAATCAACAGCCTTCTCAAATCTGAATTGCACTGTACTTCTCTCAAGTCCAAATCATAAACATCAAATTTGAGATAGTTAGCCATGGCTGCCACCATACTAGACTTTCCCGTCCCCGGTGGACCATAAAACAAATACCCTCTTTTCCAAGCTTTCCCAACTCTTTTATAATAATCCCTCCCCTTCACAAATCTATCCAGATCCTCAATCATCTCCCTCTTCACATCAGAATCCATTGCAATTGTATCAAATGTCGCGGGATGATTCAAGGCAACCGAGCTCCAATAATCCGTGCCATTGTAATCAACGGTATGCAGCCTAACTGACTTCCTCTCCTCCTTGACCTCCTTTGCTTTCCTCAATATGTGTGGCAAATAAGCCTTCAACACAGCATCTTTATATTTCTTGTGAAAACTCAATTCGAAGTACCGTAGCTCGGTTTTCTGGTTGCCATTCTTATTCCCCTGATTTGCATGTTTGATGGCAGATGACAGCAAGATCCATTTTAACTGGACCCCATCATGGAAATCAATTATTTCTTGGTTGACATCGACTGTTACGGACAATTCCTCCTGTTTCAGTGGTTTATTCACCTTGACTCTCTGCGTGGAGGGGGAGATTTTGGTGCCCAAATACACGTCAGCTGCCTCAAACATGTGATTTGAAGTGAGGCCCTCGAACTCTTCTATAACAACAGTGAGTTTGCTGGAGAGTTTTCTGATGGAGGAAGTGAGATATGTGTGGACCTGAGGAGGAACAAGGTCATAGACAATGGATTTTAGGAGAATTATGGAGGCAGCCACAGATGCCGCTGCTGTCAAAATCTTGTTAGGAGGGGGCAAAGATTCGTATGAAAGCTGCATCTTCCTGCACCTTTTGTGTTTGTTTGACTGTTGTTTCTTGAGATTTAAGGTACTTCGATTGATTATACTAGAGTTTTGTGGAATGGCGGCGGAGTAAGGTGGGCCTGGGTGGATAATGGCTTGGACTTGGACATAAGCTTTTGCTCCATTATTAAATCGAAGTGTTGGTTTTGGCCCAAATTTCTACCTTGCAGATCCAAATCCAACAAAATATGCGGATTAGATTTTTGTTCCAACTAGATATTCATACAGGATACTGTTTGCTTCGGAAAATTGTAATCAGAAGCCCAAACTCTTATTTGTTAAAAAAATTGAACTTAAAAAGAAATGATATATTCGATTATATGCTTACATTCGAAATAAATCATTCATAGCTTTTGTATACTCGTCGGAATTATGGATTTGTTTTGAATCCCATATTCGAAATCGAAATATCATTCACAAAATCAAGATTACATAGAATGACATCAAAAGATTTCACTCAATTTTCAATTGGACGTGGTTTTATTTTTTCAAACCGGGTGCAGTCTATTGTTGGTTGAATTTGTGATTGGCTTAGAATATAGCAATAAAAATAGGTTCTCAATGTGTGAGATATTTAGCATGTGGATACCATTACATTCATTATACACATCCCAGCCATGGACACCGATATAATATGATAAGCAAAGTGCTTGGGGAGGGATCCACTAACTAAATTTAAAGAAATTGCTGGATGAAGTCATATTTTGAAGCATGTGGATACCAATACTCTGTTATTAATATTTTGAGTGATCTTTTGTTTGTGTGATTTCTCTCTTCTATTATATGTATATATTAGAACAAAAAAAAGGAAAAATTGGACGGACAGGGTATTCTAAGAGTGCAATTGATTGCTTTTAGGTGGCAGTAATGGACGTTCCATATTTAAGGACGAGAAAAACGATGGATTCTGATATTTCGAGAAGAGAGAGATATGGTAGTGAAGATTTTTTTTATAGAATGTATTTGGAGAGCGTTTATTTTATGAAAAATTGAATATGGTTTTAATTATTCATTATGCGGCTAAAGATAATTGAATGTATATTCAAATAGAGAAATTTGGTTCGGTAGCAGTTTGGAGAATTAAATAAATGCTTCTGGTTTGAAATCTTTTTGACTATTTTGGTTGTTTTGTGGAAAGACAAGGGCTTGAAAACAAAATAGCGGCTCAAACTCAGAGATTTTTGCAGAAGAAATAGAAGATCTCAATTATGAATCTTGTCTCTCTAATTTCTAATATAAAATATTAAAGATAAAATATAAGATGGTTATTTCAAAAACCTAAAACATATTTGTAGAAAATCATTTCTCTTTTATGACACTTCAATCGACCATTATGGATATAAAGTCTCTCATTTGGTTTGGTATTAAAATAGTTATCGTCTTAATGGACTCCATGAATCATATGTGAGGTATTATGGTTTTTGAAGCATTTCATAGTACACTTTAGCACAGTTCAAGTAATTAGATGTTACTCTCATAACAATATTTAAACCTTATGTATATATTTCTTAGTAAGTGGGTATATGGATTAATATATTTAGTCTCCACCAATGTGATTTGTATTAGGTTTTTCCTCCCTTTTGATTTGAATATGAGAGGAATTGTGGGGGGAAATATATTTAGTCTCCACCAATGTGATTTGTATCTCATCTTCAAACTTATTTTTATTGAAAAATCTATTATTGCAAGAGAATTTTTCAGTCACCTAGGTTACTACAATTACAATTATGAAAAATGTAACATATACATTTCTTTTACATGTTGACCTATATGTAGCATTGATTTTATTGTATATATCATTAAAAATGTTTTTTTTTAATAATTGAAACACTAAATCTAAGAAGCCAACTTGATATATTAAACCACTCTATAATCACTGTATGTTTGAAATAAAAAGTATCTTCGACAAAGTTTGGTGAGTGAGAATGCGACACCACATGACCTGTCCAAGTCATCGTGCTATTTTAGGCCCTCGAAATTATTCTGGAAATAAGAGAGTGATTTATGTATTATGAGGTTGGATTATACATTCTGAAAATCGAATTCAATCATATGGATATTATTTGCAAAAATTATAGAAGAAAAGGTCGTAATCATTGTTTTGAAAAAATGAGGATTCAGCATGTGATGTTGTGTGGGTTTCAATTTTTTAAAACAAAAAAATTTGGGAAAAATTATCCAAAAAATAGCTTAGATACAATTTCATGGAGAGAAAGAGAGATGACAAAATTTAAAAACTATAAACAGTCAAACTTACCTGAATGTTACCAACTCAGAGTCATTATTGCAATTACAATAGAAACGTTAGATGGTGTACTTTAAAAAAAATGACAAGCACCACCAAAAATTAATGTGCACAATTAAGAATGTCCATTTGAAGGATGTAAATATAATAAATATTATCTTTATGTATATATATATAAGTATCTATGAAATATTTTTGAATTTAACTTTAAAATTATTCATCACACACACGAGGCCGGAAGATTGATAGTTTGGAGATTTAGATGGCAATTTAAGGAATCGATAATGATTCCATAGATCGCTTCAACTGTAATAGCAAGATATAAAACACTTTTTTACGGAGGGGAAATGAAAAAGGAATGTTCCAACATAACCCACTATGTCACCCTTTAAGCAAGGTAATTATGACTTAATTAGTGCGTGGTTAAAGGTGTCGAAAATGGCATTAAATAGGTTAATTTTCACCCAATATTGCAAAAGAAAAAAAGTCACTTTTGAAATTGTGTGAGAAAAAACTGAATGATAAACTATCATTGGCTAATTATACATGCGTAAAGCAAAATGTTTTCTTGAAAGCCACTAATCCAGGATTTCTTGCGGGGCCGTCAATTTAATCATTAAAACTTAAAAACGATTGAGTTGGAAGTGCAACGTGAAAATATATAATGGGAGCCATCGACACTAGTAATATTAATGCAAAAATATGAATATTAGTATCTATTTGAATTAATATTAGTTGACCATTGAGTTATTATACAGTTTAAAAGATTCGAATTGCATCGTTACCACTCATGTTAGGTAGAGCGATCGAATCGTTACGCTTGAGTTACTATACAGTTTAAAACATTGGAGTTGTACTATTATCACTATCTATAACTTTTGGTAAAACGACAAGCGCTCGATCCTAAACTCCAATAATAACGGTGGAATTCTATTTTTAACAGATTAGATGAAAGAATCTGATGCCAAAAGATGAAAAAGCTTACACGGGAATCGTACTCGGGAACGTTTGCCTCTACCAATAGATGAAAGAACTTACACGGGAAGCTTACTAGGGAAACTATGCTCGGAAAAAGCTTACTCGTAAAAGCCTACTCGGTAACATCTGTCCGAGGATTCAAAAAGAGAAAAGATGTCTAGCACATGCTTGCTAATGATTAAATCGGGTAGCGTGTTGTCAGGCTTCTATTCAGTTCTGATTGGCCTAGTAACTTGTGCAAACTAAGACTGGCAGACCCATACCTAATCATGAGTGGCCAGGTGGCGTATACGCAATCGAGATACCTTTTTTCGCCTATAAATACTGGAGTCCCTCACAAACAACAAGAAGAAGAATCTTAACTTACCATAAAAGAAAAAGCATTACAAGAGTTCCCGACTAGAATTTGCTGAGTTGTGTATTATTCTCCTCGGGTGGTGAGGATTAACTCATTGGTCGGGGACCGAGGACGAAATTTGAGTAGCATCAGAATCAATCTACAGTTGTCGGTCAATCCTGCTGATATCTTGTCCGTCGTGTGCTGTTCAAAATTTGGAGTTCCTTCCTTCTGCAATCATAAGGATCCAACCAAAACTAAGCACATCTGAGTTCATTAGATGATAGATTGTCCATTTTGATAAACATTCAAACTTCATATTACAAGAAACATGCGCCAGCTCATACAAAACAGTGGCAAGGCCAGTGTTACAGATTTAGCATATCATTGGATGTTCTCTGTCCAGATGCGTGAATTTGCATCCGAAAGAAAGATTTTCATGCCAAAAATATAAAAGGGTAGGATTCGAGTGAAATGCTAAATGTGGCATAAAATTAGTGAAATCAATGTAGCCTTTTCTAATATCAGACAACAGTGAAAAAAATTTAGACATTTACAGCAATGTACTTGATATTCAGTGGCACTAAAAGTTGCACTTGTCTTCTTACAGTAGTTATTATGTCATTTCTACCAAATGATAATCCCCATATTTTTCGAATTGATTCGGTAGGTTGCTCTTTTTGATCCAGTGTTTATCGATGAAAGCCTCAACCGTGCGCCGGAACTCTTCGCTGCTCAGAGTATCGATCTCCGACGCTTCGAAAGACTCTGTTTCGGATTCCTCTGTTCTCTGGTATTTCTCCGTCTCCGATCGCCGGAGCTCCAGCCTCGGCCTCACGGCGATCTCGCGCTTCAGTTTCTCAGATTGCGTCCTCTGGAACCTCCGTATCTGTCGCGTGGCCTCTTGGATCGCTGTCGATACCTCATCGCGTTGCGGATTCACAATTGTCTTGATTTCCTCCGAGCACACCACAATCTGCTTCTCTTCATCCACCGCTGGGACAATACTCTCAACCGGGGACGGAGGAGGCTCTCGCTGATTAACAGCCTCGCTGTGTTTCACGTAATCATCGTACATACCATCGCCGGATAGACTCCAGGAGTCGTTCTGCCGGCAAATCACAAACAGCAAAACGATTATGATATTCCCGACGATGAAAACGACGTGGTGATTGAACACATACGCGGAGAGCTCAACAAGATACCCCGACGCAAGTTTGATAACCGCCGGGACACGCGCAGAGGACCAGGAAACGATCCCCAGAACCACCAGAAGTTCGAAAAACTGCCACAACTTGACGATTCTGCGGAAGCGGTTGAACCTGGCGACCGCCTTCTCCTTCTCGAACCTGACATATCAAACACCGTGGAATTCCATATTCACTCGGAGTCAAAATTTCGAATTCTTAACAGGGCGAGGATAACTGATGGGAAGCGAAAACGGAAAGGCATGTGGATAGAGAGATTGTATACATGAACACAAAAAGGGAATTCGAGGAGACTCAGTAAAGGGTTATTATTTTTGGTTTGAGTGGGTCTTCTTTCAATGTAACTTCCCTTTTTATAGATGCCATTGCCCCTGGAGGAGCCATCTCCTTTTCATATTTATTTTATAAAAAAATTTAAAATAAATTCCAGGATAATTTATATGCTGATATATATGATATATGTACGTAAACTTGAATTTATATAGATAGATATCTAGCATATATAATATAGGATCCATACATGTAGCTTAATATATTAATTGTATCCACGTACTGCGGCGTTTGGACAAACAGCAGCATTAATGTTACTTATAAAAACTCCTAATTTAGATACTTATATTTGTATTTTATTTTATTTTATTGTTTGACAGCTTAGATGCTACACAAGTATAATTATTTTTCCAAGTATTTAAAAACTAAATCTTTGATCAATATATTTTAGAAAATAGAATTGCAAAAATATGGTGTCATTTCGTATTTTAATCATGCAATGAAATCTTTCATTTAATATTTTGTTCATGCTGGTTGAATGGACAAAGATACCCATTTGTGTTGGTTCCTTAAGTTGTATTGTATTTCCAGACTGACGGTGGAGCAAAAGTTTCAAGTCACTGTCTGCTCTTCATTTTTGTCCAGGTCACAAATGTTTCGCATTTAGTATTTTGTGTAAAAGAATATTTATGTTTGACCAGCCCAGTAGCGAATTAGGCAGAATAATAGGCTATAAAATGAAATATAAGCTAAATTGTTATATTAATTCTGCATATATATAAAATGGTGACCATTATAATATTTGATCTTCCGTATTCAGAAGAAAATAGAGGGAGAAAACGATCAAGTTTCATTACTTCTTTAGTCTGCAGAATTAATATGCCAACGAAAAATTAATTCTCGAGCAATTTTTGACGGTTATATTTAATAGAAGTTAGCTTCCTAGTTTGAAGACTGAAATCTACCGAGGATAACGATTTTAAATTCCACGCATATTTCTCTCCTGGAAACATAAATTTTCATCTCATAACATATTAAATTGTGACATCAAATTGTGTACCGGCTTTTAACATATACATGGGATGAAACCATTGAAGAAGGTTGTGGAACAATAACTACGATAGCCTGCGTATGATGATGCATCTCGTTCAAAATTCAATTTTCAGTTTTTTTTCCTTTATATATTTTTATCATCAGAGTATTGTAAATAGGATATGATATATTACTCAATTTTATTTAATTATGATTTTCTTGGATGCATGGTGTATATAATAAGTTTGTCATTAGTTTTCCATATCAATATTTGATGCTAGGTAAGAGTATTATTTGTATATAAATTTAATTTCATTGTGAAAATTAAATTAAAAAGAAAGGAATAAGAAAAAATTATTTAACCCAAAAAATTTGGTCAAGAAATGAGAGACAAGAAGCGGGAATGCGTTAAGTGATTTGACGTTGCGTTGACTCAGAACAAAATGGACAATAATTGGCAATGTACTTGTATGTGTCTGCCCTTTTATGTCTTTGTTATATATTCTTTTCGTAACTCAATCCGAGCTCTGTTTCTTATTTGATCCCAACCATCGGATTTATGTTGGTTTGAGCTTAAAATAAGTAGGTCGACAGATTCTAACGTGTCTTAATCTCGTCATAATTTTCGAAGTCCCTTTATTGTGTCCGTTTCTAATACAGTGAACCTAACATATATAATATCGATCACAATTCATGAGCACACCTAATCGTATGCCTGTTCAAATCCCAACTTTAAAAGTTAGATAAAAATCTTATGGCACAGCATTCATGTAGACATATATATAAGATTCCTTGTGCATATTTATAAAAATAGTGTTGCCATATGATTATATAATATTTAATATTGCGTTAATATATTAAAAGTTGAGTTATGTAGATCCTCATGTGGCTTAACAGAAACATAAGCAGCAGGAAATGACAAGATTGAAAATATATATAGAGATGTGTTTGACTCTCAATCAAATCTCCAAGTATGAGAAATGTTGGCATGCAAAGTTGGCACAATTCAATAAATGAGGGAATTGTTGGTGTTGCCAACAAAAGCCACGCGAAGGCAAAGCCACAATTCATTTCTATATAAGATTAAGAGAGTATGTGTCTCTTTGACACAGTAAGATGATGTAATTCTCAAAGTATTATAGCGGTATTTTTCATCTTACCCGTGGTTTTCGCCCTAATAATAATTTTTAGGGGTTTTCCACGTAAAATTCCAGTGTCTATTTTTATTCTCCAATTTCATATTTCTATCTCGATGTGTCCTATATGGGACCAACATTATTCAGAACAAGTATATTTATCCTTAAAAAAAGAAATTGAACTTGGTTTGAAAAAAATATATGTAAATTAGCATCACAATTGATTGTCTTATATCTTATGGGATACCTTATGTGTTCCAAGAACGCAACTTATGAAAACTTCGATATTACCCAAACAAACGCTAAAAATATCGGTAAACTACTAAAAGACATAAACTTAATCATTTTGTTTTTCAAAAAACGAAAAAAAAAGTTATGTTTCACCCAAATCTCTCTTAAAAATTAAACATATGTTGTCTACACATTAAACGCCTAAATATTCGTGACATGACGATAAAACAATAGAATATATATTAAAGTTTTTCTTATAATTTTTAAACAAAAGATCTCTTTAATGTGATTGTTTCTAGTCGTGTCTTTGGTACTTGTCTTGAATTTTAAATGAGCCTGGTCTGGTTTTGTGTTCTCACACCGAAAGGTAAAAGAAGTGGAACTTGTCATGAGTCTGTACCTCTACGTGAACGCCAAGTACAGACTCAACAATTATTTGCATGAAGAACTCATGATTTCTCGTTGAAAATTTAAACAATAAACTATTTTTTTGTTTGTTTTTTTTTTGAAAAAAAATAAAAAGGCTGGGTCACATATCTTCGTGGTAATAAAAGTTAAATGTACAACCGAAAAAAGCTAATGATTCCGTGAATTCGTGTGGCTTAGCAAACTTTCGAAACACCATACCACTCACGCACAAGTCAAGTCGAACTTTGTTCTTTTTAAAGCTTACATTCAAAGAAAAATAATTGTATGTTGCAATTCTCTAGAGAGATAAAGAAATACTAATCATCATTACCAGTAAATAATCATTTGTACACTTATTTTGCGTGGCTTGATTACTGGTACTTACTTATTACCAGTAATAATTCATTATTTCAGATTACTTTGATATTTATTTATATCTTTAATCTTCTATGTCAATAAGATCCGATGAGAAATAAAAACAATACTTAAAACATAAATATAAAAATAAACTCGGTGACCAGAAGTGGTCGACTGGGTCAACTAGTACACCCTATTCGACATGGGTAAACTAAGTACGATCTAACTAGTTTTCATTTTTGGTTTTGTTTATAAAGAAAATGCACACAAAAATGAAAAAGTATTCGAAAAAATATATATTTGTAGAGCTCTTTATTTTCCCTCTTTTAATTGTTATCCACTAATGGCGCTGTCGACTTTGTTAGGGAAAATAAATGGGAGAAAAAGGATTTGGGGACCCGTTTGGTCATTGGACACGCGTTTTGAATGGGATTTGGATGATAAAGTTGCCTTGGGAAACTTTAATTTCGTGATTCCTTTTCTTGCGGAGAGAAGTTTTGAAAGGATAAAAGGGTCACATCCGCTTATTATTTTTATACATTTATTATCCTATTTATTTTTACACTTAAGTAGTTGGCAACTACTTAAGTGCATTAGTCCATTGTTACGGCTGTACAACGCAAGAGGGATTCAGATTTTGTATTAATAAGATTTTTGTCGACACATTTCCTCAGGCACCCACGGGTTAATTTCCTTGGTTTTTTATTATTAATTTTTTTTAAGTTACCATATTTTTCTTTTAGGAAAAAACTGAGATGAAAAAATGTCTAAGTAAAAAAAAATATTAAGCTTATTAAATCAAAAAGGTTAGTTTATGGCTAAACTATTGTGGTTATTTAATTTAAAGACTACAAATTGAAAAACACATTATTTTTTGGCGACCAAAAAGCAACATAGATGCTAACCTAGTAAAATTAAGAACTCACGTTACTAAAGGATGTAATTTAATAGAATTAAAAGTTATTTATTAACTAACCGATATTATTTGGACTATGTTAGCCTAAAACAAACTAATTAAGTTTTCTTGGATATCTCATCGCTAACAGATTGTAATAGATTATCGACCTTTTTGGGATGTTTAGTAGTGGAACGGATAAACAAAATAGAAAATAACTACCACTATTATTATTTTATATAGTCCTTAAATTGAAAATATTAATATAGAGTGTAGATGGTGCTTCTCTAAATGATTTTGTCACCCACTTGTGACCTCTCTTTAGTGAGAGCCCTCTAAAATTTAAGCATCAATTTGGGCATAAGTTGTAATAAATGAACTTTGATGTTACGATATATACTTCTATTTTAATATAGGGTGTGTGCGTCATGGCTGGTTAGCCGCTCAACAAATTATTTTTTTAGGCTGTTTTTACTTTTTATATTGGTTACCAATCGGCGGATTACATATACTCGGCCCACAATTTATTTATTGTTTTTTATTATATATATATATATGTGTGTGTGTGTGTGTGTGTGTGTGTGTGTGTGTGACTTAGATCATGCTTGCCTTGTAAATTCATCAAGTCAAGCTTGAGTTGATTTTCCATTATTTGATTATAGAAGTCAATGTTCGGAACTCATTAGTTAAACGAAAGTCGGGATATAGGTGAATTGTGATTTAATTATACTTGTAAAGATTAACGTATGCTCGAATCACATTAATTAGTTATGATTTTCTTTTGAGAAATTATTTATCTAACCCATTATAATAGCCTTTTTTTTTTACTGGAATTTATACAAACAACTATTCTAGTTTAATAATCCTAAAACACCTCTTTTTTGAGTGGGAAAAAAAACTTCTCAGTTCTTTCCTCCATTTCCACATCTCAGTAAACTAGTGTCATCTGCAGAATAAAAAAAAAACCGATATTATATATTAATCAATAAAATATTGATGAATATTAAATCCATAACGTCACGAACAAATAGGAATATTGTTATCATGATATAAAAAATTAGAAAAAGTGAATAAGGATGATTAATCTAGGTTGTATTTGTACATTTTGATCTATTAGTTGTTTTATGGATCAAATATTATATAACTATGATAATTACTGTTGTGATAGGATCGAAAGAGTTGAGTACCGAGGGCGCGAATAAACTTTTTTTAAAAATTTTGTACCTTTTAAAACGATTATAAATTAAGCTGAGTTCGTTTGAGCTAAAAATATTGAACAATGAAAATTGTTATGCAGAACAGTTTAGTACACTAGAACAAATATACAAATTCTTGAAATAATAACTCAGTTGAGAGACATGATTTGTTTCTGAAAGTTTGACACGGAGTTTCTACGTCTCTCATATTTCTGACATGGAAGGTATTCCATTAGAAAACTTTGAATAAGATATAAATTATCATAAACCGATCAGTCATACAACACTGGTCTGAACTCCTACTATTTTATTCTCTGATAATAGCACAAACGTTGTTATCTCACAAATAGATAGAAGACTTGGTATAAATAATCAATAAAAATACAAAATAATTGATCATTTCAAAGTTTTGAGAGCTTTGAAAGATTGGAGCATTTGAGATTCAAAAATTCAGTCACTTAATTGCTGCTTTTCAATTCAAATCCTTCTAATTTTATAGTTTTCGGATACAAACGTTAATAAATATTACCAGTGAACTCAGCCAATGTCTCATCATATGATTGCCTCAAAGTAATTAATGCACATTTAATTGTTGTAATGTTTTATGTCCTTCGCCATTAAATGTACCTTTTTTTTCCTCAAAACATTCTTGTACAATACAAACTGTGATATATTCTTATTGTTTTCCCAAATTGTTCAACAATTATAAAGGATCTCTTAAGTCAATGCTTCAAATTCAACTCTGATCTAATTATTATAATCTTTGAGCTGATTTCTTATCACTTTGGACAAAATTATATGAAACAGATTAATATATTTTTCATAAAAATAAACAACAATAAACTATATGAAATAGATTGATATATTCTTCATAAAAATCAAAATCGTGGATTACTAGACTAAAAAATTAACTTATCGCATAATTTTTTTTATTTTATTAGATCTTTAATAATAATAAATAAAATCAAGAAATTTTAAATTTTAATATTAAACAAAAACAAAGAATTATACACAAGTAAGTGAATTTAATTACATGTGTATACATTATCTTATTAGCTCATTGCAATTCATTTATACGCACACGTAAAAATGGTGTAAATGAGTTGTTTTGAACTCATTAACATAATAAAAGTCTAATTTAAAAACCAATAAATCGACATCAAATTTCATTATCTGTATTTGTCGGAGACCATTTTTATAAATCCCTCTTTTTTCGAAATATTATTTCCTGTTTTATATTATCAATGCTATGTTTTTTGTAATCGAAAATAAGTCAAATTGTTAGGGTTTTTTAACTGTATGTGGCAAAATAAAAAAAAATTTGATAAAGTAACGTAAACCAGGAAAGTTTAACAATCTACCGTATCACGCCGTCCGGAAGGGCGTGACAAATATAAATCACGCCCTCAGCAACGATTCAAAAGTAATGAAACCACATAAAGTAAATCAGCAGAATAAAAGTTTCTATTTTCTACCTTTGTTAATTTGTATAAGACCTTTTCTTCTGACGTCATCCTTTCATAGTCTTTCTTCTTCTTATACCTAAAAAACTTCAACCATCTTACCATTGCTCGCTTTCCTTTTGGTCTTTTCCTCTTCTTCTCCGTAACCTGGCTCGAATCATCACGGGAAGTATCAATTCTTCCACTCTGATCCACTACAGGCTCTGCATATATCAAAACTCGACCTGAATGAATCCAAGAAGCACCTGCAAGACAGTCTCTTCGAAGTCCCATTTCACAGTGGAAAGATTTCTTAGCAGCAACTAAATAGATCGGTCAAATATCCTGTGTGCACATACCTCCCTAAAAAACCAGATAAAGTTTTACAAGGGTTCGTCTTTAACTGTTCATAATTCAAAAGCTTTAACTCCAAAAGTATCATTCTAATTCTTAGATATGATGTAGTAGTAGAATTTATATCCACTGATTCAAGCACATGTAATAACGAAAAATGGTTAAAAATTACCTGGTGTTATGAAATATGAGATATGAACGACAGAAGAGAGGCAGAAGGCAAAGATAATTTGCAAAAGGACTTTTGAGGTATTGAGTTTTATATGCCAAATTTCTGATCAGATTAATATCGAACGCGATAAAAAACAAAGATAGAGCGTGAATTTATTTTAATTTAAATAAAAAATGCATTAAATATAAATAAAATTTTTTTAAGTATACATCAGTCAAAGAAAATCATCTCCCTCCTTACACGCGTACAGTGAGTTCCGCTTTCTACTTCCCACCTGTCCTTGGTAGCATTCTTCCACTTGTGTCGAATACTTTAAAAAAAAAAAAATTTTAAGTCACGCCATTTCCAATGACGTGACTTGGTGTTTTTTTTAAAAAAAAATTTTTTTGGAATCACGTCGTTGCTGAGGGCGTGATTTATATTTGTCACGCCCTTCCGGACGGCGTGATACGGTAGATTGTTAAACTTTCCTGATTTACGTTCCTTTATCAAATTTTTTTTTATTTTGCCACATACAGTTAAAAAACCCCAAATTGTTATCATTTAAAATCTATTAAATGCATGCTATATAAACCTTCTCAGTAATCTTTTTTTTTTTTAAAGGAGTAGACAACAAAGATGTTAAAATTACTCTTAGGCTTGAATTTCTATTTTTTTTTAAATTCCAATCCGACCACATTCGTGGTTAAATCTACACCTGCCTTGACATTGATATCATAAAATATATAATGAGGCAAACCGATAATTTTGGTGGTGATGCATGTTTGATTTGATCATCATCTGATGTCATATTCTAGAATCAAGAAACTAAATGAATATAAACTCATCAAATACCCACGTATAGCAGATTAAAGCGTGTTTATTTTATAAAATATTCGTGATTAAGGAAAACGGAGCTGGGGTAGGATAAATTGCGTTATTTTTATTTATTTACGATGTTTAAATGATATGTTGTTGACTGCCATATATGTTGGTCCCATTGATATTTGAAAGTTAGAAGTTCAATTTTCACTTTTTCACACAATTACATGGAAACTACGAATATTAATATTAAATGAATGGTCCACGAAGACTTTGTAAAATATATTTGAATGACGTTATTTAACGGCCAGATTAAATTTCCTCTAAATTTCGAGGAAAGATCGACTCCTTGAGATACTTGCTCAACCAACGCAATCATGTATTAAATATTAGAAGAGAAAACATATATACCAATAAAGTATATAAAAATAACAATTAATTATGTCAATTAATGGTGTCTAAATGTCTCTTCAACACCAATAGTGAAACTGAGATATATTTAAAGCCTCTGCTCCAAATTTTAATGTCAAGACTTCTTTGATGATGCATACACATATTACGTCATCAAGTGGATAAATCAAGCCTCACTATTATTGACTTAATCTGCGTTTTATTATTTATTAATTCCTGGATTTTCCTCTAGATGAATTTAAACTATGATGACACGGTTAATCATTTTAAATTATATAGCAACATGAATTGATTATACTTGTTGATTAAGTATTGGTTAAAAATATAACTATTAATCGAGACCATGATTGCATAGAAATATAGACGATGTCCGACTACTTGGAGAAAAGGAGTGGTTAAGGGTAAAAGCAGAGGCAATTTGTGATTATTACAGCTTTTCGAATTTTTAATAAATTAATCTTATATAATGACAATTTCTTTTAGGATTTTGTTTCTGGAGAAATTAAATGGTAACCCTGAATAGTATACACACACACTAGACATGAACCTAGGGGTGAGTATTCGATCGATTCGGTTATCGACCGAACCGAATTTTTTTTAATTGAACCGAACCGATTTTTTTAGCTAACCGAAACGACCGAATTATTTTCAATAACAGATAACAACCGAAACCGAAAAAAATCGGTTATTTCGGTCAGTAACCGAAATAACCGATTTTGTTGGAAAATCTTTCGAAGACCGTGGAATAAATATATAAATAATATAATATATTAAATAATATTAAAAATATAAAAAATAAACCGATTACCTGAAATAACCGAACCGATTTAATAATTCGGTTCGGTTTGATCGGTTAATTCGATTTAACCGATGTTTGCTCACCCCTACGTGAACTTCTTATCTTAATAATTAAGCTAAGGTATGTCTATTTTTACTCAACATAAAAATACCATTTTTTTTATTTTATACTAATTTATATTAAAAGAAAAGCCTATTGCCGATTACTAGCATGTACAAATCTATCTTAGTCTGATTCAATTCTCGCGTAAAAGATTAATACAAACCATATTTATCTGTTCTCTGTCATTTTTTTTAAAAGACACTTAATTTTGCATACATGAAACTCACAAGCCAAGAAATATTAGTATTCATTCTAGTTATTAAACAGGAGACCATCTCAGTAACTGAATGTCTCTATGATATGATCAAATTTGAAATAATTACATCTGTTTCTATTTTTTGAAAATATAGAGTTAATAATCGTCGTTCTTCGACTTTGAATTAATTTCCTATTATATGTATTGCCCGATAACTATTATTAGTTAGGTGCGTGCCCAAACCCTTCTGAACAGATGTAAGAGTCATTATAACCAAAACATATAGTAGTGAATATAATCAGGAGACTATAAGAAGGCATCTTCCTAAGTTGGATGGAAAAAAACCATTCCTTTTTATGTAAATAAATAGCAATAGATATTTATTTTGATAAATAATAATTTATACACGTAATATCGAAGGTATATTCCTCACGAAAACATGGATAAAATGGTTTGGGTGTTGAAATTCCCCACATATTCCTTTTATCCATGATCGCGATTGTCGGAATCTTCTTCAATTCTTTGCTGCTAAGAAAGCGGAAAAAATATCGCACCGTTTTCAACTTTCAATGTGCCGGAGTCACGACTCTGTGTTAGAAAGAAAAAGATGAAATAATAATTTTTTCAGGCAGCGAACAAGCTTTTTCTAATATTCCAGCTGAAATACTCCACTTTCTGCTTTTTTTTTCCACAGCTCATTATTATTTTTGTACATTTGGCCTTAGTGATTTTGATGTCCTAGATGCGACAGTCCCTTTGAAATTAGCCGACTTTGTTAAGGAATTCAAAACAAACTTGTAAGTGTACACTATTTAGAATATGACACATAATAGAGAACATTTTCTTTTAAACAGTTTTTCACAAATAAGTGAGAATATAAATGATGGATGCTCAACTATATCAATTACTCCAAACTTTATGCTTTAGGCCAAATGCTTCCAAGGATATTTGTTGAACTTTCTAATTACCATGTTTCCACAGTTACTCGACTCATGTATGTCCATATAGTTATTTTGAATGATAAAATATGAAAGTTTATTAATTAACTCTGAACATTTGATAATAACTGTTGTTTTCACTTTTCAGTATGTAAGAAAAATTATTATTTTCTTATTCTAACCATGTTTTCTCCCTCTTTCAATCGATAAGATGAAATCACCGACCATAATTTATTTATAATTTATAAAATATTTATAACTAAACCAATTACTTTAATATTAAAAATTTGTTTACAAATTTATAACACTCATTATTCTATATTACATTACTAATAAAAATTTGTGTACAAAAATTTGTCTATCAATAGTTTAAGTATAAATTTTGTAGTAAAATATAACATTTTTTAATTAGTTTATTTTGAATTTGTACTTGTCATTATAAATTTATATTCTGCGTCTTGAGTATTCAGTAAGTCCACTCCACATCAAAACATATAATGGGCTCCAAAGTTCGGCCTGCGTTTCAACAGAGAAGGGAAAAGGATCCAAATTTTCTAGCCAAAATATACGCAGTCCGTAAACTTAGCCCACAAATATAAAAAGATTTAAAAGACCAAACAATAAGGTTATAAGGTGCAGGGCTTGTAGGCAGACTGTAAAGTCCAAATTTTAAAGGAGCACATTATATAATTTCGTTGTATTCCCGAAAAGGTTTCGATTCGCACCAACGAAAACCCATAGTTTCAGAAAAATATAATAACAAAAGTCCCCTTGATCTTGTTTTTTATGTTGCAGATAACAATATTAGCTTTCGACAATTCGTTTTGATTTGACATGAAAATTTATCCTTATGTGAATTTTATTTTGACAAAAACCTCATATCGTAGAGGAACTTGAAACTTCTAGTATTCATTCATTTATTTGTTTGTGTCTTTGTCTTTTGGTTTATATAGATATCCCAATTTCAATTTTTTTTAGTATTATACCTTTCAGTATTCTTGAAATTTTAGTAGAGACATTATATACGGAGCACATACAGGAAGCGTCATATCGGAAAATGACTAAGTTTATAAACAACAAAGATAGGAGACGCAGCTGAAATTTGATAAAATAGATGATAGAATCACAAGAGACAAAGTAACATACATAACTAATGTTTCATTTTTCTGATTATTTTTCCATGATATGAGAATATTTTCATCCACTCACATTACACAAAACCAAAAAGTATTTCCACGGAGAAAATAATTCATAAGGACTACAGTTCATAGATCAGAAATAAGTAGATTAATCTCATCGAGATTCGAGATATTGATTGTACACCTTTACGTCGAACTAAAAAAGGTTGTTTGATGCTCGCACATGCGAGTTGAATAGACCTGGGATGATGTGAGAGTAACTTCCCCTATTTCACGGGTTCGATTCTCGTGTGGAGCATATTCCTCACTGAAATATGTGGGGTATGCTCTGAGAGTTAGTCCGTTATATGAGTCCTCTCTTCCGGGCCCTTGACTACTCGTGCATATCCCTCGATTTACCACCTGTATGGATCAAGGGGTCTCTGACCTATACAGGGAGTTGGTCCATTAATAGGTTAATTTTTTATTTTTTTTTAAAAAGGTTGTTTGATTTCTTGGGGAAAAAACAAAAGTAGCTTGAGGGAAAATGAATCATCATGTTCATCAAAGTTTATTTGTCAAAATGGATCGAAAATAATGCAAACAAGAATATATTCTTGATATATATGTATAGATAGAAATGTAAAAATATCAAAGTGTTTGTGTCAAGAGTCGATTAAATATACAAAAATAAAAATACAGAAGGAGTTGATAACACTTGACTTGGGTGAAAAAATTATAGATTTCACATAAACTTAAACAAAATGCTCAGTAATTGTTCAGCTAAATCAGCTCATATCTTGATCTTCATTAATTGATAAACAAAGAATATGGTTTCATAATATAATTAAACTGGTTGAAATCTAATCGTGAGCTGGCGCGTTCCAAAAGAACCCCAAATCTAAGTACAGTCGAAGAATGATTGCGGTCTAATTAAGGAAAATAATCGTACGGTAACGATAAAACAATATTGTGGCTAATAAAGTAATAATAATTAAATACAAGTTTTAATCCTCCCAATTCTGTGGTTCCCAACAATTATGGGAATTTGAAGCTGATGTATTATTAGAGACTCCCGTCACTCTCACAACACTTGTATAGTCTACTTCGTAAGTTGAGTGCCAAATTTTCAATACGTAAAAATCAGATCTTTCACAAGTATCGCAACTTTTTTCTGCTTAAATGATTAAAACGTTCGTATTTTTCACCATCAAAATTAACCGATTGGAGATTGTGATAAATTGACGTTATATTCACGGCCCGTTTTCGCTTAATCACGTTATTCACACCTTTTCTTGTTCTGCTCGCCTCCTTGAATCACATGCATTGAGCTTCTGCTGCAGATTTTTCGATTGTCCGGTACAAATCTTGGTTCTTCAATAATTGAATTATTGCTTCCGAATGTGTTCTTTGATCCCTTCTTTCTTGAAGTTGTCTTTCTTTTTGTTTTGATCAGGTGGTCTCTGATCCGGGTTCTTTTTGTGGTTTTTTATGATATAAATTAAAAGAATTTTAACGTTTTGAGTTTTTTTTTCTGCATAGCTTTATGTGCTTTTTCAGAATCTGCGATCTTTTCTCAAAAAATAGCCGTGCTTTTCAGATTCCCTTCCAATTACAGTAAAACACTGTCCAGCTTCGTAGGACTCCTTATTTTTAAGTGTTTAACATTCATATTAACTATTTTATTCTGTTGTTTCAGTAAAAATGGATTCATGTTGTGCCGCCATTAAAGTTAAGGCGCTACCAGCACAAATCAACGAGGGTTTAAGAAAAGGAGAGAATGGGTTTTTGGGAGAAAATGTTGGACCGAGTTTAAGGCAAAAATTTGGCATTGGGACAAGGAATTTGAAGAACTTTTGTGGAAAAAGGTCAAAAATTTCCAATCCTGGAGTTGCATTCTCTGTTCTGACACGTGACATTAACAAAGAAATGGTGGTACATTGAATGATATTTTTATCTGCAGGATGAATGTTTATGAGGTTTGAGTTTTAAGATTTATTCAGCTACTGAAATTTGGTTCTTTCAGCCATTTGAATCGTCATCATTAGTTGAAGAGCGTCCAATGGCAGATCCGACTTCCGTTGCCTCGATCATTCTTGGCGGAGGTGCTGGTACTCGCCTCTTTCCTCTTACAAGCAGAAGAGCTAAGCCTGCTGTAAGAAAAGATCAATGCATAATTTGATAGTCGGATTTATTCCATTGTTTAGGTTGATAGATAATATAAGTGAGCTTGCTGTTTGATCATGTCATCTTTAAACATGCTGCAAGTAAAAGAGGATATTAAATTTCGGCATGGTTAAAACAAAGTCAAATCACATTGTGCAAGAATGCTTTATTTTGTGCAGGTCCCAATTGGTGGTTGTTATAGGCTAATTGACGTTCCCATGAGTAACTGCATCAACAGTGGGATCAGAAAGATCTTCATCTTAACTCAGTTCAATTCTTTCTCCCTCAATCGACACCTTGCTCGGTTATACAACTTCGGAAATGGTGTAAATTTTGGAGATGGTTTTGTGGAGGTAAGATGCCTAACTAGAACATAATCCCATTGGGATACACCCAAAAATCACTGACAGCTGATATTGACTTAAAATAACTAAAGCATATAGTAATTTGTGACAAGTTATGTTGCGGGAACAGGTTCTAGCTGCCACTCAGACACCGGGGGAGATGGGAAAAAAATGGTTTCAAGGAACAGCAGACGCTGTCCGACAATTTACATGGGTTTTTGAGGTGTGTATTCTAAGTATTCTCACTCATATTTTAGAATTGTCCTAACTTTGCTGATTGTAGGATGCCAAAAACAAGAAAGTAGAGAACATCTTGATTTTATCTGGAGACCATCTATACCGGATGGATTACATGGAATTCATTCAGGTATTCTGGTGATTCACAAACGTATTCTTGTTTAGATATTAATGCTTGTACTCTGATGAACAATGTACTTGCAGAAACATATAGATACAAATGCAGACATCACAGTGTCGTGTGTACCCATGGATGATAGGTACGCACTTTATTCATCTTTTCAACTATGACAATGAAAAGTTGAGATCATTCATTGGAAGAACTTTGCTCGGCCTCAAATCCAAAAGTGTTCAGGTCTTTGTACTTTTTTGTCATTGCAGCCGAGCATCAGACTTTGGGCTAATGAAAATTGACGAAACAGGGCGTATTGTTCACTTTGCTGAGAAACCAAAGGGTTCTGCCCTGAAAGAAATGGTAATCTTCACTCTATGAAACCTCATCGTCTAGTCTTCAATGTTCTTCGAAGTATTCTTTGATCAGAATGGCTTCAATAACTGCATGTTGACTATATTATTTCATTAATAAATAAGTTGCTTTCCTTCTCATAAATTTCTTTTGAGTTTGAAATTGGATGCAAAATCACTTTAAGAAAACTTCATCAAGTAGGATGTCACAACTGAATTTTTTTTCCTTTTCCTTTTCTTTTTTTCTTTTTCGTTTCCTAGAAACTGGTTGAAGCTGAATCCCTAGAGTCAGCATTTTGTATCTTCTATTCTTTCAGCCTTCCTCTGACATGTTACCTTTTCACTTTTTGATAATATCTTCAGCAAGTTGACACATCTCGTCTAGGACTATCTCATCAAGAGGCTAAAAGATTTCCCTACATTGCATCGATGGGTGTTTATGTATTCAAGACAGACATCCTGCTAAAGCTTTTAAAGTGGAATTATCCTTCCTGCAACGACTTTGGCTCCGAAATTATTCCTTCTGCCGTGAAGGATCACAATGTTCAGGTGAGATCTTGCATTAACCTTTTTGCAGTCCGACTTAAAATTGGCAGTCATTAACAAGTTTCTTTGCTCATCCTGTTCCCAGGCGTTTCTATTTAATGACTACTGGGAAGACATTGGAACCATAAAATCCTTTTTTGATGCCAACTTGGCACTCACTGAGCAGGTTATATCAAGATTCTTCTTTGATGCACAGTGTCACTTCAGCTTAAAAAAACCGACAACTGAATCAGAAAATAAAGTACTTTAATGCGGGCTAGATAAAGTGACAAGCGTTACTTCGTTCTTTTTGCAGCCCCCAAAATTTGATTTCAATGATCCAAAAACCCCTTTCTACACGTCTCCAAGATTCTTGCCACCTACTAAAGTTGAGAAATGCAAGGTATGGATGTAGTATTTGGCAAATGTTCTTTTTGCATCTTGTTTAGCTATATCTTTGACACTGTTTCTGTCAGATAGCGGATGCAATAATATCGCACGGCTGTTTTTTACGGGAATGTAGCGTAGAGCATTCCATCGTAGGCATACGGTCACGCTTAGACTATGGGGTTGAGCTCAAGGTAAGTTGTATCTGTTGTATGTGCTAAAATCATTTGGCTCTACTTCAAAACATCTTTTGGTTTAAAGTGGACGAGTTCATATCCCGTTTAAAATCGTGATAACATTCTGAGTTTCATATTAAATTTTAGGATACCATGATGATGGGTGCAGACTATTATCAAACAGAATCTGAAATTGCATCTGCTCTAGCACGGGGAAAGGTTCCAGTCGGTGTTGGACGCAATACCAAAATCAGGCAATTGAATTCTTGATTATTCTATTCTAGTGTTGACATTTGTACTGAAATGGTCTGTGAAATTTTCTTGAAGGAACTGTATAATCGACAAAAATGCAAAGATTGGGAAGGAGGTGACCATTACAAACAAAGATGTAAGTTTATGTTTACATTGTTATTTATAACT
Source organism: Dorcoceras hygrometricum (assembly GCA_001598015.1). Taxonomy (NCBI): domain Eukaryota; kingdom Viridiplantae; phylum Streptophyta; class Magnoliopsida; order Lamiales; family Gesneriaceae; genus Dorcoceras; species Dorcoceras hygrometricum. The sequence goes on from KV016225.1 coordinate 564,973, forward strand.
TGCTCATAGGTCTCAAAGTTCAAGTAGGCCTCATAACCGCCCTCTAACGAGAGAATTGAACCCATAATGTTTCTGTTAAAACATCTGATCAAGTCTTGGACATGTCAGGGTGTAGAAGAAGCCGATAGAGCAGACGAAGGATTTTATATTCGATCTGGGATCATAGTGGTACTGAAGAACTCCACCATTAGAGATGGAACAGTCATATAAATCGAACTCTCGCAGGTGCTTGGGAAGAAAAAGATGTTTCCTTTGCTAAAACCTGCTGCCTGCTTATCCAGTCAATAGAATAGATCATGTCTATCTTTTGTGCTTGTTTTGCAATTGTATCTGGATCAGAAAACGGATGCTTCAAAATTTGTGCTTGAACTCCTTTTTATTACAACTTATGCTTATAAGAAAGTCATCTTAAAATAAAACTTTTCAAGCTCTTTAACTTGAAGTTATAAATGCCACATATTCCCACCAGATCCAACATGTCTGTTACATGATTTTACCTGGACTAGTGGGAAAGTCAATCTGTAACCCGATATTTTGACATATCAGTAAATAATCAAGGGAGTGCTATATAAGGGTAGCATTCCCGAATGCCTTTGGATGGACGTGGATCAAGCGCATCAATTTTATTTGTAGGGTAGGCTGGTCCAACAAGCTTGGTTGGTTTGATAGCTCAATGTCACGGACTTGTTCCCTCACCCTTTGTGGTAGCTAAGTCAGCCTCTCCCGAAAAGTGCTTGAATAAGCTAAAAGTGTTGGCAAGAAAGAGAAGGCACAAAGTGTTTGAAGGAAAGTGATTGTATTGCTTGAATACTTGCTTGGTTGATTACAAATGAAGTCCCTACACCTATTTATAGTGTTCCACCTCCTTAATGGATGGTGGAGATCAACTTGATCCAACGGTGGATGCTAGGTCTTTCTAGAATGCTCTACAACCTCCTACTCTTCTAAGTATATACAAGACTTATCTAGAAGAGTCTACACATCTCTACAAAGGAGGAAGGATCTAGAAGGTTATATACAAGTTGGGCCCAAGGGACTTGGGCTAACAAGGAGGGCGAGTCTTGTTGGATCAACTACCTCTAGGCTTCAAATGCCACAAGACTCGGCCCAAGAGTGGCGGGTTGTGACATCTAGTGTTATATTATGTGTGATGGGTCGGAAAATTGTGAACTCTCATCCTATGTATTTTATGTGGTGGGGGAGACCTGAGCGTGATTTACTACTTAAACTCAATTTGATAGCTCCAGTTTTAGGATATGTTAGGGATTACATGCCTCATGTGTTGCTAAAAATTTCAGAACAGGGGAGATTCTCAACCACATTATTTATGTATGAAAAACTGATTAATAACCATTCGGTTGATTTGATAAACGAGGTTGTCTTTTGGGTTCTTATTGTTGGGCTATATTATGGGCTGCGAGGAACTGGGCCCTTTGTGAGATTCTTTTTAGGCCCGTCATCGGCAATTCTTGGCTTGAAGGCAAAGACAAGCAACGCAAAATCAGCCAAAAACCCTTCCATTTCCCCTTCTGCAACGAAATTGGGACAGATCAAACATGTTCAGAAACCAGTACGATACCGATGTGACAACATGGTCGCCGGCGGGACGGCTGTTTCAAGTAGAATATGCAATGGAGGCGGTGAAGCAAGGGTCGGCTGCGATAGGGCTGAGATCGAAGACACACGTGGTCTTGGCGTGCGTTAATAAGGCCAGCTCCGAGCTTTCTTCTCACCAGAAGAAAATATTCAAGGTCGATGACCACATCGGCGTCGCCATTTCTGGGCTTACCGCCGATGGACGCGTCCTCTCCAGATACATGCGCAATGAGTGCATCAATTATTCCTACACGTACGAGTCGCAGCTCCCCGTCGGGCGTCTTGTTGTGCAGCTTGCTGACAAGGCTCAGGTTTGATTTTTTATTTCAGTACGTTACTGATGTGTTTCCCGACTGTAGTTATATTTTGCTGATTATCGTGTAACTGATATCAAATAGTCGGTCGATTTTGAGTTAGGTTTTATTTGAGAACTGGTAGTTTCTGAATTTGTGACTGCAAATTGATACCCAGGGGAATCTAAGAGTGAGGATTGGAAATAGTGCGTTTTATTGATCATTATCTTGAAGTATCAGCTGTACTATCCATGAATCTGCTGTTTTAGCGAGAATAATGGTGGCTAAAATATCATTGCAACTCTGTCAACTTTTGGGAACCTTTGTAGAGTTGCATAAATATCCATTATCAACAAGGATAAAAGTGTCCCATTAACCTGTTTCTTGATTGATTGCTTCTGTATCTTGTTCGTTACCTTCAGCTACTATGATGATGGGTTAAAATTCTCTGTTCTTTGCTGAGTTGCTGCTGCATTTTATATAGAGTTAGAGTAGATGCAGATTTCTTATAGCGGCTTCCTTCATTGATTTTTTATTCTTTTGACTATTACTTCTAAGTTCTGCTTGCTCAAATGTGTAATTGAAGGAGAATTCTTGTGTTTAAAAAATATATCTGGTACAAAGGGCATGTTAGCATGTCAAAGTGGCTTCCCTCCCCTTGTTCAATCTTTTATTGCAGAAGTTACTTTTATTCTCTTGTAAATGCAATTATAGTTTTGTTTTGGTTTAACCTTAATGCAGGTCTGCACACAGAGATCATGGAAGCGTCCTTATGGTGTTGGTCTCCTGGTCGGTGGTCTCGATGAATCAGGAGCTCATCTATATTACAACTGTCCAAGTGGCAATTACTTTGAATATCAAGCATTTGCGATTGGATCTCGGTCACAGGCTGCAAAGACATTCTTAGAACGGAAGTTCGACAGTTTCATGGAAGCCACACGTGATAATCTGATCAAGGACGCGATTTTTGCTTTGAGGGAAACATTACAAGGAGAGAAAATGACAAGCTCAGTGTGCACAATTGCCATACTGGGAGTAGGGGAGGCATTCCATATACTGGATCAAGAAACTGTGCAATCTTTGATCAATGAATTTGAGGTTGTAGGTGAGGACACCCCTACTGACGAGGCTTCTGCTCCAGATCAAGCTGGGGACTCTGACCAAGGCGCTGCTACACCTGCTGGCCAAGGCCCTGCTCCAATGGATATCTGATGATGGTATTCTATATCGTGATCTCTTGGTAAACTTTATGGCATGTTTACAAAATTTCTCCTTTCTTCTGGACTGATGCTGGAGCAAAAGGATATTTTGTTTTATCATTTGGATGATCTGAGTTATCCTGTTGTAACCTGCTACATACTTGTTCATTTTTTTCATACTTGGTCAAATAAGATTGATTCGATTTGGTCTCACAGCATGGTATTTTCTTTTTCAAAATTTGTTATTCTACTGTTCGATTAAAAGACTGGAAATTACAATGTGATTGATGCATGCTAGATGTAAACAGGACAATCACATTCATTCACATAAAAGTACTAGAGCATGAAATAGTAGTACTAAATTATGTATAAACAAAAAACTTTTTAGAAGACCTCGGACAGAAGCGAGAAAGTGCCGTCACGTATCATGGCAATATATGATTCAGAAAACTATTGTGAAACAGCATCTCAAATACTGTGTGTCATCATGTATATATAGATTACAGCCTGATTCCCAATGTAAATTGAATATATCCAATCAACGCAAGTCCTCGTTTTTATTGGTAAAATGTGGCGAGTTGTTGTCACAAATTCTGCTCAAGCTAAGGTAAAAACAATCTCACAAAGGGAAAATTGTCATTGAACAGCCTTTTGGGACTTATTAGGCAGAATGCTATCTGGAAGAACAAGTTCTGGTGGAGTTTCGCGAACCACCCCGAGCATCAAATCATACTCTTCATCGCGATGAGCATATTTCTTGCGTAACGCCTTTTCCAACTCAATTTCGTCAAAGGGCTTGGCATTTTCAGCAGCATGGACCTTAGCGAGGTTGATGTAATTTGTGGCCGATTGGGAAATGAAAACTACTTCTTCGTCAGTAAGTTTTCTGAGATATTTTGCCGGATTACCAGCCCACACCTGTAATAAACAAGCACCATATTGATATAAATCCAGTCATAACTAAAATTTAAAATCGATGGGCACAGTGCGCACCCTAGATCAACTCAAATTCCACTTTAACAATTAGAATTTTGTATCTTTTTGTTGGATCTTTGGGTTCTCAAGGGCAATAAAAGCATACCTCCCCAAAAGGGACCCTCGTATCTTGTCTCACAAGCGAGCCTGCAGCGACCATGGCATGTTTCTCCACAACCACACCATCAAGCAAGGTAGCTCCCATGCCAACAAAAGCCTCATCCTCGATTGTGCAGCCATGTATAACAGCACTATGACCTGTGCATACAAATCTTATGTCAAATTTTGGAACACAGAGAATCATGGACGAATTGCTACTATCTTGTATTTAAGAAAATTGGGACAAAATTCCAACAAGACAAGCAAGAGATCACTCACCAATGGTAACATTATCTCCAATAGTAGTGGGTAGTACCTTCCCGCTTATGTTAGATTTTGCAACATGAACAAGAGAGTTGTCCTGTATATTTGTTCCAGACCCAACAGTGATCCCGTTGACGTCCCCTGCATCCAGGAATGAGGCTAAGTAATCAACTAATAATGAGAGAAAAGAACAAAGATTGAGTTTTGAATAGTGAGAAAAGATTACAGCAGCAAGATTTTTGTATGTTTGAATTCAATTAACCACATTCAGCATTAAATCAGTGATATCATAATTCGCGACGCGTATTTGGCAGTAGTTTTCCTGCATTGGCAAGAATATAGACCGCCCTCTCAAAGAACTAACATACAATCACAGTCCGCCCAACAAAACATTGTTTGGAAAAATGCTTCGTCAAGGTTTAATGGAAGTTGATTTAAGTGACAAAGTAATCCTTTATGATGAGTGGTTCCATAAAAGGTTATTTCTCTAGTGAGTGTAGAGGAATTAAATTTCACAACAAAACTGGTCCCAACAAATCTAAAGCACTAGATATGGCAAAACCAAGGAAAAAATACTTTGATGACAAAAGGCGAAAAAAGTTTTACCGAAGACGGAGTCAATTTGTATGCTTATATCAAATGAAAGTAGGTCGATTCAATCATGGAAGCTTAAATGATTTCAATATCAGTGCAAGGGGAAATATTTGACAGGTGTGACTGTGGGTTCTTGATTGAAACGTACCTCGAAGGACGCACCCATACCAAATAGAAGACCCTCGTCCGATTTGGACATCACCAATGACAGAGGCACCTGGAGCAACAAAAGCATCCTTGTCGACTACCGGAGATTTATCAAAAAGTTTCATCAAAGTCCGATGCCTGGACACTGAAAACATAGATGGGCATAAGCTAACAACATCACATTAAGGAGCTGGAAAGAAGCGGATCTGTTTTTGTCCCACTGAGCATTTCAACAATAACAAGGGACTTTTCCCAACACAAATTTTTTGCCACAAAATGCTACTGGAATTTCCCAAGCAATTAGCTTAGTCTTGGCAAATATACGATTGACAACAAAGACATTATATACGAGTAACTCCAAGTTTTCAGATAGAAGCCATCACATATGTAGATAATACGCATCAAGCTGAGGTTCACAGCTATCACATGCTAAGTGAGGTGCAGCTTTCTACCGTTGCACACCAAATTCATGAGAAGACCTACGTGTGAAATGATAATATCCTACACAATTTTTCTTCGAGGATCAGAAAGTTAGAATTTTAGGCAAGCCTTCAAGATGAAGTATTTGGGGTAACTAAAAGAAATGCAAAAATAACACTAAGAAAAATTTCTCATATTAATGATGCATCCCTAACTATCCATTCTCTCATACTCTCCGAAATTTCCTGATTTGTAAATAATTCTGTGTTTCGCCTCTTAAAGATCAGCGAAAAGATCAACAACGCCTCATCCAGAAAATTCTCTTAGTCCTCAAGATTTCCCTCTCTAACAAACTCGAAGTATACTAAAGGTGGCCCAAAACCTCAAAAGGACATAAAATGAAGCAAAACAAACGCAATCAGCATGTCCTTGATTGGTACTCAACCCAACCCATCAATTAAAAGAAGAAAATGGAAATGCGGGTCATCGATTACCCCCAAAAATATTTCCAAACAATAAAAAAGTGACCTACGGTGCTCTTGGAGATAGTAGTTTCCCTGGAGGTGGCAGCCCAGGCGATCAATGGCTTGCCCCGTTTGTCGAATCCAGTGCCCAAGCGAATATACTGCTCGCCCCAAACTCCCCATTCAGTTCGGGATTTTGATTGATTATTCGATCCTAGATACTTGACCTGAATCTTGATCCCCACTGCCTGTGTGATAGATGAACAAAAAACAGCTCTTTTTTCAGCTGGCCTTTTGCTGTGGAATGGAATTGAGGGTTTACAGTGACGACTTGCCAGCAAAAGATAAAAATGCTCTGGGGATCAAATTTATTTTATCGAATATAATTGTTTATTTTAATAATATGAATTGAAAACAACACATCCCATTCACCATTCTTAATACCTCAAATATATAATCGCACTTTTATCATTAAAATATATTTAATTTAAAAAATCTTTCAAATATAATATATATAAAATGTCATTAAACCCATAAAAATATCACTAGTTTTATACTTAATTTAATTATTATTAATGATGAAATTGAACTACTTCGATAAACAAAATCATCTTTTATATTATTTTATTTCCATTTGAATGCATTTGAAAATAGAACTACATCGAATTTAAAATATTTATTAGTATGACTACATACTTAACTACTATATTTTTGAATAATTTAATAAATTATCTTAATAATAGAAAGACATCGTAATATTTATGCAGAAATCATATAAATTAAACTGTTAAAAATTTCTTTGGGTAGAAGATGGCGGTTTGGAGTTACATTTGATTTGTCATTTTCTTAACAAAAAAAAAAGAAAAAAGATAACATTAAGTGCGAAACATCTATTTCTCAAATTTTTATCTATACAAATACTAATAATAATAATTTGAGCAATGTATGGTTGTCGTGATAAGATTGGATCGATAAAATTTTTTCAATCTCATCCCTCATTTACTACGTTGTATTATTTATCCAGCATCAATCAAATAATTAAAAATTTAGCACATGATCAAATCAATAATTTTATCACAGTAAAATTATTTAAAAAATCAGTATATTATCTTTTATATTCTTGTTATCACATTCTCGTACCAAAACGGATGCTTAATATTATTTCTTGGTATGTTTTGGTGGTTGATACCAATTTAAATTAAATTGGTTAAAAGAACTGATTAGATTTGTTTGTTTTCTTACTTGTAACTCTGCACACACACATAATAAATTAATCTCGTATATGATTTTTTTGTTTTTATTTTTCTATAATATTGTCCATAACATATTGAAGGTAAAAGAGGGGTTAAAATGAAAATAAGTGGGTGGTTATAATCTCATATGATTATGGAAGTTGATAGGATAAGAAAATGACAAATCTTCTTTACTACGCCACTTCCCACATTACTTTTTATATCCCACCATAAAAGGGGAGTCGATATGATGAAAGATCAATTTTGGAACACAAATGCTTCACCAAATGATAAAAGTCCCTCTTCTGTTATGTATCCACAAACTTGAAATATAATCGTTGATTCTATAAATTGGCAGTTGATCATATTTTAACGATAGAAACAGAGAGATACACCAACACACACATATTTTATTCACTAATAATTAAGAACAGCAGAGGCACACCACATACAATAGAAACACCTTGAAGAAAGATTCTTACACAAACTGATCAAGATACTCTTCCACAGTTTTGTATTCAACCTCGGGATAGAGCTCCGAAGCCTCAACCCCAAAGGAGGGCTCGATTTTGAAGTATGTTTGATCCCCCTTCACAAAAATCGAGTGGTTGATAGCCAGCACGACGTTTATAGGGACTGGAGATTCTTCGATTTGTTTCAACAGTTGTTCTTCCGGAACATACTCTTTCTCCAATGTTTTGCCAATCTTCTTCTCCCATAACGAAACAAGATCGTTGAATGAATAGATATTCTTGGGTGGCTTGATATACAGAATCTTGTTCAATGTTCTTGGATCATCCGCTGCTTTGATCGTATAGGTTGCAATATCGTGCTCATAATTGAAGACAGCTGCAAAGAGAGGACGAAGACGAAGAAAGACACTATGATATCAGAATGGTTTACTTCCTTGATGACTGAGTGATATACGTGAGGACAATGTTATAATTTGAAAGAAGTTAATAGGTAAATATGATACCTTTTGGGTTACCATCTCCTAAGATGACAACTTTATCTCGAGGGGGAGCAGTAGCGCCTGGTTGAGCTAGCGTCGACAGCGAATATCCCGCAAAATAGTTGGATGCCACGTAGGTGTAAGGTATCCCTTCTGCTTCAATTGCTCTGCGGATTTGAGCTTTGGTATCAAATGCAGACTTTGCTGGTCCGACAGCACGAGTACGATCAACATCGTTCCCGAATTCCGAAGGCAGGAATCTCTACAACATACAACAAAAATGGTTTGGATTAACAGTTTGTAATAAAGGATAACTTATATTACTACACGAGACATCATGAACACACGAAAGATACAAGATTGACAGATCTTATTGTCCTTGAAACTTGTAACAATATTAAATCCACAAATTCATATCTAAAAAATTCAAGATCACCTTACTTGACTGGTGAGCCAATGAATTTGCACACACGCACACATCTATATTGGCATATATGTTTTGGATATTAGTCTCTGGTCATATCCCACTTACGGAAAAAAGGTAGCAAGGAAAAGAGGGAAATCAAGACAACCTTAACATTTCCAGCCTCTTTGATAGCATGAATGATCTTCACTTGATCTGCCAACTGAAAATGGCCAACTGTGGAAATGACCACATCCACTTGCTTTATAGCCTTCACCAAGCTCTCATGGTCATTCAAATCACCCTGCATATATGTATAATATCGAGACATACATAATCCAACCTTTTCAACAGCGAAAAGAATGAGGGTCCAAAAGAAATACAACAACATACAATAAGAACGGTAACACCAGATTTCTTGAATCCCTCGACGATTTTGCCTTTAACAGGATCAGAGATGGTGCTCTCTCGGAACAGAGCAAACGTGGGGTGGCCAGATTTGGCGCTTGCTTCCACGACGAATTTTCCGATGTACCCGGTTCCTCCGATGATCAGAATTTTGCTCCTCTCAGCCATTGTCTTTTTTCCTCGAACACTTGTGGGGGAGAGGGAGAGATTTAATCAAAAAGATCAACAGATAGGTTGGGGATTAGAAGACAGGCGATGCTAATTTATATATACACGAGACACTCGAGCTAGACAATATGCCAGTAATTAATTTAAGGCTAAATTGTGAAAAAATATCAAACCAAAACTCATCTTGTTGTTCAGTCCTCAGATCACAACTTTATTTCCAGTCCCTGACACAATCCAATAATTTGTTTTAACTCCCCAATAATTATAATTTACTATATTACGTTGTCAATTAATCGAGCACAAAAATCTTGAATCAGGTATAATATAGTAAAATTAATGCATATATAGTCTAAATCGAGCACAAAATCTATATAATTGAGCATAATATGTGAGAACACAATAACCAAACACTCATATTCTCATTTGTAAGTGTGAGGATGTTGATGAGTAGTATACGATGGTACTTACGCTCAAATGCTTGAAAATACCTAAACCTACGTTGTCAATTAATCGAGCACAAAAATCTTGAAATCAGGTATAATATAGTAAAATTAGTGCATACATAATCTAAAATCGAGCACAAAATCTATATAATTGAGCATAATATGTGAGAACACAAGAACCAAATACTCATCTCATTTGCAAGTGTGAGGATACTGAGTAGTAGTATACAATGGTACTTACGTTCAAATGCTTGAAAATACCTAAACCCACGTGTCAATTAATTGAGCACAAAAATCTTTAAATCACAATAACTAAACACGCATATTCTCATTTGTAAGTGTGAGGATGTTGAGATGTAGTAGACAATGTATTTATGTTGAAATGCTTGAAAATACATAAACACATGTTGTCATGTAATTCGGTACAAAAGTATTGAAATCGGGTATAATATTGTGCAATTGGAGTATACATAGTCTATAATCGAGCATATAATCTGTATAATTGAGCATAAATTGTCAGAACATAAGAACCAAACACCCATTATCATTTGTAATTTTGCGCATGGTGATGACTAGTAGACAATGATACTTTTGAGTATACCCAATTTCAAGACTTTTGTGCTATCTTAATTGACAACATGAGTTAAGGTATTTTCAAGCATTTGAACATAAATACATTGTATACTATTCCTCAACATCCTCACACTTACAAATGAGAATATGAGTGTTTGGTTCTTGTGTTCACACATATTATGCTCAATTATATAGATTTTGTGCTCGATTTTAGACCATGTATGCTCTAATTTTACTATATTATACCCGATTTCAAGATTTTGTGCTCGATTAATTGACAACGTTAGTTTAGATTATTTTCAAGTCATTTGAACGTAAGTACCATTGTATACTACTCCTCAACATCCCCACACTTACAAATGGGAATGAATGTTCGGTTCTTGTATTCTCACATATTATGCTCAATTATATAGATTTTTTGTGCTCGATTTTAGATCATGTATGCTCTAATTTCCCTATATTATACCCGATTTCAAGATTTTTGTGCTCGATTAATTGACAACGTGAGTTTAGGTATTTTCAAGCATTTGACAAAAGTATATAGTTGAAGGTAAATTGATATCTAAAACAGGAGAAATATACACAGAGTTGACAAAGAAGGATTAAAAAAAACAGAAAAACTAAACTTATAACCTTTTATGAAATATAATATTTCGTACCCTGTTGTGGTATGTGCTAAATCAATTTTGTGAGGAAACTCTGATTTTTTTTAGAGATATAAAAATAAAATATGTTTAATTTTCTTCGAAATACCGATATAATAAATAAAAAGATTGAAACTAACCAAAAAAAAAAAAATACCACATTAACATCAAATCAAGAAATGGGGAGGGAGTGAGATGGAAATTGAAGAGATGAGGGTAATATAGTAAATTATAATTACTGGGGAGTTAAAACAAATTATTGGGTTGTGACAGGGACTGTAAACAATAAAGTTCTGACCTGGGGACTGAACAACAAGATGAGTTTTGGTTTGGAGATTTTTTCACAATTTATCCTTAATTTAATCGGGAAAAAAAAGGTACTCAGTTTTAACAAATAACATATTTTTAAGGATTTTCTAAATCTGAAAAGAAAATTAATTCATTTTATTAAGATTAATGCACTCCTACTAATAAAATAAATATTTATCAAAGTAAAACCATCTACTGAAAAGTTTTATGAATTTAATTCATACAGTAAATTTATAATTTTATGATTATTATGAAAACCTGTCATGTCAAACCCACATACAAAATATGTAAAGTAAATTTATTTGAGTTGTTTACATATACAGTGAGGGCTAAATAATCGGTTATACATTACATTTAAACTTACTTTTGTAATATAAAGGGTAATATGTGATAAAGGGTATCTGTAGCATTTTCAATTTTTTCATATACTAGTTTGGTGAGATAGAGGAAAGGTGAATGTGTACATTTTTTAGGATATTTAAATAATATATAAAGCTATATTATAACATTTTACATAGTTATGCTACTTTTAAAATTAGAGGTTCTAAATGGGCCAAGAACCCTAATTTCTCTTTTTTCCTTTTTTTTTTTTTGAAATTCAGTATGAATTGTATTAATGTCAATTTCCATTTCAACGGGAAAATGTAAAAAAACTTTTGCGAGGTGAGATTCTTTGAATCTGGACATGTAGTAGGTGAGACCATTAGTATATACTCTCCATTCCATAATATTCATAATGCTTACAAATTACAGAGTAAAGCATCTTTTCTATTATCGTTGAAGAGCAGGGCACTCAATTCTGTTGCTAGCGTGAATGACAGTCATGATTACGTCCAAATTGACTGAGTTCTAAGGTTCACTTTGATACGAGAACCGCTTATATGCATCTATTACATATATATTTATCGATTAACCAATTTCCAAACATTCGAGTAGATCCTAACGTACAGATTAGATAGAATGGAAAAAAGACGATTAATAAAAATTTGAATGGAATATATATTAGTATTTAATATGTTAAAATATGTTTGATTTTAAATTTATTAAATTTGAAATTAAATTGAAATCACATAAGTATACCTGAATAATTGATGTGTGAGATTATTATTGATTTGATTGATTATCGTATATAATTATTACTCATTTGATTGATGTTGGAAAAATAATATACAATTTGATACGAGAGACGATAAATCCAATTCTTAAATGGAGATATACCTTAGCTACAAAGTATGGCCACGTTAAATAATAGTGTTTGGTGCTAGCGTGAACGACTAACATGATTACGTCCGGATTAATTGAGTTCTAAGCATAAAAATTATGGTCATGGTAATGTATATAGACAACAAGGGGACCATTATTCATTGCGAGAGCCTTTGATAATGTTGACATTGAGGACTTAATGCATGGCGCTTTAGTGACATGCTCTTTTGTCTCAACTTCACGCCCCTATCTTCTCTAGATATTTTTAAAAAATAAATAAATTAATTAACGGCCTATCTTGATTTTAAAACATATTTTTTTTCATATTAGGAATCAATGGACGAGTTGGGTGTCTTTTTACTGGATTTGGAGATGGATTGCTTCCAATGAGTATCCTAAATTTGAGATCCTGATAAATAAAACCTATTTAAATAACTATTTATTGACAGATAATATTTAAAAAATGGAATAATATAGCACTTGATCTTCCCTAGGATCCACGAACTTTGCAAATGGGATGGTGTCAAAGGCTCTTTTCGTGGTCGATGTTATCCCGTCATCTATTTAACTTTGCACTCAAGAATCAACAGAATTGAAGTGTATGTAATTTCTTTTCTTCATTTGATTAAATTATATTTTGGCATTTCAGATTTAAAATTAGCTAGGCAGAGTCATTATGGTTCTTGCATATTGGGAAAAAGAAAGAAAAAAAACACTATCCCTAGTTTTTTCAATTTGATTATTATACGGGTTGCATGGTTTTTAGTACCTCTTTTTTAATGCAAATTAGAACTCTGATATCATTGATTCGATATATTCAGCAATGTTCACTTGTATTGTTCTCAGACCTTTTAAATTAGTTTATACTCTTTTATCTGACAGCACACCAACTCCCCGTTTAGGTGATGTTTGAGTTGGCAGGTCACTCATAGTTTATCTATGAATTAAATATTAACAGAAACTACATGTTGAACATCTTCGGAATAAAATTTTGCGGCAGTCCATCACCATATTTACTAAATCATACATAAATAATCATCAGATTTAAACAAATGCCAAACCAGATCGTTTTTAAATATTCATCAAGTAACTAAACTAAACAATATTTCAACTAAAAAAAAAAAGTGGTTGATTGGGTTTGGGCTGTTTGGGTAAATGAAATTGGGCTTCATAAGATGTAGATAGACACTTAATCCAAACAATGTTCAAGGAGGCCAACTTTTTCTAACGTCCAATTTCAGGCTCATAGTGTATGATTTCTTGTTCATGGAGGCCCACATTTCTATGAAGTCCAATTTCAGGCTCATATCTATGATGTATTTTTGGTCCACTTTTTATTAAGTTCAATTTGATCAGGTTCCTTCTGTTCTAGAAATATGATTCTGAGACCATCTTAACCCCCTTTATTCAATCACAGTCAATTTCAAAGGCCCACTCGACATTCCGAATAAAGTCTCTATTGGTTTGATTTATTCGCTCTTAAATAATAAATGTATACAATTGAATTATTTTAAAACTAACACAGAATCCCAGGGTTACAGAATCCCTCTGTCGGTAAAGGAAATAGAAAGATGCTTCCTTATGATGATGTCATCATAAATAATAATAATAATAATAATAATAATAATAATAATAATAATAATAATAATATTGTTATGTTATGATGATGAGAGAAAAATTCAGCAAGTATAGAATTGATCGATAAAAAGAAGGCCAAATCAGCCTCCGGAATCAGTGTTGGCACTGTTAATGCTCATTGATGTAGAGCAAAATTCATTTTCCGCCGTTTGCTCATCCTTTACAATGATGATTCAACCTGTGTTAAATTCCACATTTATAACTTTACATTCAAATATTCTTCAAGATTTTCTTACCTCATCAGGAATTTCAAAACTGAAGTGACCAGCCCAAGATATGCCCTTTTTTGAAGTATCAAAATGCTTGAAAATAATGCGCAGAGGTCATAGTTGAAAACATGGTTATTTGATAAAAATTTTATTTAATTATTTTTTGTATCATTTTTAAAAACTTCAGAGGGAAAAAAGTAGATTAAGAAAGAGAGGGCTTCCAATTCGCTCAACCGAATTGATCGCGATGAGCACTTGAACACACATGATAAACAAATAAACTGAGATTCAAAAAAGGAAAGAATTGTGGAAAGCATATATATCTCAACCACGATGTAAGAAATATATCTGTTTTTTGTAAGAAAAGTCTCGTCTGCTTCTCAACCATGATGGATTTAGTATGCTGAAAACATATAATAATGTTCTTGGAAAGAATTTCAGACTAACAGAGAGCCCCCCTCCATGGTATATATCGTCAAGTGGCCTATTTAATCGCAAAATGTGGTGCTCGTAATAAAGCTTTGCTACTTTCTTTAAATTCTGAATGGATAGATGATCAGTTCCAGAATTTGATTTTAACATTGTGAAAAAGGACATTGTATTGCTTTTCTAGAAGTCTCCATAAGAAAAGGCATTTCTGTGGCATTTGGCTACTGGCTACAAATGTTAAATTGTAAATCATTTGTTATAAAAGGACAGCGATAACAACAAAAGTAATTATTACTATTGTTTTCTTTGTTACTGTTGTTCTCGTTATTATTATTATTCCACGAATAGTCATGAAAAAGTTACCAAAAATTCTGTACAAGGCACCACCGAGCTTCCAAGTTTTACTGATGTCGCCTCCATGAGCTATTGTCCATCTTCTTCAAATAAATGTTATAATTATTAATATATCTTTGCCAAAAGAGTTATTGACCATTTAAATTCTTCGAAAGGTCAATGCAGGCAATGTAAACAGTTACTCGGAAAGGAGATTGAGATATTATTTTATTTTCTTCATTGAAATCTGTGGGACTAAAAAGAGCCAATGAAGTCAGTGATTTCAATCTTGCATTAATAATAATAGAAAAAAGGTCCTCTATAAGGACTTTCTTTATAACCCACCAATCGAAAATATTTTTCTTGGAACTTTTTACATTGAAACTGACCATAAAGTTTGCCAAATTATATAACTTTAGGGTCAACATTCAAACTTCACAATTGGAGAATGGAGAATCATGGTACTGTAACATGTTCCATCAGAAATTTTCAAAAGCAATGGTGATGATGTACAAGATATGGTGTGATCACGAATCAATTCTACGCCGAGGGAAGGACACAGGTGAAATCAAGATTTAATAATGAAAAAGATTCCAAAAACAAGAGGAATAATTTTCACTTGATATTCAAATCAAATGTCCATATCAGAGTACTGCAGGCCTGTATCAATTGCAAACTAGAAACATCGTATTTAGATCTTTGATCAATTCATATATTAACTAATCAATAATTCCCTTTTTTTTATCAAAAATTTAAATCGTACTGAGGAACATTGCATTCATATATAGTTGTTTTTAGTACACGGATTCCTGTTAATCAACTGATTAAATGTGTTGGGGCATCTATCTTAACTTGTATGTCTTGTTGATCAGATTAAGGGATCTAATCCTACCATGTGGGTAAAATTCCCTTAGTAATCCACTTGCTCATGATGATATTTTATAAAAACACCAGAAAAGGGACTTTTTGAAGAATTCACCTAAATCTTGTCCTTCAATCAATATTCACAAAATCCTGTCAACTTGCCCTATTCCACTACCTTTGATTCATCTATATATAAAGCTCACGTTGTTCCACAGATACCTCAAAAACATCAACTTCTTTTTAGTAAAATATATACACATTTTAATTTCTCCCCAGCTAATGTCATCGAGTTCTAGTCAATCGTCGCGTTTCATGACATGGACGCCCAGGCAGAACAAGCAGTTCGAAGAGGCTCTGGCCAAATACGACAGGGACACGCCGGACCGCTGGCATAACATAGCCAGGGCAGTTGGTGGGAAATCAGCTGATGAAGTGAAGGGCCATTATGAAGCTCTCGTTAAAGACATCATGCACATAGAAAATGATCAAGTCCCCATACCTAATTATGGACCCATCTCAAGCCATCCTAGAGGATATGGCAACGAATGCAGGTAATTTCAATTTCATATACGCATGCATGGCATTGTTCGCTTACATTCATAAAACGTAAACTACACTATTACATCACATTTGAAACTGGGAAATTTTTCTGGTTTCTCTCTTTTCCTGTTCTTTTTTCTGTAACAGGCTTTTCAAGAATCTGAGGCTACACTAGTGAACTGGTGCGAGGTTAACTTAATACTTTATTACCGTCGGAGCCTCCGTACAAAATTATATAGCTCACGCATGAGCGCGCGGCAGCAAATCGCATATGTCGTTGACTGTATTACCATTATATATTTATATGGAACAGTATCTTTTGTACTATTGTTACCCGAAAAGTGTATGATAGTATGCTTGATTCAACACTGGTTCTAAAATTTATTCCAAATATTGCCTTGATGTCAAATAGTAAAGCAAATTGGAAAGTTTTTATTAAAATCTCGTTCTATGTATAGATTAAGTTTCATGGAGGAAGCGATTCTCATGCATGAAAGTTGATATGAGATAAAATACTCGAATTCTTTCTATCATATACAGAACATATAAGATTACTGTAATCAAGCGTCTAACTAAAATCAAGTTAGCCACCGTTCGGCAAAATAAGTGGATAAGCAGCACATTTAAGAATTGTAGATAGATTATACCTGAATGGAATGATCTGGATTAGAAAAAATATGGAGGAACTTCATCGGTATTCATTTTGTGAAAAATTTGAAGTTACAGGTATTGATTCTTAAATAATTTGAAAATGAGAGAAAATCCTTAAAATTCAAAGGCATTGAGCAAAGTGTAATATAAATTATATTTTGTTTAAATGAAATCCAACTGCACTAGATAGAATGGTCGGATAAAAATATCACTTCAAAATAGCTTGACAATGGATCCACGTTGTCCTATGTTTATGTGACGCTTGGACCATATATTCATTCCCAAATGGCCAATGATGACATTCCTTGTTTAAATTTGAAAGGTTAGGAAAATAAAATGTAAACGGTTTTGTTTTTTATTTTTTATTTTTCTGAACAAATGTAATGGTACTTTGACTGAAAAGGATTGGACGATAACCGTTGTTGGATTCACCCGTTTTGGGCTTTTGACCATAATTTGAAGAGCTGAGACCTCATTTAGTTTAACATTTATTTGTAAAATGGGGGCATTATATTTTAGACACATAATCATTTTAAATTTGAATCTTACTTTCTTTTTACCACCGCCACCGTGACAAAATAAATGAAAGTAGTCAATACTATCTTAGCACAGTCCGTCTCGTTATATTTGTATTAATAATCCTATCGTACTATATTTTTAACTTTTATGCAACAAAATGATAGATGTCTTGCATTCAAACGCAAGTGGGCCAAGTGTACTATAAACTAGGACTATATACTTTCTGAGGCCTACAAGTGGGGACGAAGGCTAAGTGCAAGCAAATCCTTCGACTCCTCAGGACCAACCAAAAAAATGGTTACCGTATTTAGGCCTACTAAAGCCTTTAACATATATGAATAAGCTAAATTTGTTAGTTCTCTAATTTTTTATAATTCCAACCTTATTCTCATTCAATGCAAGTAAAAAATATATATGAACAGATACGTTTTTCTTTAATTATAAACCAATGAAGTGATTTTCACTAGCTAATGATGCAATTATTGCGTACATGCATTTTGCACAAACTTCACAGAACAGGGACTACTCAGTGAAAATTCTCATTTTTTTACTATATATGCATCAGTTATATATATATATATATATATATAATCATATGCAAATTTGTCGCAGAGAATAATGTATTCCAATTGAAATTTTAATTTCATCTACTGAGAAAAAGCTTAGTTAAGTAACGAACTTCTTTTGTGTGCTAAAGAACGGTTGCGAAACTTATAACTTTTCGAATATTGGAATTTGGATCCCAACAAATATTCATTCGTTGCATAATTTACATTTCTTTATGCTGTACTTAATACTAATGAAATCAATGACATTTAATCACAAATAATCATAACATCATTGATGTGTTATTGTATATATATATATATATAATAAAAAAATGATATGGTCGGCATCCAACATGGCACTATAATAATATTTTTAAAACCTAAGACTTATATAATTTATCAGCATTATAGAAAATATGATGATTTTGAATAATTTAAACTTGATAGTTACAAAATGAGACAAAATAAAGTTATTGTTTTCTATAATTCGGTAAGCTTTTATTATTCGTGTTATTTAATTTAAAATCTCTCAGTTTAATTTATAGATAATATTGGATTAAGCAAGAAGTAGAGCAGTTAGATTAATTTCTGCGAAAATTAACACCAATAAAACAAGATTCAATTCCATTGCGGCGTTGAAGGACTTTACCAAGAGAGCTCACATCTGTCTTTTCCTCCTCCCAGAAAAACTGAAATTTAAGTTGTATTTCTATATATATGTACGGCTCCAAATTTGGGATGAGGAAGTATACAAGAGAAGGACTCGAAACGTAAATCCGGAGAGGTAAATAAATAAAAAATATATATATATACACACAATTATTTATGTTGCCACCCACTCATCAGAAAATATGTATGAGCTCATAAATTGTTCTACCTGAGGCATTAATAAGTTCCGCCTGAATCATAGTTTGGAATTTAAGAACCACCAAAAGGAATCGACGCATTCATTAATGAATTCTAAAGGGCTCTTTTCCCGAATTTGATTCAAATGGCAAGTTAAATGTTTGCTCCATAAAATAAAACAAATCTGATCATTCATGGTACCATCTAAATCAAAGAAAGTTATGATGAAAGAAGGTTTTGAAATTTAAGCATGCAGCATTGAAACCACCCGCAATCCCAGTATTGAAATATATAGATCGTACAAAAGTAAACATAATATTTAGCAAATTTGATGGAATGGGTCTGAAATAATCTACAAATGTCACAATAATGATGATAAATATATAAATGATGCACATTGATTATTTATATATAACGATGATTAAAACTCTTGGGGATTTTTCTTGGAAGAATTGCTCTTGTTATTATGCATCCAAACCTTAAAAACCTGTCTCTTCACCCCAACTTCAGCACAAAACCTCTGCAATTCACTATCATCTTCTCTGGGAATCCGCCACCCGAGTTTCTCAGCGAATACCATCATCTTCTCCTTCTGCTCCGTCGTGAATTTCGTCCGGAACCGCTTCTTGCTGGAGAACTGCGGAGGCGGCGGCGCCACCTGCAGCGAGTTGAAGTTGAGCTCCTCGCTGGAGGAATCAGTGCCGGCGCTTCCTCCACCTCCGCCGGAGCTGCCGAATGCCATCTTCACAGGCTGCAACATGGGACCCCAGTGACCAGTGGAGCCGCCAACGCCGACACGGTGGTGGCTCATGGATGGGGAAGGAAGAGGCGGAGGGAGGTGGAGGGGGTGCACCATCGCAGCACCGGCTAGCGCAGACTCCCCGTGATGGTCCTTGCGATGGAAATTCCGGTGGCAATTGCAGGCGGCGCACTTGAGCGCCTCGAGGGTCCCTTCCTCTCCGCTGGGCATGAACTCCCCACACCCGTCGGTGACGTTCCCGCCGATACTAGCGGCGTGGTTTTTGAGGCACTCCCGGTAGCTAAATCTAGGGTTGGCCGGCTTGATCTTTGAGCCACCGGAATTGGGTTCCGGGATCCTCGCTTTCTCTTGTACTTGAGTAGTAGTAGTATTGGAGCTGTTTTCAAGAGAGTTGTTGTAACCTTGCATCCTCATTTCCTTGTCTTCACCAGTAAACGCCATTGTAACTATGAGCTATATATCTAATTAATCATTAACCCTAACCAAAAACTACCTTTTCTAAAAAAAAATCGAACCTTGAAACCCTGCAAACAACCCACCTAGCAGCCTAAAACTCTCAAATAAGGAAACCCTAATCATCTTACACAGGGTAGCTAATATTGAAGAAGGAAGAAACTGGAGAAATTAAAAGGGTGGTGTTGCAGTAGTTCCAACAGCCAACTAAGTATCCAACAAGGGACAGCTTGGTTGCTTGTGGTGAGGCTTGGGAGAGAGATTAATAAATTGGGAACAACAAACATAACTGAGAGAGATTAACATAACGAGAGTGAAAAATAAAGAAACCGACAATGTCATGTTCGTCCTCTCCCACGCCCTGCCACTTGGTCCCGTTCCACCACCTTCATTATTGGGTTTCGGTCTGCACACCCCCTTAATTCCAAATCAAATCACTTGTTAAATAAATAAATAAAGTCATTTTCCAAAAACAATTAGGGAAAATAAGAGTAAAATTCTCCACCTTACTTTTTTTTATTATAATTATGTCTCTATATAATTTTTTTATGTTTTCGTCCCTACTATGACGAAGATATTTGTTTAAACTTCCTATCTCATGCAAAATATCAAAACTAACATTATATTGTATCATTATACATATTTGTCGTAACATCTACATTATCATTTGGATACATAAAATCTTGTTGTATCCAGCCTATTTATCATTATAATAGGAGTATCAGTGTAGGCAACCGATAAGTCCTAGACGAAGTGAAGTATATCGGAGTATTCATCGCGCTCTATATTACAGACTACCAACCATTGATACCATTTTATTGCATCTATCATGTAGCATGCTCATTCCGCATTTTTATTAGTTATATCATTCTATATGATATTATCGACTAACAATGAGTCCTATCACATATGTTTACAAAGTAATTAAATGTTTATTACTCTGTAAACATCCATCGATACATAACATTACGAGTATCCATTAATTCATTAATTTATTGGTATTATGAAATGCTAATAAGATGATGCTTAATTTGAAATAATATTTGTTAATATATATGCATGAAAAAATATTGATCGTGATCTATTATACTTATGAGCATCCATTTTTCGTATTTTTTGGTGTCCATGAAATAACAACAAAGTACTTAAATTGATTTATCCTTCATAACATATAATTTGCCAACAGGATGATACCTAAATTGATATAATAATACCTACTGGCTACTGCTAGTGAAATGATACTTATTTGCTCCTTAAGTACTCAATTCGGTTTTTGTAGTTGTTAAAAAAACATACTTTGAGTTTCATCTTGAGTTACTACCAATAATTATACACTATAAATTATAAAATATATCTTGAGTTGATACCAATAAATATACACTATGAAACTCGATTCAAATAACAAAACAATCATCACATAGAGATTATAAATAGTATTGGGAATGAATACCAATACATATGTTTTAGAGAAAATACTAATAAATATAATATGAAATTAATTATCTCCTGTATTTTCACAATTATAAATAAAAATTATGAATATTATCTAATAGAATGGACGAATATTTTCTTATCAAAATTGATCAGCGGGTCAAATAAGATATTAGATATCATCATCTAAATATTTCGTATATTAAATTAAGTTTTTACTTGTATTCTATGGAAAATGATCAGGAACATATGTCTTTTATTTGTTAAATCGTATAATAAAATATTAAAGTAATCAAAGTGTATTTTCAGTGGAAAAAACAATACGGCTTCGTTTTATGATTACATAAAAAGATTAATTGTAATTATTATCAAACCGAGTATCCAAGAAGCCAATTTGGGTACTTGGTATCGCTATTAAGGTATTTTATAAGTTAAAGCGAGTACATATTGATGTTATATGATGTGTAGAAAAAATGTTTTTTATACATACTAAATTCACATGATAAAATATTAAATTCTTCATAATGCATTTCAATCTAAAAATAATATTACTTCAATTTTTGTTAACTACCAGAATATTAATTATATTTCTTAACAATTTTAAGAATCCAAGAGACCAAACGATGTATCTAGACTCTAGTATCCAAATTGGGATACTTAAGTTGAATAAAATATTTACTTGTATATAGAGGAACATAACTCTGATTTTCAAATGTAGTATTAAAATTAGTCACAATGAGTGTTAAAATTAAAGTGAAGTTGACGACAGATATACATAATGTGCAAAGTAATTTATTCTTATTTCCAAAAAAAAAAAAATTAATGATCTATGGATTTTATTTAATTTCTGTGTCTCTGTGTATAACGTCACGCGTATATATTTGGGGAAAGAAAGTTACTTATTCGATGTATAATTTTTATCCTCTCACTACATATATTTACGCATAAGATCATCAGACTTCAATATTGCAAAAAAAAAAAAGCTTTTATTTGAATAAAATAATACTGGTATGAATTTCGAGGGGCCAAAAAAATGAATCGGTAGCAAAAGCATAATGATGCGATTATGTTGTGTGATTCTGTGTCCACCGCAGATTTGACCCATATCTGTTAACTTTTCAATTTTTCAACGCTTTCATTAAATATTTTGACTGCTATTTTTATTTATTATCATTATCAAATCGTCACAGATACTATCTCCTCTTTCTTCACCATAATATATAATAGCTTATTTTAGAAAAAGCAGCACAAAACGACATTAAAGCCAAGTACTGATAAAGACTTTGGACAGATAAAGATAAGTTCATTTTACCATATATTTCGAATGTTAATATACCAAATGAGCTGTTAATTAAAATAAAATATTCTCTAGATTTCATCTACCATATTTATGGTTCAAACTCATTAAGTTTTTAAAAAATAAAATCATATTAATATATAGGTTTGCACTGATGACGTAACATTTTTTTAGTGTTATCATATCATCAAATGTGCACATATATAATATACACATTTAATTAGTAAATTTAATGATGAGAATAGAAATTATTTTATTGAATTTAAATTTGTAAACACTGTTATTTTCTATTTGAATATATTATAATTGATACTGTGGTATCTAGTGTGGGCATCTGTGTAACCATCTGAATGACATGACACTTTTTGATACTATCATATCATCATATGTCCACATAAATGTTCGTAACAGACGTTGTGGTATAATCCTATCAAATATATTAAGAAGGGAAATATATTTTTCTATGAAACTATGGAAACAGGGTCAATTATAACAGTGGGGTTAGTGTGATTGATTGGATTGGGGTGTGAGGTGGGAGAGAGATTAGGTTATTATTGTGCGTGATCTCTGCAACTGTGGCAGTCTCTCCCATGCTTTCCCCAAGCAACGTCTTTTCCTCACTTCTGTCAAGATTATTATTATTTAGATTCCTTTGTTTCCTTTTGATGGATATAATTTTTTATAAAACTTTTGTTATGTGCAACTTTGATATAATTTAAAGTAGCAAACGCTTGATAAAATTCCATCACAAGTAGGTTAGAATAATAATTGCCATGCTTTGGAACTCGGCAAGGAGCACAAATCCTAACCTGTGTCTGATAACATAACATGGATTGCTTTCATCAAATAAATATTATATCTATATGGAAAACTTGCATTTACTATACCGACGATGGATCTGGATAATGTTTGTATTTAATTTGTGATAGAATTCTTGCATCATTTTGATAAAGCTGAGTATAATTGTCGTGAACATTTTATTATTAGAGACGTTGTATATATATTAATTAATCAAAACCCCCTCCCTATAATGTTCCCGATCTTGGAACACACCCATATCCATGGGGCTATATCAGAAAAAGAGATAATAGATGGAGTCACGTAGTTTATAGTTAGGTCTACACTCAATCTCAGATATCAACCACATCACATTATCCCTCTTGTAGACCATCTAGTTGAAACCCGTGTGGAAATTGTCATTTTTTTTCCACGTTGCTTGGAAAATAAAATTCTCTACCTTTTGAGTTCCATTAACTTAGTAGGGAGAGTTGGACAATGGTTTTTCAATCTATCATACTGAGAAAATAAAAGAAAATTAGCATAAATAAGTTACAAATACTGATGCAAAAACATTAAATTATAGAAAATATGGATTACGAACTTTAATATCATTATAGTTTAGTATTATATATATGTTGGGTTTAGAAATATTTCTATTTATCAAATATTTTTACACTATTATTGGTATATTATTTCATAATTTGAATTTTGTTACTCTCTCGAGCTAATATTCCCACTTATAAACGTGACACCACATATATAGGTGGGGATATTGTCATTCCCAACTGTTGGGGAGTATAATATCTTTATTCCTATTATGATTTGTTATTTTTCAATAAAATTGTAAAAATAAGTTACTAGTATTGACGCAAAAATACTAACTAATAGAAAATATAGATTACGTATCTTTGCTAATATTTTAGAATCAACATATTATTTCATATTATAGAATTTTTTTACGCTCTCCACTGACATCGAACCACATTATGATGGAGATATTATATTTTCCAATTGTTGGGGAATATACATCTCCGCCTGTATATAATCTTTTTGATAGAAAAATAACAAATAAATAACATGAACAAGGATTATTTGTTATTTTTCTACAAATATTTTTTTTAAAAACAGGTTTATTTGTAACCAATTGTAAACATGTTGGCCTTTCGATGGTATTCCTCCTGGTTTTTCTCTTTTTCTCGGTCTGTTTTTATTTACGTATTTTAAATTTCAAAACATAATCTTGCCTCGACGCCTTGTAATTGAATTATGGACAGCGGAGAAAGAAATTCGTCAAAAGATATTTTAACCATTGGGTGTTTTGATACAACTCGATGGTTTAACATCCTATTAAATTCTAGGGTTTTATGTCCTAGAAGTTTCACAAAGATGTAGGATGCACGATATAACCCCATTGAGTTAATAATTATTAATAGTATTGTTGATAAGCAAAACTTTCTCGTGTTTTATTTGTTTGCCTATATATATATTCCGCAAATTGTGATGTTTACATTAATATATGATCATCACTATAAATGTTTTGCAGTAACTAAAAAATAGTGATTCCTAATTTTAGTTGAAAAACAAATTTTAAGCTTAAAACTAATGGTAGTTTTCATTTAAGTTTGAAACCCAAAAAACTCAATGTAGTGAAAATTTTACTTTATGTAATTATTATGATTCAATATACTATAATCACTTATTAACTATACATTATTCACTTCCAATTTCTAGTTTTCGAAATTTGTTTCAAGCACCATATTTTACTGTCACATTTTCGTTATCTATAGAGTCAACCACTTTTTCAAAATTCAAATTATATCTTTTTTCCAAAGACGCCATGGATAAATCAATGAACTATCACAATTTATAATTACCACCTTAATCCATGTGTGTGTGTCCTGCCCTGAACATTCTCGTCTACATTTAAGAATAGACCGTTTTGCAAGGCAATTTCACGAGTGGGCCCTGCCCTAAACATGATTGTAAATTCATCTGAAATACAAATTGCAGGCCCTCAGCCCAGTAATTCGGTCCAGCATGAAAATGTGCAAAGTTGGCAAATGGGTTAGGCCCACGAATGACTGAACGCTTACTTGTGGGACGGATTAACTTCGGCCCGTGTTGGACCTACAATCCTTTGATTGATGGCCAAGAGTCCATTTTCAGTCTGCAAATCCGTAATTATGTTGGGCTCTACTTTATTAATAAAATATATGAGAGTTTTATAAGTATGCATGAATTCATTAATTATCCTTTTTAGGATTGCATTTAAAAAAAAACTTATATGTTTGATAACACACGTGTACTACGCTTTATTTTTAGTGTCGCCGATGCCAACTGGCATCCAATATTCCACTTGGGCCAATTCTCACGGGCATGTTTATGGTTTTTTCAAAAATTTTTTAAAAAATGTTGCTTCTCAGATTATCTATTCTGATTTCTGACATGCTAGTGGCTTCTTTCCACACATTAATTTTTTTTAAATAGTAGTTTTATTTAAATTCAAGTTGACAGATTAAAAAACTGGACCATGTCATACCACAAAGTGTCCTCAACATGATTGTTATTGTAATAATTAGTAAGAGGACCACGGAATCCGTCGACTGTGATGTCAGATTCTACAACTCGGCGTCGATCTTTTGGGTGAGATATACGCAGTTCTACTGGCAGAAGTATCGTATCTCCAAGTCAAATTTATGCACACACAATAGATACTATGAGAAATCCGAGAAATGATTATTCTGGCTTTTTCTCATTTATTAAAAATGTCCCTTGTTTATATCTTCTTGTAAAAAAAAATTAATAAATTAAGTATAGTGTTTATAATTGAACTGGTCAGCTTGTTATGAGACGATTATTTTGAATTCAAAAATGTTCACAAAAGGATTTTTACATATATTAATGTTTACACTTGGTAGGTGGGATGCGATTGATAATGAAAGATTAGTCTGAATGATAATTTTAAAATAAAGTGGGATAAATAATATTTCAGATTTAAGGAATTCTGTTTGGTTCGATTTTTAACATAAGGATTACAAAATTATTGAGCGAGCAATTTACGAAAATATCATTTACCAAAATCAAACCAATTAAAGTAGCCAGACAAATTCGTAATGGCAAACATCAAACTAGAAGATAACAAGTGATCTGATTTATGAAGATGGACTCTTGTTAGAAAAAACAAAAAGTGATGAAGATGGACCACCAAAATCAATTCAATGAATTTCAGCACAAGAAATACAAAATCATACACCGACCTCGTCTTCTTCGAAGAAATTGAGAAACCCAGCGTCGTACATTGATCTCTTCCCCTCGTCGCACAGAACTGCAACCCACATCGATCAATCAGAACGTTCTCATCCTAAAACTATAACTGGAAATCACAAAAGAATTATCTACTTGCCGGAATACGCTTCCAGGATTTTCTGGAACCGGAGTTTTGCTTTCGATGCGGCGGATGGATTCGTCGCCCACCCATCTGGATGCCATTTCTTCAGTTCACACAAACGAGATCAAAATTATTAATAACGTGACGATCAATAAAAAATCACAGGCAACATTACAACAACACGAGGGAGGGGAGAGATTTACCAGAGCGAGCTTTCGATAAGCGGTGCGAATGTCGGAGGAGGAAGCGTCCTTGCGGTTTACAAGGGTTAAAATTGTAAAATTTCCACGGTTCTTCAAATCAACGTATGTGGATTAATTATACCACGTACTTCGAACGGATAGTTAATCATGCCAATGGAAGCATAATACCAACCAATCACGGGCCGGAGGATTTGTAGTAAGTATGCAAAAAACGAACCAAACGTTGGATGATTATCAATCCAACGTAAATCATGCGTACCAAACGCAACCTTAATGTTTGCATGATAATTAATCCTAATAGGTCGTGATTTTGAACAATTTGATAATTGGATGTTAATTATTTATTATTCTTGATTTGGATCTGATTCTGTCCAGTCCATGCTGTTAATTTTAAAAAAAAATATGGGCGGCGCAGAGTATTTTCGATCTCAAAATATTAAAATACCACCTACCTACTGCTGTCTATTGTCTTGTTTAGGATATTACACGATAGAAAAACAAATAATAATGAAACTTGCTGCTGCTTGCACCCTTGGATTAAAAGTTGGTCGCCAGCGAAAGATTACCTCTCAAAAATTATTTTCCATGTTTAACACGTGAGACGGCGCCCAATGGTATTTATTTGCGTTTGTTTAAAATAAAACGGAAAAACAAGAACTTTATTCTACCTGCAATTTTTATCAAATCCATTTTGGAATTCCTCTAATTCAAGTCTACCTTACTTCAAGCAACCGATACTATAACAGTCCTTTATCATAAGCGCAAAAAAGATCGATTCTTGATCAGTCTTTTTTCTATTTGGGATTTAATTCTTGAATTGAACTTTCAATTTTCTTAAGGAAATTGTGTCTTCATTTCTTGGATTCAACTTGCGTCTGCTTCAGTCTTTTCTTGAATAGAAAGTGTGCAGAGAGGAAGGAAAGAAAAGCAGGGAAAGATGAGTTTCAGGGAGGATGGTGAAGATGGAAGAGGAGATCTGAGGAAGCCATTTCTTCATACCGGGAGTTGGTATCGTATGGGCTCGAGGCAGTCTAGCTTGATGGGCTCTACTCAAGCTATTCGGGATAGCTCAATCTCAGTTTTGGCTTGTGTCCTGATTGTGGCTTTGGGTCCTATCCAGTTTGGTTTCACTGTACTTTCTTCTTCTCCTGTCTTCCCTTCTCTCTATCGATCTTTGATTTCGTTGTTAAAATTATTGTTCGATTGCACATTGAAGTGAATTTGATCTTGAAACTACTGAATGTTTGCTTGTATTCATCGAATTGGGTTTGAACTCGAGCAATTGGGAACGACATTAGGTCCCTGGTAGGAAGATTATATTATGGTGGATCAGCTAAACAGGCTTGATATTTACTTTGTTGAGAAAGTCGAGCTCTTTCATTTGATAGCTCTGGTTTTCAATGGGTTTATGCTATCAGGGGTAGATGTATGAATGTGTTGTTTTGTTTCGATCGTTTTCCATGTGGCTTCTTGTTGACTAATTTTACTTTATGGGGTAGGATTCATAGAGTTGAATTTCGTATACATTATTTCTTTTTGGCTTCTCAGATCCTTGTTTGCACCAGAAAACTAATGAATATTTGCTGAATTGTTGTTATTAACGTTACATTTATTGGACAGTGTGGATACTCTTCGCCAACACAGACTGCCATTACCAAAGATCTTGACCTGACAGTCTCACAAGTTAGTTTGTCGATTTTCTTGCTTTGGCTCTGTAATTCAAAAATAACTGAATGATTGTAACACAGTTTTCCTTATTTGGTTCTTTATCAAACGTTGGAGCAATGGTTGGAGCAATTGCCAGTGGTCAGATTGCTGAGTACATAGGGAGAAAGGGGGTATGAACTATTTCATAATTATATTAATGGCAATGTAATTGTTTTGCTTTTAGTTGACAGCATAAGCTGTTGATGTAATTTGTTAATTCCAGTGTTTAATGATCGCGGCCATACCTAATATAATCGGCTGGCTTGCCATATCATTTGCAAGAGTGAGACTTTCCTACATCTGTGGCATTTCATTTTCCGATAATCCCCATCCTTTAAATTTGAATTTATCTGCCTTTTCCTTTTACACTAGGACATTTCATTTCTCTTCATGGGAAGGTTGTTGGAAGGTTTTGGCGTGGGTATTATCTCTTACACGGTAAATACATAACATATTGTAGGTTTTATATCATTAAAAAAAGTCATAATGGACTTAAACTTTTGTTCTTTTTCTGATTTCAAATAGGTGCCTGTGTATATAGCTGAGATAGCTCCTCAAAATTTAAGAGGAGCACTTGGCTCCGTGAACCAGGTTTGCCTTAGTGGACTACCTATCTTTCATGTTGTTCTTTTCACTAAAATTTGTGATACAAATCTGCTTCCATTTGCTAGCTCTCGGTGACGATAGGAATCTTGTTGTCATATCTATTTGGACTGATTGTCGATTGGAGATTGCTTGCAGTTTTAGGTAATTCTTTTGGACCTGTTGCTTTGAACTATCATATCTTTTGATTCGCTTGATATAACGTTTTGGATAATCCTTACATAGCATTTGTTCGCTTTGTCAAGATCATTGTTCCTATTTCCTAGTTCAAATTTTTAATTAGTATTTTGTTAGATTCATCTTGAATTTGTTTTTCAATCAGGCAGGTCTTTAAAAATTTTGATCCTTGTTATGATGTTCATCAATCAGATTATTTATTCATTTACCAAAAAAATCTGCTACAAACATACTGCTTAAGACTCTATGTTTACACCTCTCTCAACAATTTTAGTAAAATCTCAAGCTATTAAATTTTGCAACATCGTCCCATGACAGTGACTAATTTTCCATCTCCATTCACAGGAATATTACCTTGTCTGATATTGATACCTGGCCTATTTTTCATCCCTGAATCTCCTCGGTGGTTGGTGAGGCCACGAAGAATCTCTTTTATCAGGTTTATTATAACTCAGTTGAAGCACTAAATCAGACCATTTTTCAAAATTAGGCTAAAATGGGAATGACAGATGATTTCGAAGCCTCTCTGCAAGTTCTTCGAGGTTTTGACGCCGATATAACCCTTGAAGTAAATGAAATCAAGGTAGCTTTTCTCAAATAGCTTTACTTGTCCTAAAACAGGTTCATTGTTACGACCTGAATCGCAATGGAATCGAGAGTAACACAACGAATGGGAACTGAATTGTATATTGAATTGAACTGAAGATTGTAGTACAAGCGAACATGCAATCACCCAGGGTTTCCCCTGTATCCTCTAGCTATACTAGATGAGGAAACTAACTGTAACCAATTTCCTATCCCTCCCTCTCCCGCCTCCTGGCTATTTATTCTGTTTCTATTCTCTTATTTGGGCCTTGGGCCTCCTAGTGTATACATGTGTTACTTTGGGTTTGGGCCTATTTACAAGTTCTGATATTATTCCCCTATCATTCATTTCCTGCTGCAACATTACTTTTCAACGCCCATTTTCTATCATAAATATTCCATGTTGATTTCTAGGACAATATAATAATTTTCTTGAACGTGAACATGTCCAATCTTACACTCCAAATCATTCTTTTTTTGGTTCTTCTAGAGGTCTGTAGCTTCAACGAGTAGAAGAACGGCACTCCACTTCGCAGAACTCAAATCAAGAAGATATTGGTTACCACTTATGGTATCAGTGTTTTACAAAACATTCCTGTATTTGTGGTTGTAACCTGATTTCAAGTGTGCGTAATCTTACTCATGTCCCCCTTTATCTATCTTTTACGTTACAGATAGGAATTGTGTTACTCATTCTCCAGCAGCTATCTGGAATTAATGGCGTGATCTTCTATTCTTCTAATATATTTGAATCTGCTGGTGGGTGAAACCTACCGCCAATTTTTCTTGTGAAGGGGGATAATAAATTTCATATCTTGTGTGTATTGCCTTTTTTGGTTTAGTGAGAGATTTTTAAAAAGTTCACATGCATAAACAGGAATCACATCCGGCAATGCTGCGACTGTTGGCGTGGGCATTATTCAGGCAAGATTAAAAATATTTCATCTAATTTAGTTTGATCAAGCAATCTCAAATTCTTTCAAAAGATCTGAAGTTTCGTATTGTTTAGGTGATTGCAACTTCCGTTGCTACGTGGTTGATGGACAGAACTGGCCGCAGGGTTCTTCTAATAGTAAGTAGAACAAAATATAATGAGGATAAGGTTTATATCAAGATATGTATCAGGTTACGTTACAGGTATGGAACTATGTTTTCCAGGTATCATCTTCTGGCATGGCTGTTAGTCTCCTGCTTGTTGCTGTTTCATTTTATCTTAAGGTAATTGATTAACTTATCTTATTAGTAGAGCAGAGAAAAGCTGTCGATATTAATGAGATTTCAATACTTTTTATTTGAAAAATTTTGTTCTTGGTGCAATCGTGTTTGAAACTCTTGCAATTCAAGGGCATTGTAGCTGTGGATTCTTCACTTTATGACACACTCGGAATCCTATCCATAATTGGGGTACTGGTATGTCTTGTTAAAGATGCAAATAATGAATCTAGACTTTTACCTGCACGTGTTATCTACCTTGTTTAAGCACATTTTTGTTTTGCCTCTCCTTTTCCCCATTGTAGTCGATGATCGTGACTTTTTCACTTGGGATGGGGCCAATTCCATGGCTTATAATGTCTGAGGTAATGTCCACTTCTTCATATCTGAATTTTACAGTTTTATGTTTGAATATAACATGAAGTTCAAGAAATCTTGATACGATTACCTTGTATTTGGTTACCACAGATTCTTCCGGTTAAAGTGAAAAGTCTGGCCGGGAGTGTGGCAACCTTGGCCAACTGGCTGTTCTCTTGGATCGTTACCATGACTGCACCA
The DNA here is from genome assembly GCA_001598015.1 of Dorcoceras hygrometricum. NCBI lineage: Eukaryota > Viridiplantae > Streptophyta > Magnoliopsida > Lamiales > Gesneriaceae > Dorcoceras > Dorcoceras hygrometricum. Next base: position 597,090 of record KV016225.1, read on the forward strand.
CTATTACTGGCTTGGAGCAGCGGAGGTTCGTCTATTTTCCCTCTATTTGCTTTTCAATGCTACTATACATATCGTACATGAAATATATGCTAGTATGAAGTGAGTTTATCGTAACCATCTCAACCCAAAAAGGATATGATTTGGCTAATACCCGAGTCGATTGTTTTTATTCGGTTCAATGATAAGTTGTTAGTGTGTGTACACAGGAAGTTTCACTATATACATGGTCATGTGCATGCTCAGTGTGGCATTTGTGGCAGTTTGGGTTCCTGAGACCAAGGGAAAAACCTTGGAGGAGATCCAGTTCTCTTTTAGATGATTTTTTTTGCCTTTTTATAAAATTTAACCATTCATTCACCCTTTTCTCGTTGTCGATCATAAGATGTCCAAGTTGTGTGATTATTCTTTGTATCTAGTAAAAAAAGAAGAGGAGAGTAAAGAAACCTGGATTCTTGAATGTATTTCTTGCGAGGTAATATTGAGCTGAACCCTGTCTATTGTTTTTATGTCTGAACATTGGATTACATTAAATTTGGGATATATATATTTTCATATTCATATTGTAAGTTATCCTCGGTGACTTCCTTACATAGCTTTGTTTAGATAATCTCTAATCTATTATTTTATTTCAGCATATGCCAACGAAGTATATAACTATCTTAGTTGACAAATATATGGTTAACATATAAAAACCTAATCATAAGTGAGTTATGTAACAAAATCAATTAAAATCATGACATAATTTATTTAAACAATTAATAAATTTAAGTAAATAATATCTTACAAAACAATAAAAGTAAGTTCTCAAAATTCATCATAAAATACATCTCAAGTTGTATAAAAAAATAGAAACTAAAGATACCCTCCAGTTGGAAAGGCCCTTAAATTTTAATAAATTGTTCGCATTAATTTAATTTTAAAATAATTATTATGAGGAATTTGTGAACTAAATACGACTTAAACTATACTTTGCAACTGACGGAGAATCCTATGCAATAGCTTCTATAATTGGATGTCAAATCATGGCCAACAGAAAATAAAATGGCCTTCACATGCTAAAATCTAAAGAGAGTCGTACATTGGGGGACGATGCTGGTTGTTGACAGCTACTGCTAACAAAAAAGCTAAAAAATAAACAGGACAAGTTGTAAATCTGGGATTCACATATGGTCAAAGTAAGTGTAAATTTGAGCGATCCCAAATGAAAATAACCTAAGATCTTCAACAGAAAGGCGTTCGCTTTCTCAAAGATTAAAGATTCCGAGTTCGTTCCAAATTCGCATAAGAACCTAGGACTAATGGAAAGGTTTTGGCTGAGTCCAACTCCCAGCATAGTAAAAAAGAGGATGTAGTTCATAAACTTATGAGGTGATCATGAACTCAATCAACATTCTAAAAAGAATGTAAAAAAGAAACTTTTTCTAAAGTAGAAAAGCTTCTTAGAGATAAGAGTAATCTTATTACTGGCTAAGTTCAATAGATGATGGAGTAATTCTCCATTATTACAAGATTGAGATTTCCCTAAGTAGAACAGATGTAGCTATTGCAAAGATAGGGAGAAAGTGCCTCATATTGTAAACTACGAAATGATGGTCTGATATGCTAAGAGGCAATCTTTACAGGGTACCTGTCGATACAATCTGCCCAAGGCCCATCCTTAGTTGGTTTAACATTTCGAGTCGCCTCCCACACGGCACTGTTACATTTGAAACCACTTCCGAAAGCAATCTGCCATACTCTGTGACCCCTGCGAATCCTCCCCTTTGCTTCGATATAAGCCAGCTCATACCAGATGGAGCTCGAAGAAGTGTTTCCAAACCGGTGCAGTGTCATCCTGGAAGCCTCCACATGGTCCGGCAGCAACTGCAGGTTCTTCTCCAGCTCATCGATCACAGCCCTTCCCCCAGCATGAATGCAGAAATGATCGAACGCCAGCTTAAAATCTGGGATATAAGGCTTCACATTCTTGTTAAGAAACTTCTTGAGTATCAATTTTGCGAAGAACAGAAGTTGTTCACTGACAGGCAGTACTAAAGGACCCAACGTGGTGATATTAGTCTTGAGCGCCCCACCTGCGATAGCCATAAGATCTTTGGACAGAGAAACACCCGTCTTCCCTGCACCATCCTGCTCCTGATACACACACCGAAATGCCTTATCATCCGAGCCTTTATGAGTCCTCACCACATGAACAAGCTTGTACTTTGCCACCCTCTTATCTTTACTCATATTCGACAACAGAATAGCCGAACCCCCCACTCGAAACAAACAATTGGGTATCAACATCGATTTCTTGTTCCCAAAATACCAATTCTGAGTAATATTTTCAGTGCTCACCACAACCGCGTACGTATTCCCATGAACTTGCAGCATATCCTTGGCTAAATCCACCGCAATCACCCCTGCACTACACCCCATTCCCCCTAGATTAAAACTCTTAATATTCCCCCTTAGTTTGTATTTGTTCACAATCATGGCTGACAAAGATGGTGTGGGATTAAACAAGCTACAATTCACAACCAAAATCCCAATATCTTTAGCTTTTACATTCGTATTCGCAAACAAACTATCCAGGGCACCAAACATGACCTGCTCAGCCTCCTCCCTCGCCGCCTGCATCGACGGGCGCGGCGGGAGAAAATGCATCGCCTCCGGAACATAAGTCTCATCGCCAAGACCCGACCTTTCGAGAATCTTCCTCTGGAATTCAAGCGAGGATTCATCGAAATCCCCAGTCAAGCGCGAATGCTCCATGAACCGCTGGTAAGGCGCCTTCAAACTATCCGGCGCACGGTAGCAGGAGTAGTCCACCAGGTAAACGGGTCTGGGTCGGGTCATGATGTAAACGGTCGCCCCGAACACGAGAAAAGCGGAGCAAATTATAACGGAAACCAGATTGTACTGTAGATGGAGCCATAACTGACGGACATCACTGGGGTTCATTTGGGAAGCTTCGATGATGACTACAATCATCACAGGCACCAAGCAAAGAGTCAACAGATGAGAGATCAAGTAATGGTAACCGAGTTTAACGTACTTCAAGTTAACGCTCTGGAGAAAGTCCGGAAGGCTGCGGCTCTGGTGTATCTGCACGCCGACGGGGCCGGCGGCAGCTTCTTGGGGTTGACCGCCGTCTGCTCCTCCGTCCATGGCCTCCTTGTTAGGCATAAAACCTGAATTATCGGCTGAACGGAAGGAAAAGTGGAGGAGAGAGGGAGCAGAATGAGCTAAGACTGGTGGAGATTCCTGCGGTGCTGACAATGTTGAATTTCATCGGATTTTTTAATTTCTCTGCGCTTAAGTTTCTTATATAGGAAACATAGTTTTGGGATTTTGCATCAATCGCCATTTCTCTTGACACAATAATTCATTAATTTATTTTTTTTATGACGTGATTTTAGTTCATCATTCTCTGCTTTTGTGGAAGGTGTGATAATCACAAGGACCACATTTTATTTATTTTAAAAATATTGGATATTGATTTTTCCCTATATTTTCATTTCATCAAATATTAATGACACCTAAGAAGATATATATCTGTAACTATATCTATACATAGGGACACTTGGCCTAGTTCATTCAAATTCAAAAATACTTTATACAAAATTTGAAAATAATAAAACATAACAAAAACAACTATCTGGGCATGCAACACCTGCGAGAGGAGTAATATGACCAAGTTGTAATCGAAAGCGCCACATAAGTTCGTTTTAATATACGGATGGATATATGTAGAAGACTCTCGTTTTACCATGAAGTATTTACTTTATTAAAAATAGTTATCTCCTCGTTTTTTCCTTTTATCTTAAAAATAATATTCATACTTTTTCATTAAATGAACGATATCGTGTATGATTTGTGATGATATAACAATAATCATTTGTACGAGCGAGCATTACTTTTATGAATTGAGTTTCTAGTAAATTGTAACTTTGCCAATTTAGAATGGAGCAACTTCGAGGAAATGGTGCGAGTGGACGTATTACTAATTGGAAATCGGAATTAATAGGGGTGGCGAAATCAATGGGCATCGTATTTGTAGCCCATGCCAATTGTCGGCAACAATCAATATATATATATACAAAGGGTTACGTGGACGTCTGATGACGTAGCAGTTTTTGATACTGTCACATAATTAGATATCCATAATTGGTGTTCACGGTATTAAATTTATAAATATATATATATATACTAACAACTATGGCTCATGTGATACATAGTAGCATAACACTTGGTCACTCGATTTAACTTTTCAGATGAATATTAACTGAGTATTGATATTGGGATATGGTGGCATTAATAATCGTCCGGAAAATCGATGGATTCAAGATACCTAAATTTTGATAGCATGCATTGTCGGCAATGATACCTTGGTCAAATTGTTTTCTATTTTTGAAATTATATTTAACAAATTCATTCAAAATCGCCCTAAATCATTCTGATAATGCGATGGTTTCCTAACTGACATGCTTATCACGCGCATAAAACAACTACTAGTCAACGAAGATATCCAAATAATCACAAGTCAAGATATTATTGGAATAAATATGAGCAATTTCAATTAAATATAAAAATGGTAATTAAATTAATCAAAAGTTGACTGTGTCGGGGTTACATGTTCCGAACCTAAAGTGATGAATGCGTCATCAAGTAATTAAATCGATTTTGGACATCATTTTTTTTTTCATGTAAGCAAGTAATAAGAGGAGTTTTCATTGCAGTGAAATTGTCTTGTCGAATGGAATTTATTCTAGAACTTCGTTGGGCATGGGCATATTAATGAGCTTTCTTAATTCTTACCATGATTTCTTAATATATTAGTTTAAGATTAAGGTGATACTGATAGTTCATGTTTTGGGATGTTACGTCTAGATACTCCAGTTTTGATGGCACTGTACCTCAAATGGTTATAAAGAAAATTAGAAAATTTTAAAAAATAGATCAAAGATATAATCTTTAGTACAAAGATTTGGAGTTTATCATCAAACGAATGAAAATGTATGTAAAGAAAATGATTTGCAATTCAAGTGTAAAATATTTGATCAATAGCACGAGCATCCATAACAATTGATGAGAGAAAAGTATGAGTAAATAAGAGATTAATCATGTTTTGTGTAAGTTTTGATTTTATTTGATAATACCCAGGATTATATTTTTAATGTCATTTATGATTTTATTTTTCTATAATCTCTATGAATATGAAGTTGAAAGGATAGTACAGTAACATCATCATCATGATTATGATTAATGAACAAAGACGCCACTTTTTTTGGATTAGAAAAATGTGAAGGGGAAATCCGCACTAGAACGTGGTGTCTGGTGGAACCCTAATTGATATTCCTTTCCGCAATAAATTCTGACCTCCGTCGAATCTCCTCAATATCGGAAGCATGGATACAAAGACTGAACAACAATTTAAGGTGTGCATGCAGACAGTTAAAAAAAGTAATTAAGCACATAACAGCTACTCTTATCAGTCTCGGATACTCAAATTCGTTTGTTACAGATAATTTTGGGATCATCTTCTGTTGCCCGCAAGCAGATCTTGACGGAAATGGGTTACGATTTCACAACTATGGTAACATATTTTTGGTAATTCATGCTGTAACGCGAAGCTAAAAATTGATGTTAGAAGGTGGTTCAATATTTTTTTTTTAATCTAATAGTCTGCAGATATAGATGAGAAAGCAATTCGGGAAGAAAAGCCCGAGGATTTAGTGATGGTTCTTGCCGAGGCAAAGGTACGCCGAATCACTCACGAGTTACTAATAGAAGTGATAATGAACAGCATTTAGATATTATGTTTTACTTGGATGGAAGAATTACTGTTCAACTCAAATTTGGCAGAATAGATGCTATGTGTAACAGTATGATATATACTGAAGTTTGACCATGTATTCTAAAAATAGCTACGAAGGGCCTGTAACCTTGTGTATTTTCAGTTTCCAAACTGAAGTTCCCTGTTCAGCTCATCAAATGTCATGCATAGAGGCAGCAAAGGCTGAGAGAATACTTTTCATATTGAGGACTATACATCTATGTAAATTCTTCTTTAGCATAAATTATTGTGATTCATCTGTTTGCTATGCTCGAACTTTCAAGTTTTTCTACTTTATTGTGTTCCGTTGTTTATAAAATGATCCTTTTTTGTGCTTTATCTCGTGCTTCAGGCTGCTGCCATTATGAGAAAACTTCAGGATGCTGGAACTCCAGAGAATACTACACTTCTAATAGCAGCTGATACTGTATTTTTTTTTTTCATTTTTCTTTCGAGTCTGATTGCAATTGCCTTGCTTTAGAAATCAGTTTCTGGCATTCACACATCATAGATAAATCTTACTGTCCTAAAGTTGGTCTGCTGAAGATCCCTTGAGGTTTATTGATCCTCTCACGTACATAATCGATGAGTAGTATAGTAGGGATACATGCCGGTGATTGTTGTCCTCAACCCCAAGACTCCTCTTCCCAAGGGCCAATGCATTATTGTCTAATTATGTAGCTAAAGATAATATTTCTTTTCTCAGTGTATGGGGGTAGCTTGCTATAGGATATATGCCATACAGGAACTAGAAACTGACTTCATTCTGAGCAACCAACCTGATTCCTGTGTGGTTGAGATGGTCATATGTTGGAGAAGAGATGTTTTTGAAGCAGTGACGGAATATAAGCAACAAATAATGTTCTTTCTAGAATATGATTTGCTTCTGGTGTATTGGCCAGTTGCAAAGCGAAATTGAATAGCTCCCTGTGAGCTGCTTCACATAGTTTCATGTTATGTCTGCTAGGAACTTACCTTAAATATAATTGTTCATTAGGTAGAAACTGTCAAACCAAAGCTTCTTGTTGGTGAACACAAAGAAGGTGCAGGGCCGACACTGCTAATTACCTGTGATCAAGTATAAGAAATCTCCCTTGGTTTATTCATCCTGATCTAGATATGACTTTTATTTTTCTCCTTGCATTTTTTTTGTTATTAAGGAGAAAGAAATTTGTTTGTTTTGGCTAACACCTGCTTTAAATGCCTGAGTTTATTTAACATCTCCTGGGTGGTGTTCAACATACTTTGTACTGACTAGAATTATGCTGAAAAAGTGGAACTTACTAGTGACATTAATTTAATTTTTATTTATGTGTTTCTATTCTCTACATCTACAGCATAGTTTCATCTAGTTATAGTTCGTTTTTAATTTTCATCAACATATAACCACACTACTTTCGTATAAAAAATTGTAGCACCTGTATCCTCACACTCCACCCACCCTTTCTCCTGTCACTCAACCAAATGAGTGGTCTTTCTGATGTGAAGAAATCAGCTTTGTATACTTTTTTTCAGTAAAGAATCACCTTTGTATGCTTAAAATAAGGATACATAAAATTTCTATTTAAGATACATTATGATGGACCGGATGTCAAATTGATAAAGACCTGACATAATTATATTTCTTCATATTTTCCTTGGATCTGAGATTATGAAGAGTCTAGAAATTGATGTATTGTGAGAACTTGGCATCACTTTTTTCAAGTTGCTTAAATAAATGGATGTGGGTGGGCCTAGGATGTATTGAGCCTCAGCATGTATTGAGATGCTTATTTCATATTTGATGTTTGTTGCATTATTCATTCTCCTGAGTGTATATCTTCTCTTTATCTCACCCTAAATTCAAAATGATCTGGAGGTGGTGGTGTATGAAGGTGTGATCAGGGAAAAGCCTTCCAGCAAGGAAGAAGCACGGCAATTCCTTAATGGTTTGATCTTATTTTCTTACCTACTTTTCTTTATGTTTTTAATTTTCTTACTCTGATAAAGTATCTGCTCAAAATGCAGGATATTCTGGCAGACATGCAGCAACTGTGAGCTCTGTTCTTGTTACAAACCTTAGCACTGGATTCAGAAAAGGAGATTGGGACAAAGTGGAGGTACTATCTAACTGAAATCAACATTCTTTTTCTCTATGTTTCCTCTGTATTTGATTATGAGATACGGTAAGTGGTCACCATAAGTTTGTTGATTTGTGCAGATTTATTTTCATCATATACCAGAATCGGCAATAGATAAACTGGTAGAAAAATATTATTAATTTTCATTATGATACCTTATTAACATGCATAACCAAGTATTAATATCCGACCATTTATTCAGATCGAAGAAGGAATTGTGCTCCATGTAGCTGGAGGACTTATTATTGAACATCCTCTCATATTACCTTACGTGAAAGAAGTGGTAGGTTTCACATCTTCTCATATTGAATTATGGTTCCTGGAATCTAAATGAAAGCTTAAAACACGATCATTACGGTGATCTTGAAACAAATGATATCTGAAATACATTTAGATAGCACAATGGAAAATTGGGATGTTAGATATATTTTTTCCATTGGTCTTTGAGTAGGAAATCAGCTTGCAAATATGGTTCAGCAAACAAGCTTGCGTACGAAGGTCCTAATAGGAATATTCTGTGAATACAATTGTCGGGTAGTGGCATAGTGCAAGTCTAGTCCTTCATGATTGAATTTATTTTAGTTGACTATATTTTGTCTCTTGTTTAAAACAAACAGAAATATATTTTCCCAAAATTATTCTCTGTAGATCCACCCTAGGTTTCAAAAAGACGAAAAGCAATTGCGTTATCCTAGTTTTCTTGCATGTATTGCTTAAAGTACTTGCATGAGCACCACCTTGAACTCCTACATACCAACTTCTTCACCTATAAGCATTAGGATTGCCATATATGACCCTGAATTTGCTGTATTTGTACAGGTTGGTGAAACGGATAGCGTAATGGGACTTCCAAAAGCACTTACAAGAAGACTAATAGACGAGGTTCTGTAGATTGTGCACCTTCTCTGTTCTTGTTCATCTCGAACCTGCTCTGGAGTTTCATCTTCTACGCTTGTGTCCGTTGGTCGTGCAAGAGTTTCCCTGATTTGCCTGCAAGTTCAGTGATAGGACTATCTATTGACTCAAAACTTGATTGAACATTATATGATATGATCTAATTTTGTTGTCAATTAAAAGGGTTGAGTCGCAACGAGAATTCTATTCTCAAATCATATAAGAGGGGACTTTTCACATTCAATTTTGTGTTGAGATATATTAATCCCCTGTATTGTCAACGTGGAGATCTTTGTTCTAACTCTTTGTTATTTGGTAAAAGATGTCTGTTCTTTCCATTTGTTTTGATTCTTTCTGAAGGACCATTGTAATAAGAATAATTTTATTACTCCATAACTCCAAACAAGGCAGTTCCTTTTTTTTCACAAACATAGGAGATTATTCTTATTGTATATAGTCTGAATACAAATCCATTTTCATATTTCTACATAACCAACCTTCTCAATTACTAGACACATTAGCCATCAAATTGCTTAGCCGTCATTCGTGATTTTAACGCTAATCACTCCAGAAACAGGGTTCAAAATAATTCTCAACTCCCCTTAGACATCCACACCATTCCATAGTTGTATTTGTTTCAATGGTGAACTTCTCTGTTTTTACATAAATGGGAACCCAATAAATTGCACTAATATATTCGTGAGAGTTTATTTAGTCTCTACATTTGTCTTTCAGAGCAGTAAGGGAAAGGAGCCTTGGTTGCTCTGCTTCTTGCTTCATCGGAGCTTTAGATATTTCAACCTGCCAAAAATTAGGAAACTTTAAATTAAATGACTCAAAACGACTTTGGAATAGTAATAATAATCTCTTTGAGATGGCTTGAGTAATGTATCTCAGGTTTGAATTCAGTTGGAGGCTTGAAGAGGAACCATTAAAGGCCTATGAGTGCGCTTTCAATCAGAGCTCGAATTTAAGTGTAATATTTGAGTACTATGAAATGAAAGAAAAATTATTCAGATTCTGACTTGATCTACTCAGTTAACAGTTCACATATATCTCAAATAACAACTCAAGCAAACCCGAAAAATATAACGAATATGCTTGATTCGTTCATACTCTAGTGATGTCCATGACTAACGTATAAGATCAAGCGGTGTTTTTGGGACGAGATGACCGACACAGACACGATACTATATATTGGCCATAACTAGATGAAATGATAACAAATATTGTGTCGCTCAAAATAAATGTACATAAAATGATTAGTATTGTTCTTACCTTTGCTCCTGTTCATTCATCATGTTGTACGAACAATTTCCATTTTCTGCATAAGATTTGTAATTAGGCACAGGCACTTTCCCAGTCTCAATGTGATCTATATCTGTAACCAGCTTCTGGTAATGGGATTTCACATCTTCCACAGTCTTCCCACCCACTGCTCTAGCCAGATGCTGCCACCGGTCCGCTGAGTCCTTGTCGAAGCTTGCTAATGCATCCTCGAACAGTTTGTTTTGCTTCGATGTCCATTTTGAGTCTGAGCCCATCTTTATATATATAGAGAGAATGCTGATCCTATGAATACCTGTAATGTTATGTGCAATGAAATATGGCAGATTAAGCTACAGTATTTATAGCATTGGAGGTTCCCTTTCTGGGTGGCTCAGTGTGGTTTTTTGAACTTGCGCTTTTAAGGGAAAAGTGTGCTGGACATGATGCTTTCTTTGTTCACTTTTCATGCAAAAGAGGAACAACTTGTAGATAAGATGTTATCAACACACCCACAGTTTTGTATTTTGCCTATGCTGCATTTTTGCGCAAGATGTACGCACGAACATCCAAAACAAACACAAATACAGCAGAAATAGCCACACCCCACACAGTTTTGGACAGGTTTTGATCTTTTACGTGGTTTCAGACCGAAATCTGCCATGCGAGATATATGTTATAAATGTCTTCCACCCTTCAGCTCCTTGGAAGATTTTAAAACGCAGTGGGAAATAACTGGTTTCATTCCAGCAGGTAGTTGAAGTTCATATGCATGGCTCATTCTTGATTTTTCATGTGTTTATGTGCGTGTATACTTTGTATGTTTCTTCTTTCTATTTGTTCAAAAGTTACCATCAAACGTGAAAAGTCTGGCCGTTTACCGAATCCACTTCTTTTGGTACTGTATATGAACATTATATCACATTTCAAAAAGTCGCTTCTTATCACATTTCATAAGGTGAACAAACTTTAGTGTAATGTAAAAGTAATATTCTTGTAGTTGAAAGATGATCGAGAAATATTTGGAATCTTATCATCCACGTTGGTGCCGAGTAACATTCAATCTTCATGACTGGTACAATTCAATGCAAGTTGAAAATGGGATCCTGTTGACAGATTTCCTGAACGTGGTCCTTTGGTTGAATCAATAAGAGTCCACAGATTCATTCTATTAACAAGAATGAAGAAACTTAGCCTTTTTTTGTTTAGATTTTTACAATTGGGAGTGGGGCTTTAGGGTGAAAACAAGATCAATATCACATTTTAACGCATTTGGTGTAGAAAAATACCATTTTAGGTGAACATGTTTTCTGAGAATATTATTTGCAAATTAAACATCTATAATTCTGTTTTAACAAAGGATATTGTGATACCTTGAGATACTGATACATATGCCTATCTATGTTCTTTGAGGGTTTCTTATCAATATATGTATGTGATATTATGCCTTATCTCATTTCCTGGATTCTTCAATATAATGCTAATATAGTGACACAAGTTTCTTGATAATGTGTGCCTTTTCTCCTTTTCATGCTCAAAAGTTTTGGGTGATAATGTGTGCCTTTTCTCCCTTTCATGCTCAAAAGTTTTGGGTGGATAATGTTTGCCTTCTCTCCCTTTTATGCTAAAAAGTTTTGGGTAGACTATATATGGGTCAGTACTTGAATCCGTGGTGCTCCAAGAATAGCAATCCCCTGTCGTGTATCTCACATATTTTTATTTCGATAGATTGATAAAATATTTTATATTGGAACATAAAGAGAGTATGACTATAGGTTACCATGAATTAATTATTAACCCCTATGACCTTCAAATGGATATTGTTAATTATTTTTGACTATATACATATCAAAGTCAATGCTTCTCTAGTTCCAAATTTACCAAATGAATATAATTAAAACTTCTCCACTGATAACAAACATGTAAAATTACTCTTACAATTTGCTTTAAAAAAATTGCCTATTTTTCATATGATAATTCAATTTCCCAATCCAAAAGAATTGCTTGGTAGCTATTATAATTAATATGCTCACAGTCCAGTGCAGTGGAAGCAGGAGGCCATCGGATCCCCCTGTCTAAAGGCTGCCAAAGGCATTATATTATAGAATTTTGATATATTTATATATTCCTTTTGCCATTAATATTTGTTTGATGAAGTGCTGTCATTCATTAATTACAACTCAATGTTCCACATCTACTTCACGCGGATAACCCGAGGAACTGGATAATAAAATATAAACAAACAAACAAGGCCTAATGAATCTGCCATGTCTTTTTAAGTGGAGGTATTCATCATGACTATTATTATTCTAAATATTCTAATTTTTTTAAAAAAAAAAGTAAAAAAAAAATGACCTGGTCCCTTTGGAATTGTGTAAATGAGAGGTCTTATCAACAGAGAGGAGAGGAGAGGAGAGGAGAGGAGCACACAAAACGAGAGCGATCTGCGATCACTTTCTGCGATCAAAATTGGAGGCGCGCCCACAAAAATCAAAATAATACTGCACAAACTAATTATATCTTGAATTGACAGAAAAGAATTCTAGAATAATTATGTAATATGACTCTCTGTATTCTTTTCCATTAAATAATAAGTTACACCTGAAATTGTAAAATAAAATTTATTTTGGACGGCATATAAGAAAGTCAGTTGGAGATAGTAAAAGGTGAGAACCTTCGCGTCTTTTCTTTGTTATCTTACTACAAATTTTTTATATTGCGATGTGAATTTTCTTTTTATTCTACAAAATACTTTTTTGACAAAATTCTATTATATAAATTTGATTACCACGATAGGAAAAATTACGTAAGTCCATAATCGCACCAATACAATTTAAATATAATCTTTTACTTCTAAAATAGGTAAGCCAATATAAGTTCAATATAAAAGCTAGTTATTATCAGATGTTTTAAACAATTTTAAGTTATTTTTAAAAATAAGACTCTAAATAAAATAATTGGATTTTAAAATTATATTCTGAATTAAAATATTTTTAATAATATAATTACAAAAAAATGACATAATACTACGAAAATAGTGCTAAATGCCAAGACAATGAAATATCGCTTAACATCGACTACAAGAACAACATTGATAGTTGTTTTGATTAATTTCATATCCATTTCTTCAGTTTACGTAACTCCAATTGCCAACCAAATTCAAACCAAAATTTATGAACAAAGTTCTGCAAAAGAAAATGTGAATAAAGTAAAATAACTATGAAATTCATCTATTAAATAAAGATCAGAACTTTCCCTTGGAATAAACCACAAAAAAAGAGAAAGGTGTTTGGCTGACATTATTTCTCACAAGATATAACTGAATCAGAATGATAATCTTTAGATAATTATTGATTCGTAAAATATAGTCCAAGTTGACACAGACCGTGGGCTCCGACCACCTAAGGTCACAAACAAAACTATGGTCTCCTGCTGCCGTTGGATTGGCATTTTGTCCAATTTCCAACAACTAAAACTAAAGACGAATTTTGAGGTGAGGATGGGATTAGATTTCTGGGAATAAGACGTTTTAAATTCTTTTATTGAGAACCAGACAACCTCGTTACGTGCAAATCCTTTCTGCCACACTATATGTCATGTAATTGGCCAAGAAAAGATTTTTGTATATTTGATTTTGATCTTACTTTAGGCCAAAGTCTCCATTGCAGCTGAAACTTATGTGCACCAATTGTTTATTTTGCTAACAGATACAATCCAAATAAAAGACCGACCTGAAGTTGAGCCCTAAAAAATCTCGGCAAGAATAAATCACACAAGTTTGGATTCCATTTCTTCCTTATGTTATACAAAAAAGGTGTGTTTAGTTCTTCGTTGGCCCCAAACACTTGATCTGACAGAAGGCCGTGGATGCAAAATTTGATGCAAGTTAGCAGTCAAAATTCATGACATTCCAGCTTTTGTTCATGTGAAACGATTTCGATCAACTTTGGCTTCTTTGTTTCTGTCTTTCATTTTCTGAGGTTCCAATTCTATTTTCCATCTTTCTTGGGCTCTGATGCAAAATAAGCTACTGAAATATGGGAAACTGTTACAACGAATCGAATAGCATCGGCAGAATGAGTGATATAGTCCTGCACACTCCGTGGCAACCTTTGCACATTAGAGTGTTTTACGTCAGAATAAGCGATTTCATTGTTGACGATGCGACCCCAGATTGTCTCACACTCAACCTTATCCCTCTATGTCAAGACACAGTTCTTAAGGTAAATGGCACAGTCTGTTCCATAGAAATGGAGGGGATCTCTTGTGTTCTTCGACGGGACCGAGTGGATAAGAAATCTGAGGAGGTTACGTTTGTGAGCACAGATAGTATTACATCAACCGGTAGCGTAAAATTTGAAGTACTCGATAAAGAGAGCCTTTTGATCACGGGTGCTTTGGATTTGTCGAGTTCCAGTGGCTCCAACAATTGGAGCATGAATTGTCAATCTATGGTTACTTCCGGTGAAGCATTCTTCAACGGGAGGCAATTTAAGGATTCCGGATACACAAAACCTGCACTTGAAGTTTATGTGGCTGGTTGTTTTTCGGGATCTCCCATCATATTAACCAAGACCTTGCAACTCAACCGCAAAAGAAATGGCAAAATTAGTGTCTTGGATACTATTCCGGAGTATGATGGCTCTGAATCCCATGAAGACGCTGAACAAGAGTCTGATTTGCAGGTAGTTTAGTTCATTATTAGTCATTCTGTTGCTTTTACTTTTCCAAGATCTACTTTTTTTGCATTATTTTAGTACTAACTGTTCATAATTAAGGAATTTGTTTAGTCAGTCGGTTGTGGTTGCAAACATTCCTTCGATTAATCCAGCCTGTTTAACTTATTACCTTCTTGATATTTGGGGCATACCCATTTGATGCATACTTCTGTAAGTAAAATTTTGCGAACTTTTGGCGCATGTCATGAACATATATTGCACTGGTTGTGATGTTTTTTTTTATCAAAATCCCCTTGGGATAATTGGAATAGTAATCATCTAAAGAATGGGTTTGCATTTTCAGCTTTCAGACTACGGAAAGTACGAACTAGAGAATGAAGAAGATTTTTACAATTTGTACTGGAGCACGATGGAGGATAAAGAGGCCGAAGATTGGGAACTATCTTGGTTCAACGCTGGGGTCCGTGTGGGTGTTGGATTGGGCCTCGGCATCTGCCTTGGTGTTGGAGTAAGCGTCGGTTTGTTAACTCGGACCTATCAAACCCCCACCCGAACCCTTAAAAGAGTCTTCTTTTAGTTTAGTTTGCCTGGAATCTCATATTTGTCTCACCGCAGTACAGCAGCGGCTTTCAGAATGTAAAATTCGTCGCAGTTCAATGTAGTTTCTTGAAACGAGTGCATTTACTTGCTGGGCAGTGTTTGTTCCCTAAAACATACTACAAACTAATTCACTGGCGCCACCATGTATCAAACTGATTGCACGCATAACCAAAATTTGTATGCAAAAAGTGACATCTATTTATTGAGTTACAATTGACTAAAATATTACACATTCGGTGAGTTTTGGCAAACACAATTTGCAATTTGTCTCCAATTGTAGGACCGAGCGCTTGCCGCTTTACCAAAAGCTATAGCTGGTGGTAACGGTGCAACTCCAATCTTGTAAACCGTATAACAACACAAGCGCCACGGTTCGATCTACCTAGCAGGGGCAATTATTGCACTCCAACAATCCCCCTCCCAATAATTGCACTCATTGCAATCAATGGGAATCGAACCCGTAACCTGACTCTGATACCAATTGTTGGACCGAACGCTTTCCGCTTTACCACCAGCTATATAAGTTGTGAAGATATTAGAATGTAATTTATAAAGTCGATAAGGGAGATGACAACTATGATAATTGTAGAAACTGATCCAATAATATACTCGAAAAAATTGAATTAACAATTTATGTAGAAAGAGAGCCATAATTCTACTGCTGCATCTCAGTTTTATTTTCCGAGAAAGATAATTATGACTCTTTCAAGAGTTGTTTCTCGTACATTTTCTATCCCTATAATTATTCTAGCACACAAACTTGTTGCGTAGGAAAGCCGCTTCCTCTAGGCCCATTCCTGCACGAGTAAGAGAGAAATCATCATCATAATTGATTACATGTGAAGATGATGAAACTTACGAAGACATGATTCATTATCTAATTAAATAGTAGGGTAAGAAGATTAATGAGGCTTCCGCGGAACAACGTCGCAAGAATCAAGACACAGCAAGATAATAATAATCATAAAAGTGTACATATACTTACAATGCCCTCTCAATTAATTCATTGAGCGCTTTTAATAAGTAACATGCCGGCAAACCAAGAAAACAGTTGTTTGGGATGAAGTTTACGGAAACAATTTTATCAATTTGTCCAAATTGATTTCAAAACTAATTTTGATTTAATTAAACGCAAACCTCATTCATCTTCAAAGTTTGCCCTTTCGGAAACTATTCGCAAATATTGGTCGAATCAATCCATCTATCAAATCAATCAAAAATCAAAACTGAAAAAACGGGATCCAGATGGATTCGAACCATCATCCTCTCATTGCATAGAAGCAATTGCGCGCTCTACCAAGTTTGAGCTATGGATCCATTACAAGCGTTGATGAAAAAAAAAAAATTATCCAACGTTCGGTTTGATAACTTCGAAGCATATAATGATAAGCATTTCTTACACCTGCCCAAGCAGTCCATGAAATTCATTATCCTTCATTGTTCTCCGAAGAACTTTCAACTTTTTTACCTTGCTTCATGAAATTTTCCAGGTACCATGCAATTTGGAACCATAACCATGAATACAACAGAAAAACCCGTTGAATTTACCTTTGACAAGACAAAGAAAAGCTCCGCACTTCCAGGAAAAAATAGTACTCCGTTCATCTCAGCCGACAAACATTTCGTCCGTATATTTATCGAGAGATATATGTATTTATCCGGCATTTCACATAATTTCAAATGTTTTATCAAACTGCCATACCGTTGTCAATTTGTTATCTTTTTTTTAGCTCATTGCATACTTACCATGAGATGGTCACATCCGGCTGAGATGATAAAACAGAGAGCAGAAAACAATGTAGCAAACGGGTATACAATTACGGATGCATTTTCAGTTGGGACCCACAGCCATTGACCTGCCGTCGCAGGGAGGCAACACTTTTCAATCTAATACCCGCATATACCTTCTTTTGGGGTAAGGTGATATTATCCGAGAAGGCAAGAACTAGCAAATGTTCCTACCCCATGGTACATAAAAATTGGAGTTACCTATATGACAAGCCAAAAATACAGAAATATGGGCGAGAGTGATTTACACCAACCCAACTTCGATAATCACACGTCACATACGCACAACACATTCGAAAAGGAGTCTTCTGCGCAGAACAAATCAAACCTGGAATAACTCTTATATGCACTTCAGACTCTTCATCTATAAATGGTAATAAAAGAGAATACTTCAGAACATAAGGATGATACCGTGTACAATAGCAGCATTAGAGGACATTGACTTCGTGACATTATGACAAGCCAAATAATAGCAGCTTACTGCACAATCCTGGTTGAGAATTGCATCAGCCATTGCGAAGGTAAAATCACACAGCAGCACGACGTCCACAATAGAATCATGACATCTACTCACGGTGAGAATGAACGTCACTCGACAGCAATACCAATGCTAGAGAAAATAAACAGTGAGCCTCGCCACAACAGCATCCAGCCACGCCATTCTTCTCAGCAACATCACAGGCACACAGCTTCTATCCATCCAAAGACCAACATGCAGCAGCGATGTACAAATTGCACGCACCACAGGCAGAGAAGCTTTATCCCTGCGGCTGGTGATTAACAAGCAGGAGGGCTGATGTTTTACAATTGACAACTATTTCAATCATGTCCATAAACCTTCCTTCTCTATATACAATCATCTTACAAATATCAACCACAGATAACACAGACTACAACACTGAGGTAATAAAACCTGAATGTAAGACATGATAATGTTGCTACGACAACTGGTCGTATGCACTCAGCACAGAATTGATAAGAAATTTTATTCACATTTGATCAAATACATAGCAAGATGATAAATCAAACTCAAAAATTTTATGAAAGATTAGTTGATTATCGGATTACACAACACCATCAATTATTAATATGGCGCTTGAAATTCAGATTCATTATTTATTCTCTCTGCTATCATACATTGTTTCCTTTTATGTTCACGACATGAGACAGCAATTTAAATACTGGCCTCCACTTAGAGAATTGTGGAATGTTTGAGTTATTCGACGTACATATTGCATATATGTATAGTTGAGAAAATAAACCGGGCCTACATGTTCAGATAAAAACTTTTGCCGAGATATATTATCACCCCACGGGTGTGTTAGCAAACGTTTAAATTATCAAACTCCATCTTCAACAAAACATAAAGATCTAATTTGTACCTTTATCATTACTGATGCCTCGGGTGACATTCCTGGCGTTGACATGCATGCTCAGTTTAATTCAGTTTGGCCTCAAATGGATTGCAATATTATATTGTCTATTCGGTCGTTTTTCTTATCGACAAACCATTCAAGACCAAACCGATTGGATCGCTTGCTGGAAGTTCGGCCGTTGTGGGCATAAGTACTAAACCAAATGACAAACAGGAAGAAAATGAAAAGACACCACACACAAGAGGGGAGAGCCGGTCTAAATCCCGTACCATCTCCCCTCGGAACAAAAATAACTTATTTATTGAATTTGGCGACCTGCCATGCGAGCGCACCCATCATGGCAAAGGTCATTAGACACGAGACAACCACCACAACTCGTATTTCGCTCTCTTTTATTTTTTTACATAATATACATCCTCACCGCTACTAGTAATAAAATATATCTGAAATAATTAATCGATGATAATTTATTCAAACCGTGTAGAGCTTATATTCCCATGGACTGTATTTTGCTTCAGGCTTCATTCAAGATTAGAACCATAATTAACGAACGCCATGCTTTCAGGAGCGTTCCAAGTAAGCGCCCAGCTCCAAAAAACTCGTGTCAATGAACAAACACCGCTTCAGGGTCTACAATGAAATAGAAAATGAAAAATAAGCAAACAGACAGAATCTAGGAAATTGAAAAACAAATACGAAGTAAAAGCTCGTATGTAAGAGAATTATCAATTAAAAGCTCGCCAGAAGCGACTCAAACATGACCCTCTGGAAGACATCAACACGTCGATAGATAACCCTTGCAAACGAATGAAGAAATACGAATACGATTTAAAAAGATATAATAACGTTATATAATATTATTTCTACGTCAAACAGATCCATAAATTACCTTAATCGATCAAACTGATTCCATAAGAGATCTTCATCTACTCGATCAGTGAAGACCTATGATTGAACTGATGATTGGTAGGAAAAACGTACCGGGTGAATCCCATCATCGGATTTCCCAGCTCCAAAACATGCGGTCCTAACCATCCATGTGTGAGCTGCACCAGAGTAGATTACCTAGTCTGATTGGCCAGCTGATCAAATAGCCGAAGATCAACAGCGGAGCGATGATCTGAAAGACCATGATCAAAACGTAGATCGTCGCACGATCTGACGAAATCTGCGAAAAAATTTAGAAAAAGAAAAACAACAAAGCGTAGATCGGAGAATAAAGGGGTGCCACAAACGCCTCTGTGGCGGCAACAGTAGAGAGATGAGATGTGCAGGATTATACGAGATAGTAGGGGTTATTTATTGAGCTGGTCAGATAATCCAACGGCTTCAATTGATTTGGTTTGCTGATTTTTCAATGGTTGGATATGCGTGAACGATGCGGTTTGACTGGACAAATTAGCTGGCGGAATAATCGACGGTTGTGATTGAATCGGTATATGGAGAAAGTCTGGATGTGGTTGTTTGAAATGACAGCCGACAGAAACGTGTGCTTCGTGTTCCAAGTTTTTAATAATTTAAATAAACAATACAAATAGTAAAAAAAATTATCAAACAAGAATTAGTGATTAATGCGGCAATTTGCTATATTTAAAACAAAAATATTTAGAAGTTTTGACGTAAATTTTTATTGACTTGAATTTATCGATTTAACTTAAACAAACAACCTACCAAACTTATTCCGAAATTTCGTTCGTTTAATTTTTGAAATCATTTGTTTATGCAATTGGATTTCGATTATTTGTGTAAAAATTATGGTCAAACCAAATAAATTGATATTTTTAAATATTTTATAAAAAAATATATATGATGGTTTCTTTAACAAAGCTTAAAAATATAAAGTTTTCGTTGATACTTAAGATATTTTGGATAGTAATATTCTCATCCATTTTAATTCGATAGGAATTCATATGTTTGAAGCTATGGGTTTAAGGGTTGAACTAATTGTTAATTTTCTACGGTCCAGTGTTGGATTGTAATTTCGGGCCTATTAAATATCCGGAATTTGAATCGAAGGTCACCCAGTGTGCAGTTATTACCATTCATGTTGCCTTTATTCCGATCAAACTTACTGACATTGCCCCCTCCATGCTCAAAGACTCGAACTTATGTCCTTTTATTTATGTCAAGGCATTTGCGACTTTGACAGTACAATCTAATATTTTCAAAATTAACATAATATTATTTATCTTTTTTTGAAAAAGAGTTTGTCATATATTCTTAATTATTTAACGTATTATTCATTTGAACTGTACCTTTATATTTAGTAACAAGGATAGGTGATACCAAAAATTTGCAAAATAACATTTAAATCTAAATCATTGATCATTGTGAAAAGAAGTATGTCGTCCAGTTATAATCAGTACAATTCCATTGTCGTCCAGCGGTTAGGATATCTGGCTTTCACCCAGAGACCCGCGTTCGATTCCCGGCAATGGAACTTTTTGCGACGACTAAATCTCGGCCATCGTACAAAAGCAGCAGACCAAAAAGATCCGGATTATTAGAATCCGATTCCAGCACAATATACCCGAATCCATTTGAAATTCGTACCAACCCAACTATTTGTTCATTTTTGAAGCGTGGCACGTGACGCCCCAACGATAAAAATTTATACATAGATCGGTCTGATTCTTCCAGTCACTCCACTTCCCAACCAAGCTCATCCCATTCCTATACAAACTTTGAGGTCTGTTCTTCTTCATCATTTCTCTTCACTTTTTCGGCAAATTAGTCTTGTGTTATCTATGGTTGATTTGATAATTTTGTTGTTTAATCCCAGCTGTGATGTTTTTAAGCACGAATCATGCTAATTCTGCGTATTTAATTGTAAATCTGAGCTCAATGCATAGAAAATGAAAGTGACCCGAAATGAATCAATTGCAGCTATGTAATGAATACGATTCGTGTCATGCCGTTAATTGTAAAGACTGTGAAAGTTACCAGTATAAACAAAAAGTAATTAGCCAATCCGTATGGTAGATAAATCAGAGGACTAAAAGGAAACGATTGGAGACATGGGCTTGGGGTTAGCTTTGGACTCATGTGCTTACATACGTTAAGGCTTATTTGGCATTACTCTAACATAGTTTTTGGTTTGTTCGTTTCAACCATGGAACGTGAAGAATTCTGCTGGGCATATTTCCAGATGGCTCCGTCTGGTTTAATCTACGAAACTGATCCATGGAAGGATTTGAAGGTAACGTCCGGTTTTCACGTTTTGGCATTTTGTCTAAATTATTGTTGTTGAGTTGGCGCTTGATGCTACAATGTGTTTCCAGGCCCATGTTCACGACATTGGGAAGACTCATTTGCGGGAATTGATGAACGATGTTGAGCGGTGTCAGTCAATGATGACAGAGTATGACTGTGTAACGACTTGTTCTTACGATTTCGTTCAGGTCTTTGTTTGGTAGGTTAAACTGAAACATCAAGCTTTGGTTACTTATCTGTCTTGTAACAGTTTTGATGGAATTTTATTGGATTACTCGAGGCAATGTGCTACTCTTGACACCTTGAAGAAGCTCCACACCTTAGCTGAGGTGTGCTAGATTAGAATTGTATTGGTTTGTGAAGATATATACAATTTAATCTTTTTTATTGATAACTATTGTGGTGATGTAGGCCGCACATTTGAAAGAAAAGATCAACCGGATGTTCAATGGAGAGCGTGTGAGTTTATGAGTTGCAGATTGTTTCCTGTATATTTTCGTGTATTTTTGTTACCAGATTACTTCGTGATTTTGTAATTTATAGTGTCAGTGAGTAGTGCACAGATCTTTTCCGGAAAACTAATCAATGCCGCCTGAATAGCTATATGTCTTAAACTTACATGTTTCTAAACTCTGAATTTTGATCAGTAAGGGAAGAATTTGTAGATTTGTTTACTAATTATTTACTGAAGTGGATTAAATATTATTGAAACAAGGGGAAACCTTTATTATTTCAGTAGTTTTAGAATGATATCAAACTTGAGATTCTTTAGTTGCATCATCTCATAATATCAAAGAGCCTTTACTTAGAATGATACCTGATTCGTTTGATTCATGAAGAAAAATATCATATGATGATCCCCTGAAAGTTTTCTCGCTGTTGTTGTCTATGTCGTTAATCACAAAGATAACGAAAGAAGTTAAAGTTTCACCTTATGATTTGGCAGAAATAAGCTTGTTCAAAAATCTTAGTTATTGATGTCTCAAGTTATTGTCCAACGTGCGGGAAGTTTGGAGCACTACACTATAACAAAGACAGTCCATTCATACATTTAATTTGTTGAGTTGTCAGATAAACAGCACTGAGAATAGATCTGTTCTTCACATGGCACTTCGTGCTCCTCGAGATGCTGTCATAAATGGTGATGGTAAGAATGTTGTCCCGGATGTTTGGAAAGTTCTTGATAAGATCAAGGACTTCTCTGAGGCTATTCGCAGTGGTGCTTGGGTAAAGTTTTAGCCTGAAATATATTGTAATTTTTGGTCTTTGTCTCATTCTTTGATTTTGCTGATTAGCAAACTTTGGTAGGTTGGAGCGACAGGGAAAGCATTAAAAGATGTCATAGCAATTGGGATTGGAGGCAGTTTCCTCGGACCACTGTTTGTGCATTCTGCACTTCAAACAGGTTTCTTCGCACAAAAGATGGGTTTTTCACATGTTCTGATATTCATACATGCTGTCCTTCTTTCCATAATTCATTTTCTGTGATTATGTGTATCTTTTCAACTAACAGCATGCCTAACATTTAGCATGATCTTAATAACTTTCAGATCCTGAAGCTACTGAATTTGCAAGAGGCCGCCAACTGCGCTTGTAAACATACCTATTTTCTTAGTGATTTATTTTATGGGGCTTTCTATAGAGATTTCTTGTAATTAATGCTAATTCCTGCTTTTAGAGTTGCAAAGTTGATCTGCTTCTGCTGTTTCTCTTAGTCTTTTTCGCTTTTCATGTGAAGCCTCGCAAATGTTGATCCAATTGACGTTGCACGAAACATTGCAGGCTTGAACCCTGAAACAACATTGGGTATAGATATTTTGTAATTTCTATGATTGCTACTATAAAACCCACAAATTAGTGGTTTGTAAAGAGTTAAAGTTCCAAGCACTTCTGTTACCTTTTTCTTGTTTTGTGATGCTTTGCAGTTGTTGTGGTCTCAAAGACTTTCACCACAGCTGAGACCATGTTGAATGCTCGAACTCTGAGAGAGTGGATCGCAGCTGCATTGGGGTGAATTAAAACTAAATTAAAGCTTTATACCTAACAAGATAAATTGAAAACCATGTCCCATAATGTAAATAAGAGAAGCTGCTTGTATTTTGGATTTGCGATTATTCTCATGATGGGATTTTGTCAAGAATAAAACAGCATGGAATCAACGGAACATTATACTGGTTTGGAATTTTTTTGCAGCCTTCACTTGTATGTATTTTATGAAACATTAATGGCAATTGGACTTGATATTTGAGCTTATTTTTCTTAAGATGATAGTCTCTGTCAGCAATTTTAGCTTATATATGTACATGAACATTACATGTTTAACTTTTTGTTTGTATTTTATAGGCCACAAGCAGTGTCAAAGCATATGATTGCTGTCAGTACCAACCTAACGGTAAGAAACATTTTTTTCACTAGCTCTCTCTCCTTTTCTACTGATCTTTTGCAGAATTTCTAACTACTAACTATATGTTCTATAATCTATATAAATTTATGTTTTTTCTATTCTTTATTGAATTGAACCCATGGTGTTTTATTAAAATTTATACTCCTGTGAATATTTTCTGAAATGAAGTGTTCACACTTGTCTAAAAGCTTTCTGATTGTTAGACAATTTTTGTTGATTTTGAAAATTGGTTTGTTACCTCCTCACAAGCTATTTTTAGTTAATTTGAAATCGTAATAATGGTCTATTATATAGTGAATGTATTGGAATATTACAACCTAATGTTTCCATTCTCCCGAAATTGGACTGAAATTATATTTATTGGAAGAAGTTCTTGTTGTGAAGTGCTTTCGTGTTTCACTTATTTGATGATCGTCAACATGTTAAATTGATGATGTACTTTCCTTTCCCTCTTTTTCCAATGCAGCTTGTTGAAAAGTTTGGTATTGACCCGAATAATGCTTTTGCATTCTGGGATTGGGTAGGAGGACGTTATAGTGGTACGTTTGTCCCATTTTGCAGCAAAAAAAGTTGCTTTGAGTGTCACTGAAATGGTCCCTGTACCATTTCTTGCAGTATGCAGCGCTGTTGGAGTGTTGCCTCTCTCTCTGCAATATGGTTTCTCAGTCGTTGAAAAGTCAGTAACTTCTTTCCTTGTAAATGAAACGATCAATAGTCATGGTTTTGTCTTTCATAACTTACTTGGAGTTACACATAAAATTAGTGGATTCTGTTTTATAAATTTTGTAGTATTTTTTCAAATTGGTGCTCCTGGATAATTTCTTTGGTTTTTTTAATTTCCCATCCATTTGTATGGCATTTTAACGATGTAACTTTTTTGCTTGAAGGTTTCTGAAGGGAGCTTGGAGCATTGACCAACATTTCCGTTCAGCTCCCTTTGAGAAAAATTTACCTGTATGTCCCCATTTTCAAGAAAATCTTAGTCTTGATACTTAACTTCTGCAATTGTGAGCAACACCATAACGTATTGTTATGATCAATAACCCAGATGTGCACTGAGTGCTGAGTTTATGTTTTCCCATCTTTTCCCGGTGCTTGGTGATCACATTGCAACTCTTATTCTTCATTTGTTGATTATGTTTTCACTATGAAATAATTCATTCAAAAGTAAAACATCCTTTTGGGTAAACTCCATTTGCTTATTTAGTTAACACATTATTGTTCAGGTTCTATTAGGCTTATTGAGTGTTTGGAATGTTTCATTTCTTGGATATCCTGCAAGAGTAAGTATATTTATTCTCTGGTGAAGTTTATTTCATATCTCACTTTTTTAACTTTTCTTGACCAAGGTAGTGTATCCTATCTTAGGCAATTTTACCGTATTCTCAAGCGCTGGAAAAATTTGCACCACATATCCAGCAGGCATGTTTATTTACTGTATTCGTGGTATTCATTATCGCTTGTATGCCATTGTTATTTTTCTGATGCATGCTCATTGCTCTCGTGAACCTTTCAGGTTAGTATGGAGAGTAATGGGAAAGGGGTGTCAATTGATGGTGTGCCCCTTCCATATGAAACAGGTGAAATTGATTTTGGTGAACCAGGAACAAATGGACAACATAGTTTTTACCAACTAATTCACCAGGTATACCAAGTTCTGCTAATTCAAGACATGTTATTCTGTTATTCACTGGAAGAGGACATATGGACTCATGCTTTTCTGCTAGTCATTTATTCATTTATAGGAATAACTTTTCAGACTTTTGAGATAGATTGTATTGTATGCATTTGTGTAATCTTGCGAGTGTGTTCAAAATTTGCTAGCAAGTAAAAGACCACTCCCATTTATAAATAGGATGGTGTTAAGTTTGGTTTTGACTTGAATGTGATTTTAGCAATTCATATCTATAAGTGTATTATTTCCCTGGTGATTTTCAGGGTCGTGTTATTCCATGTGATTTCATTGGCGTGGTTAAGAGTCAACAACCTGTTTATCTGAAAGGTAAAATAGTTAGTTATTTTGTCTTACTGTGGATATTTGTATAGCCGACTTGGGAATACTAGTTGAGCATGTTATTTTGGACACTTGCTTTTACAGGTGAAACAGTTAGTAACCATGATGAGCTCATGTCAAACTTCTTTGCCCAACCAGACGCACTCGCATATGGCAAGGTAATAAAAATGTTTCGCATAGATATTAGATACTAGCTATTCCCATTTTAATCAATTTGAGGCACTTGTTCACAATTTAAGAAATGTGTGATTAGCTGGCATTAAATTGGAACCATATACCTTTGATGTTATTGTTCGTTCCTCTTCGGACACTGCCAATCTGTGGTTGCTATCTCTCATGTTACTTAGTTTTTTTATCCATCAATGAATTCTCAATACCAGTGATTCTGATCATGCTTAATTTTGACTCCAGACCCCAGAACAGCTGTTAAAAGAGGATGTTCCTCACCATCTCATAACTCACAAGGTATTTCTTGCTACATCCAATATGTGGGACAACATGATATCTGCTGATGTTTGTTATCCCACCTCGATTGCAGACTTTCTCTGGAAATCGCCCTTCTCTCAGCCTTCTACTTCCTTCACTGAATGCTTACAACATTGGACAGGTGAGTTTGTTCCATAAAATGTCTAGAGCTAGGTATGTATCAGTGGGTAATACTTGTACCGCTACTTTTATGCAGCTATTGGGGATTTATGAACACAGAATTGCTGTTGAAGGATTTGTGTGGGGAATAAATTCTTTTGACCAGTGGGGAGTGGAACTGGGAAAAGTATGCAGAATTTGATTTTATTTTTTTTTGTTGGCTTTTATTTTCCTGTATTTACCATTTATATATTGCGATCATCCCCGAGGAAAAGTTCATTTTTTTCTTATATCAACAGTCACTGGCTACTCAAGTTAGAAAGCAGTTCCACGCATCTCGAAAGAAAGGCGAACCAATTAAAGGGTTTAATTTCAGTACTACAACTTTGCTTACAAGATATCTAGAGGTATGGAAAACATCCTCTTTCCTGACGGCACTATGTCAAATTAAGGGTCTAAAATCAGTACTACCTCTTTGCTTACGAGATATCTAGAGGACAACGTCCTCTTCCCTAAGATACTATGTTTCCCTTTTAAATGTGCTAACGGATGAGATGCACATGACATGTTTTTTGAAAGAATACGATTGCAATGTTAGTTGTCCTCTTCTAGAACTACATTCCACCTTATGATGGTTCTCACATCACTACTGGGCTAAGAATACATTTGTGTGATCTGTTTAAAAGCAATGAGAGAAGAGTCACGGTTCTGTGACATAAGTTAGCATAATTAGTATGTCCTTATTAGTTGAAGTAATATGA
This sequence comes from Dorcoceras hygrometricum, assembly GCA_001598015.1. NCBI lineage: Eukaryota > Viridiplantae > Streptophyta > Magnoliopsida > Lamiales > Gesneriaceae > Dorcoceras > Dorcoceras hygrometricum. Next base: position 624,608 of record KV016225.1, read on the forward strand.
TACTGACTTTTAGTTAGACCTTTACTTATGCCAGACAATAATATTCTACTATGATGACCGATAATTGATATTTATCGCATTCATACACTGAACATTCAATTAATTCAATTAGCATGCCCCATCAGGTGTACTGCAAGATTTGCCCCGCCTTAATCGTCTGACGATTTTTGTCCATTTAGAGCATTACAATTCAATATAAGCTCGTTTTTCGCAGGCAAGTTCAGATGTTCCGAAAGAGGATTCCACGGCTCTGCCAAAGAGTTATCTCTGATTTTCTCGGGTAAATTGTCGGCCTCACGATGACGTGGGCGAACAAGCTAATTATGTTCCTAGTTGCAACTTGTCTATTGGTCTTGTAGATTCGGACAATAAAAAGCGCAAGGGGGTGGGATGCGTTGCCCTCTGAGCAGAAAATCGTGCAAATTTTGCACAAACTACTCTTCTTTATAATAATGCTCATCAGCCACTTTCATATTTTAAAAGAAATTTACGTCCTCTTTATTTCTCAGTTCAGTGAAATTTCATCCACCAACGTTTTTGAGAGTCGAATGTCGCTGAAACTCACATCCTTTTGGCAATTTCTGTGAAAGTATGACTCCGGTGTCTATAAAAAAAAAGATGAGGCCTGTTGTATCAGGTCTTGTCATATATTACAAGAGTTGATGTGCAAGCAATCACCCTTGAATCGTCATCGAAGGCCCACTGCCCCCACACCGTTTATAAACTATAGATTACAAAAAACATTGGAAAATTTCTTTAAAAAACACCGATACAAGAAAAGTTCAATAAACTTATCCAAATGCAGTCCAGATGTCCTTAACACCAAATCCAAACTCCAAATCCTAGCTGGTTGTTTCCACGGTGTCTAACTTGAAATATGGTGTGAGTGTATATATAATATTTTCATATATATATATATACATAAAATTATGTAAAATTATGGTGTGTACAAATACACTATATTGAAGATGATCAATATAAAGCCATACAAAGGGTTGAATTGAATTTAATGAGCTGAAAAACCCTTGCAAAATAATTGAGTAAAGAAAGGGGACATACGTGAATGATCACGATTTACAGTCATGGCTCACGAAGGAACATTCCACTTTATTGAAAAGTCAAAAAAAATCGGCAAATCTCCGACGACATAGGCGTCTAAATCTTAGGCATATTCTGGGGAAATAGTACTTTCGAAACTACACAACTAGTGACTTGCCAGAATCAACGACTGTATATATTGACCTTCCAACATGCACAAAGGGTGTAATATGCTTGTATATATAAAACAGTTCAACAATAATTAAGATCAGGAACTGTTTCCAAATCATAATCGAATTTATCCAAGTGGCTAAGTATATATCCTCCTTCATATTTTGCCACGAGTTGCTCTGCTTCATTTTTCTTTGATTGGCTTTCTTTATTTTCTGCATTTCCATCTTTTTTTGAGGAGAATATCTGGACATCATGATTGGATTGGGTATAAGACACAGTTATTTAGCCACAGACCATCAAATGATCTCCACTACACCCTAATTGAATGAAAAAAAAAATGCAGCCTTTTCTCTTGCTTTTGAGCTATCCTCGTACTTGTGGAAACAATAAACGTTTTGACTGCGAATTTTGGGAGGAATTATTACATCAAATATAGTTTTTTTTATTGTTAATTTTATGCATGAACTCTCTCCAATTCCAAATTTCATACACATCATGTTCAAGACTCTGATAAGATAGGATCGTTGAGTTTTCTCCTAGTCTTCTTCCAAGCATGCTAAGGAATTAGAATTCCTTTCTTTTTTTCTTTTTTTTTACATTCTGAACAAAAACACATGTGCAATTCGTGAAGTATTCGGAAGTCACAAAAATTTACACAGGTCGTTTAATGATAGCCTCTTGGCCAAAAAATGGCAACTCACTCTTTTCATTCGAAAACTATCAAGCATCTCAAATAAGCAGTAAGGGGAAACGATAGTGAGCAAAAATGAAGAACAGAGCAGTGAAAATCCGGTGTAGAGTTAGTTCGAGAAAATGACAACAATTATTTTCGATAAAAATACGGTCATTTCCAAAATTCGATAAAAAAAAGATCGTTAAACAGGAAACTACGTATGATAGTAATGATATCTGCTGTGTATTAGAGAAAATGCCGCGGCAGACTGAGATAAGAAAGTTGCCTAATTAGACTTGCATCTTAGAAAAATTAAATGCCGGTCGATCCAAACCCTCCGAATCCCCTGACAGTCGAATCAAGATCGTCAACCTCGGCCACCTCGGGGGTCATGATCTTCTCAATAATCAGCTGCGCGATCCTATCACCAATCTTCACTTCAAAATCCACATCTGAATGGTTGAACAAAATCACCCCAACTGGTCCCCTGTAATCCGCGTCGATTACACCCGCACCCACGTCTATTGAACTCTTCCACGTTAATCCCGATCGTGGTGCTACACAGAGAGCAACCCATTTACCAAAATCTGGGAGACCCAACGAGACAAGAAATTGTGAAAAAAAAAAAGGTACTCGAAGATTACCAATACGAGCGTAAGTTCCTTCAGGAATCGCGATGCTCAGATCCGTGGGAATCATGGCTTTACCTCTGGCGGGAACCTTTGTGTCTGCCGCACTGTAAAGATTGAAGCAGAAACAGAACAAAAGTTAGTCAACCGAAGGAAAATTTCAATCACTCCAACTCCATTATGGGCGTGAAGAAATATGCCTGGATAGATCGTAGCCAGCCGAGAGAGACGATCCTCTTGAGGGCAAAACTGCTTTCTCAGAGAGCCTTTTCACCTTCAAAAACGAACTGATTCCATGTGGTTTATCACTGGATAATCCGTTTTGGTGGAGTTTCGGGATCTTCATCAACGGTTCTTCCATTTCAGGTTGAGCCATCTTCAGTCAAAGAACGCGAATTTCGCCAAATGGGTTTCGGAGGACTTGCAAATGAGTGAGGATTTTTAGTGATTGGCCATGAGGTCGGAGGTTTAAATGGAGTGAAATATCAAATATGGATGAAAAATGGCGCCTAGAGTTCCCGCCAATGTCGTATTTACTATTAGTTCCAAACTATTGAAATGTCTGACAAGATTCGTCAACAATCGACACCAGTTACAAAAATACCTTTTACGTATTCATCCCCAAACTAAAAAATTTTAAAGCCGCGGAGATTGATACGCGATTAGAAACGGATAGGTTCCAAAAACCAACGGATTTTGCTTCGAACAACAACAGCATTTAATTATTTTTGAAGAAACGAAATACCCCAACGCCCCACTCCCCCACAGCCCCAAACACAACCGTAAACACAATGAATTTACAATCCCTGAGCCGTTCACCTGAGAGAAATTTCAGGATTTGACTAAAAACGCTACTAGATTAAAGAACATCCAAATTTGAACAGTGAAGAAGTATGTATCCTACGAAACATCGTACTTTGTACGTATATGCGTACTTTGTATTTAATTGTAGGAGCAAAAATTTCTTCAGTTTGGTTGTTTCACTTCGTCGGAGAGGAGGAGCGCCGATTGGGATTTTGAGATGTCAACGTCGTTGAATTGGGATGGGCTTGCATATAAAACGCAGTGGTATAAGCTTCCGTAAAAGCCCATTTCGTGCTCTTTCTTTCCTTTCCCTATTTCTTATTCAAGACTGGGCTTTCTTCTTTATTGAGCCCGCCTTTAAAATAACAAATCTGTGTTTCTAGACTTAAATCCAATTATAAAATAAGAACAATTTTTCATTTTCGGTATTCTCATCTATTCATATAAAAAAAATATAGGTAACTAATGACACACGTTACTTATATGGTACCTGGTGGTGCAAGTTGCAACACGTCCAGTAAATCGTGTTTGGCCCACTAATCCAACGTTCCATCGAGGGCGATACACTCCAAGGAGTATAACTCATGGATTTTATTTAGAATAACGCTTTGATTGTCCTCTAAATTCAATAAATTGTGTTATAGAATTGAATAAATGGAGTAAAAGTCAAATTGGTCTAGAATCGCTATGTTTAAAATCTCATTATTCATCATTTAAAAGGCACCAATCGACAAGTAAATTACAGATATGAAATATTAGTAAAAAGGTGGGCATGTCCTTGGACCTAATTAATCTTGATTGCCAAGAAGAAAAGATTACGGTCCAAGTAAGGAAACCAACAGAAATGGACGGTCCAGTAAGGAATTAATGACTTATTACAGGGTATTTCACCCATGGTTAAAAACACTTGATTGGTCTACGAGTTATATATATAACTGGGAATACAACATGTAATTCATCTCATTGCTTCGCAATATAAGATGCAAAAAGACGTACGGCAGAAATTTCATCAACTGCATGAGATTTAACTACTAAACTGAGACTTCCAACATATGAGAACTGCTGCTTAGCTTCTTCTCTTCAGCCCCATCTTTTTCGACATCTCTTGGTTCTTGGATACCCTGTTTAGCATAGGAATGAACAAGGACGTGGTGTTAGATTCATCTTTCAAAGTTTTTAAAATTCGAAATCGTGCTCCAAGAGTTGCAATAAACTACGAAAGAATGAAACCATGCTCGGAGACACCGAAGCTGCTGATGAGTGGCCTAATTCAGGCTTCTATGCAAATTCGTTTTACAGTTTCTATGGTCGGCCTAAACGATTCTTTCCAATATATTTTGGCTTCGGTTCCGGGGGGTTTGGACGACGAAAATAGACGTGTAACATGTCAAAAGCAGACAATGATCAAATAATTGGCTAGATACAAGTTTTCTTTGATGGATATACAAGTAATTGTATTTATTTCACTTTGAGTTATCTTGAATCCGAACATCGACGCTCTCACCAAGAAATGGAAGGTATCACCTCTTAGAACGTGACTAGTGGTGATGTTAGGTACCTAGCATTGGATTGAAGTGGAGGTGGCTCGTATAGCATCCTCGACCGGATCGACATCTTGGCAATCTCCAAGAGTGCTGTGTCCCGCACACTGGATACCTCACTGGTCAAGTCCTGGTATGCTGCCCCAAACGCGTCTCGCCAGAATCTTGGCAGCCTAGCAATCTTACTGTGCTTGTACACGTTCCACATTTGCCTCACCACTTTCTCCCTTTCATCCACATCCTAGAAAGTTTTCCAACACACATTCTAAGAATCACAAAAAGATAACACAGAATAATCAAGAAAGTGTTCCAAGAAAACATATATAAATGGTTTAATCCTTGAGTATTGAGGAATTTGTTGTCCATTTCAAAATCCTTACTTTAATATCTCGAAAGTAAACAATTGAACTAACTGATTTTAAATCTTTTATGCTTGCTTCAGGAAGTTCATGGGGTTGTCTTCGGCTTTCATGGATTACAAACTAAAATTCAGACCATTAGTCCCAACTTCAAGGCCTCGATTCGTCTCCGCTCCTTAAAAAACAACTCAAACTTTGGCCTCAACTTCTCACAGTGTTCAATTATGTTTCAAATGAAAGCGGAAATCTCTAACTCACAGATGGAAATAACTAGATCTGTCAAAAATTAATCTTTACACTTGTTAAATGCAAAGTGATACTAGATTAACTAAGCCCATAGAATGAAAAAAATTCTACCTTAAACAAGAACACTAACGAGAATAACAGCAAAGAAAGACATTAAAACTATGTACCAAAACATCAAGATCACCATGGATGGAGAGGTTCAATTCATTCGAGGAGCTTTTAAGATCAACACCGGACCATTTCAGAGTGATAGAACCAGTAAACATGGACCAAAGTGCAAGTAAAATAATTGCAGCCAAAGCCCATAACTTGTATTTGCCTCTCCCGAAAAGACGCTCAAAACCTGATCCATCTTTCTTGAAACTCACACTTGTAGCTGAACTTGTGCTACTACTGCCGCTTGGAGTTGATTGGGGGGGTCTGTGCTTCCTCATCTTTCATTTTTTTTGGTGGGATGATGCTAGAGAAATCGGCAACACTGATACTCGGTTCCACTTTCTAGCTTAAGAAAGTTAGAGAATTGCAGAAAAAGGTGGAATTTTATATGAGAGCTATTGAATTAAATTGGGTGGTTGGATTCCAAAATTGTACTGCATGTGTCGATTAATTTGGAGATATCATATTTTATAAATTTGTTTTTTCGTTATTTACCTAAGTGGATAAGTTTTTTTTAAATATTTTTATATAAATATTTTGTATAAAAATTCTGCGAATACATTGTTATAAAACTATATTTGTAAAATTGTTTTAACAAAATTTTATTCAAACATATAATTTAAATCTTTTACACCAAAATATTATTAAAAAATTTATCCAAACGAAACATTATTTGTAGATGATTTGAACAAATTCGTATAGAAATATTCGTCCTACGAAAAATATACATTGATATAAAATAGGTCAATCGAGGAGATTTAATCAAACCTAGATTTCATTAAAATTATCTTCCAGTAGAAAAATAACGATAAAATATGACTATCACGCACATTTTTATATCAAGAGATACTGTCGTAAGCATGGTATGGCCAATTGACGATTGAAAACCAACCACCGACGGTGTGGGGTCCCTAAACATAAAGGCTTACTGTATTTAAGGAAATTCTTTTTATGTTATTACTTGATAAATAATATGAAACAAATAATAAATTTAATATCATTTGGGAAGAGGTGTTGATTAAAAATATTCCAAGGATTAGATGACCAACGGATTTATAGTGGTTATTATATAAGATTTATATTATATCATTATATGATATTTATACATAGATTGAGTAAATAGTTTTTATCATCCACACTAGTTAATCTTTTCCGGGTTGTATTAATGCCTCCACTTTCTTGATTTATCCATCTCGCATGTTAAATGTTATAAATAAAATCTTGGTTTGGACCTAAAACTGGCTTAGCTTTGAAAGGGGGCTGTTCATGGTTTAATCTGCCACACCTTTTTGTGTTCAGTTTCATTTTTATAGAACTATACCAAAAGGAATAAATTTGTATTAAAAGGTAAATAAATATTCTTTCAATTCACTTTGAATTATGGCATCGAATTTTAAATCTATGACATGTTCATATTATTTTCTTCAGGTTTAAAGTTTCCAAATGTCCAAAACATGAACCTGAAACGACCATAACAAAGTTGTCTTTAGCATGAGAAAAAAGCGTATTCTGTGCGAATTACGAAGTTATGGCAGAACAAGTAGATGAATGATTCCAAAGTTACACCAAGGACCAATTTTCCACTACGTGACTATCTTCCGTTCAAGGCCACATATTAGTTTATGATTAATATTGTAACGTCCCAGATTTCACGACTGTCCCCACTGTACCAACATTGATCTTTTCAACATATTTTGCCTCACTCGCACGCATCCTGAGAAACATCCCAGGGATCACCCATCCCAAAATTGTCCCAAGTCAAGCACGCTTAACTTTGAAGTTCTTAAGTGATAGAGCTCCCGAAAAGAAGATGCACCTTGTTGGTATGAGTAGTATCAATTAAATCTGATAAGTCTTCCTCAACTAGCCTCAATTACAACTATAACTTCTCAATCCCGTAATCCCTCTCATTCCAATGTTGGATCGGTTCATTCATGTACCCCTTCGCCTCTAGAAGCCTGCCAGGAGTCGCTCATTGTCCGTGCAACTTCTTGGCACCGACGATCACTCCCGCCCTCTTTTGAGCCCCGGACCTCACAAATATTATGTCCTCACTAAGTGGAGATTGGTAAACTTATTAATGGATTTAGACAATATGTTTTTGTGGAAATATTTGAGGAATCCAGATATATCCTAGTAAATATAATTTTGAACCCATACATTAAATACTATATAAAATGTTATTTTCCAAACTACATATTCGATCTTATATTCCATTTAACACCTTATACTTTCCTTTTATCATGTTCAAATTTCCATCTACACCTTGATTCATGTGTTCACCTAAACTAAAATCATAACATTTCAATGTATATGATGTTGGGATTGGATCTTATATCATGCGATGATATCAACACACTTTTTCTATGAAAATGAAGCCTATATTTTACTTATTTGGTAAGAACAGGCTCACCCCTCTCCTCCACATTCTTCGCCAATCACTGACATAGAATCATGCTCGTTACATACGTTAAAGATAAATGGACACAAATATTTGATGGATTTCGATTGACAGTGTAACCAATTCGTGAAATGGATTTGGAATCGATGTCATTAAAAACAGGAAACTGCATTAGTTTTTAAACCGAATCATAACCTAAAATACGGTACTAAGAAAGTAGCTTCTGCGGCAATTATTCTGCCTCGCAACAGTAACCTTATCCCAGAAATCACACGTAAGTTAAATAGGAAAAACGTAAGACCAAGTCAAAAATTTACGCATACGAATCACTATTTTCCCGTGAGTCATCGGTAAATCATAGTGCTATGCCTTCGTAATTGACAAGACACACTAAAGAAATTGACAAAAATATAAAATACAAAACAGAGACAGTGACAATCAGATAAAGAAACAGTGACTATGGATTATTTGTCTGGCTATGAGCCTTTGAGGACCTTTTCAGTTCAGAGTAATTTACACGGCTGAACATATTTAAAATGATGGAAAATCCAAAGCATATTCCAAAACTATAAATTAACATGTACAAGGTTGGATTTTCCTAATCAAACACAAACAAGACTCCTTCAACCTAAGCAACTGTATGCAACTCAGCTGTGATGTGAAGGGTTTTAAACTAGGACCTTGTCAGACTAGTGACCTCATTAGAATTTCACTGTTCCTTTATCACTTAGATTTGGTGAGTTGCAAACAGCCAAATGAAACATAATAGTAAACATCTGCCGGCTCTATATTCTTATCCCATTTTTCTTTGAAGGTGTAAACGTGTTGTATGTGCATTCGACAGTCTATATATATGACCATGATCTAATGTCACATAGTATATCTGTTCAAAGAATCAAAATGATAGTGTAGTTATTCTTACTTGGCATCAAGGAATGGCTAAAGGTCTTAAACTTCGGATGTCTTTTCTTAGCTCCTTACAAATCTGCCGACCGAAGAATCCTGCTTCATCGGTTAAAGACCGTGTATCTGCTGTTACATACATCCTCTCCCCTGTCAATTCCAAGTCATTCGACATTCCTTACCCTGGTTATCCTAATCCTCCACCATCTACACCTTATCAGTCAAAGTCCAGAAGCAATATCGGAGCATCAAAGATAGCGCCATTCGAGTCTGAATATCAATCAAAACCATGCACAATGCATGGAATGATCGATGATGAATATTCATTACCGGTATTTTCCAAGACAAGAAGAGAAGGTAAGGAGAAAATGTACAACTCCCCTATTTCAAGTGACTTTGAAGAGAGCGCTTGTTCTAATGCAGTTTCCAGGACTCAAAAGAGAAAAGAGAAGACGAAGGAAAAGAAAACAACAGCTAGCATTATTACAACTACTGCTTCAGTCAATTACAACGAGACAGACAGCCTGTTTTCTTTTCCTCAGGGCTCCAACTCATCGCATAAATATGATTATCTGTTACAAAATAATATTGAGAAGGAACCCCTCAATCGAAGAAAGAAGCAGATAACGCAAAAAACTGTAAGAGCACGAAGATTTAGGCGTTTTGGTTCAAAAGAATGGAAAAATGATGAAAGGACAGTGCCTATAGGAGAGTCTATGGAAAAGATTGTGACTTCACAGAGGATGGTTCTGGGCATGACCACTGGAAAAATAAATCAGAGTTTTGTAGTGGTGAAGAGGTCAGTTGATCCCTTCGAAGATTTCAAAACATCGATGCTGGAAATGATTCTGGATAAACAGATTTTTCGACCCAAAGAATTAGAAGAGCTATTGATGAGCTTCCTTTCTCTCAATTCAAGACTATATCATGAAGTTATTGTAGAGGCATTTACTGATATTTGGAAGGAAGTGTATGGTGGATCATGGAACTAAAGTGAAATATCTAGGATGTATGAATTCATATATATGTATGTGCGATGAAGTGATTACATTAATGTAGAGATCTGATGTATGAACGAATGGGTCACTTTTTCTTGTAAAAATGTGTGTTTTCAAGGAAACAAAAATAGAGGAATTATGAGCTCATAAATAATGAAAAAAGAAAAATTTATATATGTATATATATCATTATAATATTTTCCTTTGCATGGAAGTCTCATTCACTCTGAACCACAGAAAAGACACGAGGTCAGGGGAAACGGTTATACAACACACAAATTCTTTAGTAAAGAAGGTTTAGAGTGGAATTGATCACCCAAAACTTCATTTTTCAACCATTATTTATAATAAATGAATGGATACATGACAACTCAAGGAATTGCGTTATTTTTCAAAAAAACAAATAAATATTCTAGCACGAAAGCCACCAGAGGCAGCAGCACTGTTCAACATGCCTTACAACTTCACCTGCGATAATTTCTCAGTTCTAAATCTCAAGTGCATCAGAAGCACTCATGACTAAGCATACACACAAATTGATACAGCATTATATTCAGATGAATGGCCTTACTGATCAATACAATCAGAAACAAGAGGCACCGCTGTATCATCAAAATATTTGACATGGCATAGTTCTCCGCCAACTTCATCGGCAAACCTGATCTTTTTCCCCTCCCTGGGGGCAGCATATTTGTAAGTATCTATATTGTTTGGAGACAGTTTCTGCAAGAAACATGAAATATGATATAATTCAGAAAATATCTCAATGGTAGAGTATAATATGCATTGTTGATAACCAAAAGCACAGTACTGGCTTCTTTTACATGTGTAAAGCTCTTATTTGCTTTTCCTAAATAACCTGTCAAAAACTTCAAATTTAATCCAATTGATTTGCAGTGCATTTTAGGCTAAATGCTTGAGATTTGCCTAAAACTGTTTGAAGTTCAAATGTGAATTTCCAAACTTGAATTGAAGGTACGAACAAAAAAAATGTGCAGAAGGTACAGACCATTATTTTACAGAAGCGGTTGCAGTCCCTTGACATCATATTTAGCCACTTTGTTGCTGCTTCCTCGGTCTTTGTAGCATTATCAATGGCTAGTTTAACCTGCCAACCAAGGAAAAGAACATGACCAAGCCAATACCAGGACAATGTATCTGCTCCATGCAAGCAATACTTTTACATTTTCAGAAACCTAAAAGTGTATACCATCAAAAGTTTGAGTGCTTCAAGTTCAAGATGTTCACAAATTTTGCATCACATTTGCCCGACCATCTTTAATGAAGAAGATTGAAAATGAAGAACAATTCAGTGAATGATTCAAGGATTTAATTACTATCTCGAACCCATAGCCGATCCCCTAGGTACCTTAATATATAAGAATTTATAGTAACGCGCATGTCAATCAATTATCTCCAAAGAAGCATAAAAATTAATTGGTCAGAATTGTGCATTTCAAACCAATAAGAAAAAAGTTGACAAAAACCGAAACTTAGTGTAGTAACAAAGAGTGACCATCCTTAAGAACCTGCAAACGCAGCACACATACCTCATCTGCATCATTCTTCAAGGAAGCATTGCGATATGCTTCAAATAGTAATTTTTGTTCCACAATGTCCTTCATGGACTTCAACTCACTCAGTAGCCGCATGGTAAGTGATTCGGTGTCATGCATTTGCCGCTGTGAGAATACAATAGCACTTTCAGAACAATATTTGATGGACGCACATCCAGTACTAAGATTAGGTAGGCTGCGTGAAATACGAGAACTCTGGTCATTGCGTGTGGTTTTATTTGGTTTCTGTATGATTTGTCTGGGATGAGTAACATCTTTCCTTTGGCTAAACTTTCCAAGGCCTGTGTGAACAACATTAAAGTTAAAGTTCTGAATATCTTGAGATGAAGCATTCTTCCCAGTTACAAAGAGAATGTAGAAAGTGACAGATTTCCAAATGTTAATATGCGTAAAATCATCATACCACATTCTTAAGACAACTCAAAGATACCATTGTTATGAGAGTTAAAATTTCCTTTAGTGAAAACAGAAGATACGAAGAAAAAAATATGAAATCCATTATATGAATCATTATTCTGAAAACAAGCCCACCAAACACCACATCTCAATGTTTGCAGATTATATTGAACCTCCTCCCAAAGAGCATTTAATAGAAAATAGATGCAAGATAGTCAACGTCAGACATTAATTTCAAGTCCGGGGAAAATGATAATGTCGTGCAATGCTTCACATGCAAGTCTTTTGAAATGGGTATCTCTTGACCGAAGCCACTGAATAAAACAGAGTACTTCAAACCGATAGTGCCAGAAATTACCAAGTATACATCATCAGTGTAGTTGTGCCTTTGACTTACTGTTTTTCTTAACATCATTGCAGTGTTCAATTGATTCCATCGCCAAACACAGTTTCTCTCGAGTAGATGGAGAGATAGCCTGAACATTTAAACCATGATATTCAAGATGGTTTGTTCCTCTGAATATATTGAAACCAAAAATTTCACGAAAAAACTACCTTCCGTGTTGAAAGGAGCCTTTCAGGATGCTGATGCTGCTCTGGAGTTGAATGCACATGAGAACCACCATAAAATTTGTTTTCTGGAGATGATTCCTGTCTTTTAAGATAGTCGTCCAGCTTTTCTGGAAAGTCTAGCTCAACTTCCTCCTTTGTGAGGTTAATATCGATTTCATGATTAAGTCCCATGCTGCCATCATTGTTATCAGCAGCAATATCAGAAACTTGAATGCCGGAACCGTGGCTTGGGCAAGATATCTCTTCCATGCTGGATTGACAAAGCACGTCTGGATCGCAATACTCGAACGGTTCACTTCTACAAGAAAGTGACCTTCCAACCTCATTTCGTCTCTCAAATGTCGGAGACAACACTGGAAACTCTGGACAACTCAATTCCAAAATTTCTTCTTTGACACCTACACTATCCGAATGAATAATCATACAGGTAGGTTCAATATCCTCCAAATGGTCATATGATATCTCATTAGTGAAACAAAATTGATGGTCGTTCACAGGCAACAGTGGCTCTCTATTTTCACTCTGAACCAGCTCTAAAAATTTGTTAGGCTCTACACCACAATAACTTGACCCTTTATCATGGTCAATGGATAAATGATCTGCAGAACAAGTGCTTTGGCATCCTAAATGTTCGGCTTGTGGAGCCTCGGTTTTGTCGTGAATAACTGGAGCTGTCTCATGCCCGACTAGGAGGCAGTCTTCAGAAACTAGATTCTGTTCAGATTTTACAGTAAAGGCAATGGTTGAAGACATGGCGAGACTTCCATTCACGCATGTTCTTTTGGCAATTGAGTTCTTTGAGAGTTTCAATTTCAATCTAATGAGGGGCTCATCAAGGTCAGGTTCATCTTGCAGATTATTTTTGTCTTCATCGGCTTTGACTGAATGCAGACCCATGTAACTAATTTTCTTTCTCTTCGGTTTCGATCTTTCTCTAAGCTGTTCCAATGTGGTGTCATCATCCAAATCACTCCCCATATCATTATCGGAACATGGGGTAAAGTTGTCAGCTCTAGGTTTTATTTCACGTGATTTTCTGACAACTTTTGACAAAAATGATGTTCTACTTTTCATTTGGTCAGAGTCAAGCACCGAATCAATATCAGTATTGCATGAATCAACTACACAACGTTGTAAAAATCTTTTGGCCTCTTCACTCTCATATACTTCAGTTAGACTCTTGAATGCAAGAGCTGGCCTTCTCTGGGAATCTATATTGCAAACTTTTATTTCCACGCCCCTCCTAATAGTTCGGATAAAATGCTTATAACCTGATTCCATTGTTGCAGCAAAACTAGTTGCCTACCTCGTGAACATATAGAATCAGCAATCATGATGGACCAGCAATCATTTTCCAAGAACGGAGTGATAAATCTGATCACAAGAAAATATCAAACTCCTGCTTGTGTGTGAAAATAATCAGCAAAACTTTTTCCAAATAAAAAACCATAATATCAACGAAAATATTTGGAGCAAGCACATACTTCCAAAAGGGTCTTTATACATCTGGCATGTACCATTTAACTAATAGAAGTGCTACGAGAAAAGCTTCTTAAGCACGCTTCCTGCAAAAACGCATGCTAACACGTGAAAATTCTTTGTAGAGCATCAAGCAACATCAAATTACCCAGATTCAGTGACTAACTAACAATTTTTTAAAATAAAGAAAAAAAATCTTCAAGCTTGACTTCTTACATTGCTAGACACTCAAAAATTGCAAAAATCAGAGCAGCTACTTTTTCTACAGAAACAGCCTGCGGTGGATAAGCGTATACTGATACAACGCGTCAAATAAGCATCCAAGTTATTTAACATTTGCATTCAAGCACCGCCCAGCATCCTTCTCCTGCTCTTGTGGATAGATCTCTCAATTCGGATGCGCCTTATCTGCAATTAAATAAAACTAAAAATAAAAAATGAAGAAGAAGAAACGAAATCAGCAACCTAGTCCCCATCCCCGAAAGTCAAAGGGAAAAACAAGTTTGAACTCTAGAACACACAGATCCAAACAAACGGGTCTCACCTTTCTTCAAAACCTCAAGAAGAGGAGCCTCTTAGAGGGAGAGACGGGAGCTAGATTACAGCACAATGTGATATGTAGGTATTTTATCTCGCGCCATCTTTTGGCGGGAACATGTTTTTTTTAGTTAGTAATTATTAATAAACTAAATATTTTTAAGGGGGGTAAATAAATTAATAATTTTACGGGGACAAAGTAGTACGTCGGCACCCTTATGTAATTATATTTTTATTTTTAATAGACGGTCCAACAACTTATGTTATTCTATTATTATTATTTTACTAATTTTAAGCGGTCCAGATTTACTTAACTGCTTGGTAATAATTATTATATTTTGAGTTTAAGCATCCGGCTTACTAACGTCTAACCCCAGTTAACTTATTTTAGTTTAAATTTTAAAACTTTTAAAAAACTTTGATCTGTAACCCCTATTACCTAGTGCTTATCTGTTTATAATTTTAATCAACCAAGTAATATTATTAAGCATATCCATGCACTCTGCCTTGAATCATGTAATTTGCTCCAATCATGCAATCGTGTCAACATGGAAATGCCAACTGCTCAATCAATTGACAGCACACATATAGGGATGAATTGATTGTATTTTTATATTTCCTTTTAGTAGATTACCTACCTTGTAAACTTACAATAAATGCCTATATATTCAATAAAAATAAAAGCTCTCCTTAACGTTCAAGGAGGAGAATTCTCTGTAATCTTGCTTTTCCATTTCTTCTTCATGGTATCAGAGCCACTTGTGAGAACAGAGAATTCTGCATCCTTAGCAATGGCAGCTACAATCTCCTTAAATGTTGCCAACTTTGTCACCCTCAAACTCACCCCAGAAAATTACCCTCTATGGCGTGAACAACTTCTCGCCCTTGCAGAAAGTCAAGACATGGTTGGCCTTCTCACAGGTGAAAAAGAACAACCAGCCATACACAACATCAGTTCCACAACAGTAACTTCAATCACTGGAGCACAAACAATCTCAGAAGATTACCTCAAATGGCGGAAAGATGACCGCCTCCTGCGTGGGTGGATTATTGGCACACTCACAGAAGAATCTTTAGGACTTGTTATTGGCCTAGAATCATCACAAACGGTGTGGAGTGCTTTGAAAGAAGCATATGCTCAAGACTCCCAAGAACGTGAATTCACTCTTCGACAAAAACTTACTTATCTCAGAAAAGATTCAAATGAATCTGTGGCTGAATACTTGAGAAAATTTAAAGGTATTTGTGATAGTCTTGCAGCCATAGGGAATCCAGTCCCTGACAAGACAAAAGTGTACTGCTTGCTTGCCAATCTTGGCCCAAAATATGAATCCTTCACAACAACAATGCTCAAACCCCCTATGCCTTCTTATTCCGAAGCAGTATCTCTTCTACAGGGTTTTGAACAAAGAATCACATGGCTTGACACATCAAACTCACCATCCTATGCCTTCTATGGACAACGCAATCAACGGCAATACCAAATTCATAACAACAATACTCGACAAAACCATTCATTCAACTCAAGAGGTAGAGGTTTTCAAGCAACTAGCAGCAATCTTCGACAGGTTAATCAAGTAAAGAATCATTCATCTATGCTGCAACGAGTAAACGACTACACTCCACGACAGCCACCTCCTGGTAAACGAAGGATGACAACCGCAGAACGAGAACTGTACAAAGACGAAAAATTGCCAACTCTGCGACAAACCTGGACATATAGCAAAAATCTGCTGGAGTCTACCAAACCAACCAGTAAACAACGAAGATCTTCCTGAAGCTCTTGCTGCTCTTACCATGGATACATCCGTCCCAGATGTCGAATGGACAACTGACACCGGAGCTTCAAATCATATGACAGCACACTCGGGTATGTTACAAAACTGTCAAAAATATAATGGACATGATTCATTGGTAATGGCTCATCTTTAATGATAAATGCGGTTGGGGACACCTTAGTTTCTGATGGTAAGAACGAATTACTTCTGCATGATGTTTTACATGTACCGAAATTAACTCGAAATCTACTTTCTGTTAGCCAATTAACATCCCAATATCCTGTGAACTGCGAATTTTCTGACAAACTACTTTGCATTAAGGAACGAGTAACAGGTCGCACTCTGCTAATGGGTCATCGTAAAGGGGATCTTTACGTTCTGTCCAAACCAAAAGCTGCTCACTTCTCAAATCGTCAAAAGTCAGCAACTGAAGATCTATGGCACCAACGTCTTGGACACCCTCAAAAGTCTGTCATTCAGTTGTTAAATACGAAGGATTTAATTTCTGTTCGTTCAAAAAATAACTTGGATTTTGTCTGTGAAAGTTGTCAATTAGGCAAACTTAGCAAATTACCATTTCATTCATCATATTCTTCTAGTACTGGTATTTTTGACAAAATTCATTGTGACATTTGGGGACCAGCCCCTGTTTTATCTCTTGGAAATTTTCGATATTATGCTTGTTTTGTGGATGATTACTCTCATTACATTTGGATAACTCCTCTTCGTGTCAAATCTGACTTTACTGATGTCTACATCGCCTTTGAAAGTTATGTATACCGTCAATTTAACAAACGAATAAAGGTTTATCACTCTGATGGTGGTGGTGAATTTGTCAATAAGCGACTTTCTTCGCACTTTCAACAACAAGGTATAATTCATCAACTTTCCTGTCCACACACACCAGAACAAACAGGTATGGTCGAGCGCCGTCATCGTAGTATCAGAGAACTTGGGATGACCATGATCTTTCACAGTGGGGTGCCCAACTTTCTATGGATGGAAGCATTCACCACAGCCGTTTTTTTAATCAATCGGTTACCCTCTTCATCCCTTAGTTTTAATTCTCCATATTTTCTCTTGTATGGTACTCAATCTAATTATTCTATTTTACGTGTGTTTGGTACAAGGTGTTACCCATATACATGGGATACCAAGAAGAACAAGTTTGACCCTAAATCTGTTCCCTGTGTGTTTGTAGGTTACAGTGACAAACATAAAGGGTATCGCTGTTTCGATCCTAAAACTCATAGAATGTTCATATCTAGACATGTTGTGTTTGATGAACGACTGTTCCCTTACAAACCCAAGGTGATATGCTCACCCGTCCATGGATGCCTACAGGAGTTTCTTGACACGCCAACTCCCACCTCAAGACCTTCGTCTCCTATCATAGATATTCCACTACCACCTTCTATGCCCAACCTGCAACCCTCTACACCAGACCATCCCTCCAGATCTCTATCCCATACTGACCTCACCTCCTCACCTCAATCTCTTGCCTTATCTTCTGCCAATTCTGCTCCCAGCGCTACTGCCCCATCAGCGAGTGCAACCACTTCTCCCCCTCCTCTCCATTCTCCCTCTCCTTCTAGACCTCATCCCATGGTTACACGAGCCTCACGTGGTATTTACAAACCCAATCCTCGGTATGCCTTCCTTCTAGTTGGTGCTGACATACCGCGTGAGCCACGATCCGTCAAAACTGCTCTTCAACAAACTGAATGGCGGGCAGCCATGCTTGACGAACTAGCTGCCTTGAATCATAATCAAACATGGACTTTAGTCCCTAGGGCCCCTCATATGCATGTTGTAGGATCTAAATGGGTTTTCAAAACCAAATTAAAGGCTGACGGTACTCTTGATCGACTAAAGGCTAGACTTGTTGCTAAAGGATATCATCAAATTGATGGTATCGACTATGTTGAAACTTTCTCTCCTGTTATTAAGCCAGGTACTATTCGCTTGGTCCTCAGCTTGGATATGGTTCAACGATGGGATATTCGCCAACTCGACGTCAAAAATGCTTTCCTCCATGGTTAAGTTTATGAAGACATCTATATGGAGCAACCCCCTGGACTTCCAGACTCCCAATTCCCATCTCATGTCTGTAAGCTTCATAAAGCTCTTTACGGCCTCAAACAGGCCCCCCGAGCTTGGTTTGATCGTTTTAGTTCCTTTTTGCTCGTGCATGGGTTCTTTTGTAGCCTTACTGATCCGTCCTTATTTATTATGCACTCCCCAGGTGGTACATTGGTTTTACTTCTCTATGTTGATGATATGTTGTTGACAGGTTCTGATCCAAAGTTAATTGCTGACTTTATTGTTCTTCTGAATTTGCTATGAAGGATCTCGGCCCTATACATCACTTCCTGGGTATCGAAGTTCATCGCTCAACTGATACTCTACATCTCTCACAGACTCACTATGCTCAAACCATTCTTGACAAAGCTCAAATGCTTGACTGCAAACCCATGAATACACCCATGGACTCTAAAGCCAAGGATCTCCACACTGCTACGCCTCTCTCTGATCCCACTTTATATAGAAGTCTTGTTGGTGCCTTACAATATTTAACTCTTACACGACCCGATTCTTCCTTTAGTGTTAACTATGTCTCTCAGTTTATGCACTCACCCACTGTCACTAATATGAAAATGGTCCGTCGTATTCTGCGTTATGTTAAAGGTTTTATTACCTTGGGATTACAGCTCACTGGCAACACTATACTTGATCTTTTGGCTTTCTCTGATGCAGACTGGGCAGGTTGTCCGACCACGAGGCGTTCCACCAATGGTTTTTGTACGTTTTTGGGGAAAAACATTATCTCCTGGTGTGCTAAGAAACAACCAACGATCTCTCGCTCTAGCACTGAAGCTGAATATCGTGCCATGGCTAACACCGCAGCTGAATTAACTTGGCTTACATTTCTGCTACGCGATCTCTGTGTTCCTCAGAAACACCCGCCACTCCTCCTTTGTGATAATTTGAGTGCTCTACATATGACTATCAACCTGGTTTTTCATGCTCGCAGCAAACACATTGAACTTGATTACCATTTTGTTCGGGAACGTGTCTCCATGGGGCTCCTTACCACTCGTCATGTCTCCTCCGCTTCTCAGATTGCTGACATCTTCACCAAACCCTTATGCAAACCTGCTCTCCACCACTTCCGCCGCAAACTGTGCCTACAACCTCGTCACAATTTGAGGGAGGGTATTAAGCAATATCCATGCACTCTGCCTTGAATCATGTAATTTGCTCCAATCATGCAATCGTGTCAACATGAAAATTCCAACTGCTCAATCAGTTGACAGCACACATATAGGGATGAATTGATTGTAATTTTATATCTCCTCTTAGTAGATTACCTACCTTGTAAACTTACAATAAATGCCTATATATTCAATAAAAATAAAAGCTCTCCTTAACGTTCAAGGAGGAGAATTCTCTGTAATCTTGCTTTTCTTTCCGGGACAGTCTAAGCACGCGAGCCTCCCGCTTCGACTGAGGGGGTGTGTTAGAATATATTTAGCATATATTCTCTTATTAATTGTATATATCTTATTCATTTAGTCAATATTTATCACCATAATTTTAGTGATCAGTTAGCTAATTTGTAGGCTAACTTTATACTTGTAACTTATATATATTTCTTTGTCTTGTAACGCAAAACACACGGAATCAATTTCCTTTATGGTATCAGAGCAGATTTCGATCTCTTGAACCCTATCCTTTCATCTGCTTCTTCCCCCATTCTTTTCCTCACTCTCAAACATGGCCGAAACCACCAAATTTCACCCTGCCCTCACTATCACAAATGTGAAATCTCTTGTTCCTGTCACATTAGATAACGATCAGGCTCTGTATCACTCATGGGCTGCCTTGTTTACCAACCTTACTCGGGTTCACGATCTCTACGATCATATTGTCCTACCCACAGAGGAAACTGCCCGAGCAGCATTCCTTGCTGCAAAATCAATCGATCCCGCCATGTGGAAACGTCTTGACGCAGCGAATCTCCAGTGGATATATGGCACCATTTCCTCTGACCTTCTCCTTGCTATCCTACGACGTGATGACACGGCCGAGGGAGCGTGGAAACGGCTCGAAGCTTTATTTCAGGACAATAAGGCTTCGCGAGCAACCCACCTCGAAGAAGACTTCACCAATGCCGTTTTCGAGGAACACCATAACATCGACAACTACTGCAATCATCTTCAATCTCTTGCAGACCGACTTGCGGATGTTGATGCCCCGGTGTCAAATGGGCGGCTCGTGTTACGTCTCACAGGTTCCTTACCAGAGGCGTATAGTGGTACGATTGATTTCATCCAAAATCAAGAGCCCCTGCCTTCATTCGAAAGCTGTCGATCACGGTTGAAAATAGCAGAACGCACCATCAAAGCACGTGTCGCACGTGAATCCGGTACCCGCGGTGGCACTGCCATGGTTGCAGCAACTAGCAATGACTCCAATGACTCCTCCTCTGCTTCAAAACGCAACAACGTTCACAACAGAGGGCGCCACAACAACAAAAATAAGGGGAGAGGGAAGGGGTCCGGTCAACAAGGTGGGGTCAGTGGTGGTCAAACCAGTCAGCAGCCACGACATCAAGCTCCGTCCCCATGGCCACAGTGGCAGCCAAGTTGGGGAGGGTGGTCAATTTCACCTTCTCCTTTCCCTGCCCACTCTTGGCAGCCACGACCAATTACACGGTCCCAAGGCCATCTACTGGGCCTGGTGTGATGGGGCCCAGACCTCAAGCCTTCAATGTTATGACTCCATCTTCGGCTCCCTCTACTGCTAGTTACACGCCAACTGACATTGAGGCTGCGATGCATGCTCTTTCTTTCTCCCAGCCCGATGGAAACTACTACATGGATACCGGAGCAACATCTCACATGACGGCCGATGCAGGTATTCTCTCGTCTTATTTCACTTCAAGCACGAAAAATCAAATCATTGTTGTTGGTAGTGGTCATTTAATTCCAGTTGTCGGTCACGGTAGCACTACTTTGCCCTCTCCTCATCCTCCTTTTGTTCTTCAGAATGTGTTGCATGCTCCCAAACTCATAAAAAATCTGATCTCTGTTCGAAAATTTACTACTGACAATATGGTTTCTCTTTCTTTTGACCCTTTTGGTTTTTCGGTCAATGATTTACAGACGGGGACCAGACTTATGAGATGTGACAGTATTGGGGACTTATATCCACTCTTCTCAAATTCTCAAGCCACATCACCCAATCATTCGGCTTTTACTACTATGTCTGGTGCTATTTGGCATAATCGTTTAGGTCATCCTGGAGATACTATTATCAATTCTCTTCGTAGTAATAAATGTATTGAATGCAATAAGGAGTGTAAGATTTTTGCTCATCTTGTCCTCTTGGAAAACATACTAAACTTCCTTTTTATGATTCTTTATCATACACTTTTCTACCGTTTGATATTATTCATAGTGATCTTTGGACTTCTCCAATTGCTAGCTCTTCCGGGCACCGTTATTATGTTCTTTTTCTTGATGACTATAGCAAATTTCTTTGGACTTTTCCTATTGCAAAGAAATCACAGGTCAAACAGTTATTTATGTCTTTCCATGCTCTAGTTAAAACTCAATTTGAACGTAATATAAAGTCTTTTCAATGTGACAATGGCACGGAATACATTAATGGCACTCTTAAGCAATTCTTTGAACGTCATGCCTAGTCTTTCGTCTTTCTTGTCCTCACACATCGTCTCAAAATGGTAAAGCCGAAAGACACATAAAATCCATCAATAATATCATTCGGACCATTCTAGCTCATGCTTCTATGCCACCGACCTTTTGGCATCATGCTCTTTCTATGGCAACATATCTTCTCAATATTCTTCCTTCTAAGGTCATTGATTATTTGTCACCCACACAAATACTGTATCAAAGTGACCCTTCTTACTCGGATTTGCGTGTCTTTGGATGTTTATGTTTTCCATTGATTCCCTCAACTACTATAAACAAATTGCTGGAACGATCTTCCCCTTGTGCCTATCTTGGTCCGGCTCCAAACCATCGTGGGTCAAAATGCTATGATGTGTCTAGTGGAAAAATAATAATTTGTCGTCATGTGCGTTTTATCGAAACCGAATTTCCCTTTTCCACACTCCACAAAACCACTCCTACAAATTATGATTTTCTGAGTGATAAAATTGATCCATCAATCATGAATATTATTTCTCAGAATTTATCACCACCAAATCCACAGCCTGACCAGACCCTACAGCCCACCTCTCCACCTATTCCTCACAACGAACCGCAGTCTCACACGGGCCCAGCCACACCCACTTCTTCTGCTGCGTCTTCTCCTCTCTTGGACTTGCCCACCCACCGCATGACAACTCGCGCTATCAATGGTATTTTTAAACCAATCCTAAGTACTCCACCAATTGTCACGCGACCACTACTATGGCTATTTCTCCCATTCCAAAAAATCTCATTAGTGCGCTCCGTGATCCAAATTGGAAGTGTGCAATGTTAGATGAATTTAATGCTTTAATTGATAATAAGACTTGGGAATTAGTGCCTAGGCCACCAGATGTGAATGTTATTCGTTCTATGTGGATTCTACGCCATAAATATAAATCTAATGGTTATTTGGAGCGTTATAAGGCTCGTCTTGTAGGAGATGGAAAAACACAGGAGCAAGGTGTTGATTGTGATGAGACGTTTAGCCCCGTGGTTAAACCTACTACCATACGAACAGTTCTCAGTATCGCTGTCTCTAAATCTTGGCCTCTCCATCAAATGGATGTTAAAAATGCTTTTTTGCATGGTCATCTAAATGAAACAGTTTATATGCATCAGCCCATGGGTTTTCGAGACAAAAATCATCCAACTCATGTTTGCCTCTTAAAGAAATCTTTATATGGCTTGAAACAGGCTCCTCGCACTTGGTATCAAAGGTTTGCTGATTTTGTTGCTACCATTGGGTTCTCCCGCAGTAAGTCAGATCACTCTTTATTTATTTACAAGAATGGTTCTAACACTGCTTATATTCTGTTGTATGTGGATGACATTATACTTACGGCTTCATCTGATCGTCTACGTAAGTATTTTATGACTCTCTTGGGTTCTGAGTTTGCTATGAAGGACTTAGGTCCTCTGAGTTTTTTTTTGGGTATTGCTGTTACTCGTCATGCCCATGGTCTATTTTTATCTCAGAAACAATATGCTACGAAAATTATTGAACGTGCCGGCATGTCTAGCTGCAGTTCATGTCCTACTCCCGTTGACACCAAGTCCAAGCTTAGTGCCACCAGCGATACCCTTTTTGATGATCCAACTAAATACCGTAGTCTTGCCGGTGCTCTTCAATATCTTACTTTTACTCGGCCTGATATATCTTATGCCGTGCAGCAGATTTGTCTTCATATGCATGCTCCGACAAATGAGCATATGAGTGCTCTCAAGCGTATCATACGCTACCTTCAGGGTACCTTATCCCACGGTCTGCATTTGTACAAATCCACCGTTGATCGACTAATTTCTTATACAGATGCTGATTGGGGTGGGTGTCCTGACACTCGTCGTTCCACTTCTGGATATTGTGTATTCCTCGGGGATAATCTGGTCTCGTGGTCTTACAAACGGCAACCTACTCTCTCCCGCAGCAGTGCAGAGGCAGAATACAGGGGTGTGGCTAATGTTGTGTCTGATTCTTGCTGGATTAGAAACCTGCTTCTAGAGTTGCATTGTCCCATTCAAAAGGCTACTCTGGTTTACTGTGACAATGTGAGTGCCATATACCTATCCGGCAATCCTGTTCAACATCAACGCACCAAACACATTGAGATGGATATTCACTTTCGTTCGTGAGAAAGTGGCTCGTGGTGAAGTCCGTGTGCTTCATGTGCCGTCCCGTTATCAAATTGCTGATATTTTTACAAAAGGGCTTCCGCGCGTTCTATTTAATGATTTCCGGGACAGTCTAAGCACGCGAGCCTCCCGCTTCGACTGAGGGGGTGTGTTAGAATATATTTAGCATATATTCTCTTATTAATTGTATATATCTTATTCATTTAGTCAATATTTATCACCATAATTTTAGTGATCAGTTAGCTAATTTGTAGGCTAACTTTATTCTTCTAACTTGTATATATCTCTCTGCCTTGTAATGCAAAAGGTACGGAATCAATTTCCTTCGGATATCATGAATTAAACGTTCGAAAATTTAGATAAATGTACAATACATATAATTTGATAAATCGAATAATAAATTATATAACCTAATCATAGAAATATAAATAAATTAGTTACTTGGACCTCTTACAGCCTTATAATATTGTATAATTGAGGATATATCAGTAAGTTTCATTCAAATTGAACGAAATTAATTTCAAATTATTTATTATAGGACCTTGTATACAGTATAAATCTGCTTTACAGAAAATACCCCATCTTGTAACTTACATGTCTCCTATTTTAAAGGAGTAATAATATTTTAAATTATATAAAATAATCAGTCATTTTTAAATTTTTTTACTTGTATAAATATATATAGTTTTAGTAGTAATTTGTTATGTTTACTAAAAGACTAGTATTTAATATGCCCAACTAACAGTACACGATCGTCTCCTATAATATCAACATAAATTCCATCAAATCTGAAGAACCAACACCACAAAACTCGTTAATTAGATTCACATAAGCAATTTCAATTCAACTCTTTCAAAATAAATTAAAACTCTTGATATAACAAGATTTAAAATTTAAAATCTGTTACCTAAATATTCTGGATATAATATGAATAGAATCTGGGATTCTTTATAGATGCGCAAAATCCAAACGTTGGGCTCCTTTTCTTTTTCAATTTTACATTGGATATCATCAGACTATCCAAAGTAAGTTAACGTTACTCTGTTTCACTTTCTCAGGTCTCTACATATATTCACCCAACCCAATAGTAAGGTGGAAATATTCTTCTCTTCTTCTTGCAATGGCTGAGGATTCGGAGAGGGTTCAGATTGACACGTCAGCGCCATTTGAGTCGGTCAAGGAGGCTGCCAACCGGTTCGGCGGAATGGGTTTCTGGAAACCCAGTTCCCGTGTCCATGCCTCTCAGGTTCCTGTTCAACTCTCTTCATGGGTTTTGATTTTTGCTGCGATTTTGTATGAGATAATGGCTTCGAAGTGTGTTCATTATTTGTTTTTCTTTTCGGGCTTTTAAGCTGATTTTGCTGGTAATTTGATGTAAAGGTCTCCCCTCCCTTTGTGGTTTGTACCGAATTTGGATTCAGAGTTTACATTATCATTCTTTTGTTTTGCACTTATCCGTTATTTCCAAAAGTCCATTTACACTACCTCCTGTGGTTAACCGTATTGCATCAGTAGTTTATTTGTTTGCTGGAATGTATTTGGACATGAACTTCTGCTTCCTATCTGAATTTTGGGTAACTTTTGCATGCTGGTATTTTTGTTTAGCTTATGTTGCCGTTGACGACAGGACGATGAGAAGATTAATCTTGCTCAACAGGCGGAACAGTTAGAGAGGGATCTGATTATCAAGGAGAGGGAAACATTTGATGTTTTGAAAGAACTGGAGACCACTAGAACAATTGTTGAAGAACTCAAGTTGGAGTTGCAAAAAGAAGCATTCGCAAAAGAGAAGTCCCGAAATCCGAACAATGCGAATTCTGCAGCTGAAAATGCCTCCGACGCCCCTGGAATCATCCTACTTGAGCTGGAACAGGCTAAGATGAACTTAGCAAGGACAACTACTGATCTTGTAGATATTCGAGCTACAGTCGGTCTGTATAACAAGAAGATTGAGAAAGAAAGGATGTTACTGGATAAAACCCGACAAAGGTTGTCATCTAATACCTCAAAAATCTCGTCTCTTGAGCAGGATTTAGATCAGACAAAACAGGCGCTAGAGTTAACCAAACATACTGAAGTCGTCCATGGTAGTTCTCCTATTTTGACGAGGAAGCTTCAGAAGCTAAGTTCTGAGATGGAACAATTCAAGGAAGTTGGGAGAGCTGCAAGATCGGAAGTTTTGAGAGCATTGTCACAGATTGAACAGACGAGGAGTGGGATCAAGACGGCTGAGATAAGGTTGGTTGCGGCGAAAAAGATGAAGAAAGCAGCGAGGGCTTCTGAAGCAGTCGCCCTTGAAGAAATCAGAGCATTATCTAATGGTGAAAACAGGTCCGATGCCTCTGAGCATAAATGTGAAAGTGTGAGTCTCACTTTGGAGGAATACTCGTCCTTGATCTCCAGAGCTATAGAAGCAAATGAAGCTCATAAGGATAGAGAAGTGCATGCTAATTTGTCCAAGACAGAGATCTTAAACAGGGTTGAAGAATTAACTGAAGAACTTAAAATTAGCAAAGAGACATTGGAGGAAGCATTGAGTAGAGTGGAAGCGGCAAACAGAAGTAAATTGGCTGTTGAGGAGGCGCTGCATAGGTGGAGATCCGAGTACAGTCAGAAACAGCGTTCCGTGCACAACTCTACTAAATTTAAGAATTCTCATCGATTCCTCCATCGTAAAGAATCTCATATGCTCGACGAAAATGTTAAGAATCATGGGAACGATGAGTTACAACCAGTACTGAAGCCAAGTCTCTCAATTGGGCAGATATTGAGCAAGAAACTGCTTCTAACAAAAGAGTATGAAAATGGGATGCAAGGAGAAAAGAGTATCAAGAATTGCCAAGTCTCGCTCAGACACTTCCTTAGCAAACAAGAATCTAATCCACATTCTCATGTCAAGAAAGATTGTAAAGAGAATTCCGAATTCCGCTCACCAAGAAAGAAGCTTGGTTTCGCTCGAATCTCAGTCCTGGTGAGAAGACAAATGAAGAATAAAAAGAAGAAACAATCCTCCATCAATCTGAATGTTTCTCAACTAGAAAGATGAACTCAGTCTGATTATCAGATAAACGTCTTTTACTCATCATTGAAGTGTTGTTAAAACGGATGGTTTAGTATCATATACAGGGTTGTTTAACTTGTGTTAGTTTCATGTTTTTAAGTGAGCTTAGCAAACTGTGAATAAGGTTTGAGTTTGGCTTTGATAATTTGGTAATGGCAGAAAAATTGTAGCATTCTTACCATTGAATTGAAATCATGTTGTCCGCTAAAGATGAACCAAATGTGGCCTAACCCAGCACGAAGCAGCTAACTGGTAACATAGAAAACTGAGAATGCAAAAGGGGTTACTTTTAAACGTTTCACGGGCTTCACCAGTGTGATCCATTTTGAAAATATTCTTTTCCGTGGATATAGTTTGATCAGATAAAATGTACCGCAAGCCAATGGTTTCCTTATGATTTTGTGACACTTTTTATTGTGATAATACTTTTCAATCGATTGGTAACTTGTTATTTTGGAAAGAACTTTATTCGTATACTCGTGATAACACAACTGTTTGACAAAGATTTGCTATAATTTATTTTGATGGGTGTTATTCAAAAAATATACTATTTGCAACTTAAGTTCACCGGATCGAAAATGCTTACCTTCACCTTGTACTATTGTATTGTGTCGGGACTATCTGAATCGTATAGAGCCGGTCGACCATCACCTATTGCCTTAAGAGGTGTTTCAAAAAATACGATGAGGATTTAAGCAAAAGAATCAAGTTCAGACTTATGAAAATGGATTTAAGAAATGCTAAATAATTTATATATATATATATATATATATATATATATATATATATGCCCAAGGTGATATGTTCATCCGTCCGTGGCTGCCTATAGAAGTTTCTTGACACCCCAACTCCCACCTCAATACCTTCGTCCCCTATCATGGATATTTCACTACCACCTTCTATGCCCAACCTGCAACCCTCTACACCGGACGATCCCTCCAGAGCTCTATCCCATAATGACCTCACCTCCTCACCCCAATCTATTGCCTTATCTTCTGCCAATTCTGCTCCCAGCGCTACTGCCCCATCAGAGAGTGCAACCACTTCTCCCCCTCCTCTCCATTCTCCCTCTCCTTCTAGACCTCATCCCATGGTTACACGAGCCTCACGTGGTATTTACAAACCCAATCCTCGGTATACCTTCCTTCTAGTTGGTGCTGACATACCACGTGAGCCACGATCCGTCAAATCTGCTCTTCAACAAACTGAATGGCGGGCAGCCATGCTTGATGAGCTAGCTGCCTTGAATCATAATCACACATGGACTTTAGTCCCTAGGGCCCCTCATATGCATGTTGTAGGATCTAAATGGGTTTTCAAAACCAAATTAAAGGCTGACGGTACTCTTGATCGATTATAGGCTAGACTTGTTGCTAAAGGATATCATCAAATTGATGGTATCGACTATGTTGAAACTTTCTCTCCTGTTAACTATTCACTTGGTCCTCAGCTTGGCTATGGTCAACGATGGGATATTCGCCAAATTGACGTCAAAAATTATTTCCTCCATGGTTATGTTTATGACGACATCTATATGGAGCAACCCCCTGGACTACCAGACTCCCAATTCCCATCTCATGTCTGTAAGCTTCATAAAGCTCTTTACGGCCTCAAACAGGCCCCCCGAGCTTGGTTTGATCGTTTTAGTTCTTTTTTGCTCGTACATGGGTTCTTTTGTAGCCTTGCTGATCTGTCCTTATTTATTATGCACTCCCCGGGTGGTACATTGGTTTTACTTCTTTATGTTGATGATATGTTGTTGACAGGTTCTGATCCAAAGTTACTTGCTGACTTTATTGTTCTTCTGAAATCTGAATTTGCTATGAAGGATCTCGACCCTATACATCACTTCCTGGGTATCGAAGTTCATCGCTCAACTGATACTCTACATCTCTCACAGACTCACTATGCTCAAATCATTCTTGACAAAGCTCAAATGCTTGACTGCAAACCCATGAATACACCCATGGACTCTAAAGCCAAGGGTCGCCATACTGCTACGCCTCTCTCTGATCCCTCTTTATATAGAAATCTTGTTGGTGCCTTACAATATTTAACTCTTACACGACCCGATCTTTCCTTTAGTGTTAACTACGTCTCTCGGTTTATGCACTCACCCACTGTCACTAATATGAAAATTGTCCGTCGTATTCTGCGATGTGTTAAAGGTTATATTACCAGGGATTGCAGCTCACTGGAAACACTACACTTGATCTTTTGGCTTTCTCTGATGCAGACTAGACAGGTTGTCCGACCACGAGGCGTTCCACCACTGGTTTTTGTACGTTTTTGGAGCAAAACATTATCTGATCGTGTGCTAAGAAACAACCAACGATCTCTCGCTCTAGCACTGAAGCTGAATATCGTGACATGGCTAACACCGCAGCCGAATTAACTTGGCTTACATTTCTGCTACGCGATCTATTTGTTCCTTAGAAACACCCGCCACTCCTGCTTTGTGATAATTTGAGTGCTCTACATATGACTATCAACCCGGTTTTTCATGCTCGCAGCAAACACATTGAACTTGATTACCATTTTGTTCGGGAACGTGTCTCCATGGGGCTCCTTACCACTCGTCATGTCTCCTCCGCTTCTCAGATTGCTGACATCTTCACCAAACCCTTATGCAAACCTGCTCTCCACCACTTCCGTCGCAAACTATGCCTATAACCTCGTCACAATTTGAGGGAGGGTATTAAGCAATATCCATGCACTCTGCCTTGAATCATGTAATTTGCTCCAATCATGCAATCGTGTCAACATGAAAATGACAACTGCTCAATCAATTGACAGCACACATATAAGGATGAATTGATTGTAATTTTATATCTCCTCTTAGTAGATTACCTACCTTGTAAACTTACAATAAATGCCTATATATTCAATAAAAATAAAAACTCTCCTTAACGTTCAAGGAGGAGAATTCTCTGTAATCTTGCTTTTCATTTCTTCATCAATTATAAACTTGACAACGTATTTGTATTTTCATTTAATTTTAAGCCATGGAGGTTGTTAAATTTAGTAAATTTGGCAACAACCTATCATAAACACATCCTATATGACAGCCACCTGGCACGGCGACTTGACAAAAATATTGTTTAGAAGATTCACTTTATCCAAGCAAACTTCTTTATTCAAAATATTTACTCTTTTTGTCGGATATCTATTTCATCATAAAACTTTATTTGTTTGAAATATGTTTTCTCCTGAATCTCTTTTGTTACCCTATTTATACACTTTGTTCGAAAATAGTTATCTGTGCTGAAAATCACTTTATTCATGAATTGCTTTATCCAGAAGAAATTCTTTATCCGGTTTATTTATTCGATAGATTCACGTTATCCAGAAATAATTTCTCTATCCGATAGATTTATTTGATTCGAAAACTTTAATTTACCCATAAATTCTATTTATCCGATTGATCTACTTTATCCGAAAGAACGTTTATATCCAATTATGAGTTTGAGTAAAGATATATTTTATTATCCGAATGATCTTTTTGTAATTGTTCTTATCTTGTGGATTTGTCTTGTCGGGATGGAAGACAGTTGAGAAACAACGATGGAACGAGCTAGTGATGGAACGAGGTGAACATCCGATGCAAATCCGTAAGTATGATGGCTCAAGAATTCGCTTTGGTGGTCGAAGTGCGACGACCGAAGAAGGATTGTGACAATGAAGGAGACATCGTCGACACCAAGTTGATGATAGACTTAAAGGACTTCGCGTATAGGCTCTTAGACCTATATGGAATCCTAGCAATCAAAGCAAACTAGTATGAAATAATTCACTCCTGTTAGTATGCCTAAACGTGATGCATAAATGTAAATCTGAAAGATTAAATAATAGTGGTAAAAGGTTACAAGAAAGAAGTATTGTACATCCGAGAAGCTAGGCTGACATATAATTCGATTTTTTAAAAAATTGTCGTGTCAAAGCCACGTGGTTGCCACGCAAACAGGTATAGACGATGGTGGATAAATGATATTCAGAACATATCGAAATTATATATATAATACAAATATGAAGGGTGACAGAGTTACTCCATGTTGTCTTTTTTTTATTATTATTATTTTACATGAATTATTGTAACTGAGACTAGGACACATGTTTTTTTTTATGTATTTTTAAGGGTAAATTGTGAAAAAATCCCCAAACCAAAACTCATCTTATTGTTCAGTCCCCATATCATAACTTTATTGTTTCAAGTCCCTGACACAACCCAATAATTTGTTTTAACTCCCCAGTAATTGTAATTTACTATATTACCCACATCTCTTCAATTTCCATGTCACTCCCTCCCCATTTCTTGATTTGATGTTAATGTGGTATTTTTTTTTTTGGGTTTAGTTTCAATCTTTTTTATTTAGTATATCGGTATTTCGAAGAAAATTATACATATTTGGATTTTTGCTAAACTTTTAATTTCGCAAACGGATGAAAAACAATTTGGTAATATTTTTTTCCAGAAGTTATGATTTGTCAGAATAGCTAGTTATACAACTTATGACATATCTGAAAATATATTTGGTACCTTAACTTACTTTTTAAGATCTGATTTTATTTTTGTATCTCTAAAAAAAATCAGAGTTTCCTCACAAAATTGATTTAGCACATACCACAACAGCGTACGAAATATTATATTTCATAAAAGGTTATAAGCTTAGTTTTTCTGTTTTTCTTAATCCTTCTTTGTCAACTCTATGTATATTTCTCCTGTTTTAGATATCAATTTACATTCAACTATCTACTTTTGTCAAATGCTTGAAAATACCTAAACCCACGTGGTCAATTAATCGAGCACAAAAATCTTGAAATCAGGTATAATATAGTAAAATTAGTGCATACATGGTCTAAAATCGAGCACAAAATCTATAAAATTGAGCATAATATGTGAGAACACAATAACCAAACACTCATATTCTCATTTGTAAGTGTGAGGATGTTGAGGAGTAGTATACGATGGTACTTACGTTCAAATGCTTGAAAATACCTAAACCCACTTTATCAATTAATCGAGCACAAAAATCTTGAAATCAGGTATAATATAGGGAAATTAGTGCATACATAGTCTAAAATCGAGCACAAAATCTATATAATTGAGCATAATATGTGAGAACACAATAACCAAACACTCATTTCTCATTTGAAGTGTGAAGATGTTGAGGAGTTGTATACAATGGTACTTACGTTCAAATGCTTGAAAATACCTAAACACACGTTGTCAATTAATCGAGCACAAAA
>KV016225.1:672926-862103 GCA_001598015.1 Dorcoceras hygrometricum
CTTACAAATGAGAATATGAGTGTTTGGTTATTGTGTTCTCACATATTATGCTCAATTATAAGATTTTTTGCTCGATTTTAGACTATGTCTACTATATTATACCTGATTTCAAGTTTTGTGCTCGATTAATTGACAAAGTGGGTTTAGGTATTTTCAAGCATTTGACAAAAGTAGATAGTTGAAGGTAAATTGATATCTAAAACAAGAGAAATATACACAGAGTTGACAAAGAAGGATTAAGAAAAACAAAAAACTAAGTTTATAACCTTTTATGAAAATATAATATTTCGTACGATGTTGTGGTATGTGCTAAATCAATTTTGTGAGGAAACTCTGATTTTTTTTAGAGATACAAAAATAAAAAATCAGATCTTAAAAAGTAAGTTAAGGTACCAAATATATTTTCTGATATGTCATAAGTTGTATAACTAGCTATTCTGACAAATTATAACTTCCGGAAAAAAATATTACCAAATTGTTTTTCATCCGTTTGCGAGATTAAAAGTTTAGCAAAAATCCAAATATGTATAATTTTCTTCGAAATAACGATATACTAAATAAAAAAGATTGAAACTAAATCAAAAAAAAAAATACCACATTAACATCAAATCAAGAAATGGGAAGGGAGTGAGATGGAAATTGAAGATATGAGGGTAATATAGTAAATTATAATTACTGGAGAGTTAAAACAAATTATTCTAATTTCCCTATATTATACCCGATTTCAAGATTTTTGTGCTCGATTAATTGACAACGTGGGTTTAGGTATTTTCAAGCATTTGACAAAAGTAGATAGTTGAAGGTAAATTGATATCTAAAACAAGAGAAATATACACAGAGTTGACAAAGAAGGATTAAGAAAAACAAAAAACTAAGTTTATAACCTTTTATGAAAATATAATATTTCGTACGATGTTGTGGTATGTGCTAAATCAATTTTGTGAGGAAACTCTGATTTTTTTTAGAGATACAAAAATAAAAATCAGATCTTAAAAAGTAAGTTAAGGTACCAAATATATTTTCTGATATGTCATAAGTTGTATAACTAGCTATTCTGACAAATTATAACTTCCGGAAAAAAATATTACCAAATTGTTTTTCATCCGTTTGCGAGATTAAAAGTTTAGCAAAAATCCAAATATGTATAATTTTCTTCGAAATAACGATATACTAAATAAAAAAGATTGAAACTAAATCAAAAACTACCACATTAACATCAAATCAAGAAATGGGGAGTGAGATGGAAATTGAAGAGATGAGGGTAATATAGTAAATTATAGTTACTGGGGAGTTAAAACAAATTATTGGGTTGTGTCAGGGACTGGAAACAATAAAGTTCTGACCTGGGGACTGAACAACAAGATGAGTTTTGATTTGGGGATATTTTCACAATTTACCCATTTTTTATCTTTATATTTCAATTTATTGTGATAACCAATAGATTATTTAGTAGCAGGATTTTAAATCTCGAACGATGTCTCGAATTCGATATCAACTGCAACGAATCCTTACTCCCATAAAAGAAAAATTCAACCGATCGTGGCTAATAGCCCAACCCATACACCTGCCATGACATGGCAGCACACAAGAATGAAATTGTGTGTTGAATGAGGCGTACCTGATATTTATAGAGGGGCTAAGTCGGTGGAGGGAGAATATCTCGGTGGACACTCTCCGTGATCCTCGGGATCCTCTCGCTAAATAAGAAAATGTGTATCGACCTAGAATCCTTCAAATAAGGAAAGACGTATCCAGGCGGGATTCATTTGCACAAGGAGAGACGTACCTGGGCAGTACTCTTCATTACATCGGGACATGGTCCTCGGAAAACACTCCCGAAATAGTGGTGAGGCCTCGGACAAATCCCGATCTTGAAGCACGTCTTCGGGTGTTCTGCTGACCTGGGCATCGTGCATCGGAGCTATGAGCAAGCTGCTCGGTCCTCGGGTCTCGAGTTAGTTAGGGGGCATCAGAAGTCGTTAAGCGCGATAACTATTTTTTATTTCTTTTCTTATCATAGACGACTGGAATATAACTCCGGCATCTTTCTTTACTTCTCATATTTATTTTATGCAGTAGGAGAGTTAACGAGAAACCTTTTTTTTTTCACCTTCTTTTCACAATATTTATTTTGATTTTTGTTTTTAGTGTCGGGTTACTGACCCGGGCACCTCAAACTTAAAACAATAACTAAGGTTAACAAGCAACATACGCATATAATATTTTTCTTCCTATTTTATATATTAAAATTAGTTATTATATGGCTTTTAAAAATAATAATTCACGTACGAAATTATAAATATAAATGAATGGCATTGAAGATATTATATAGATAGAAAGAATATCGAATTGAACATGGACAAAACAATTGTAAAAACAGAATATAAAATAAAGAAATTTATTCAAGAAAACAAAAAACAAAAAGTTTTTCATAAAAGAAAGAAAACAAAAGAATTAATTATTAATACAAATCGTGTGTTGACGCAGGCTTGGAAATAGAAAAATCTTTTGGAAAAAAGAAAAGGATTGGAAATAGAAAAAACTGAAGCGCGAGTGTCAATTTCACCTGACCTTTCATATTGATCAGTTACCACGCGCTCCCAATGATGTTATTAAATCAACAAAATCCAGATTACGAGCTGAATTTGCAACCAATTGACTATAAACTTCAATTTTTTTGAGCGAGAAGAAAGTTCATAATCCAGTGAATTATCGATCATCGTCTGAAACTGACACCAATGGAGAACTCCGGTTTGTGCTCATCTGTCGCTGTTTTCCTCTGTAAATAATGTAGATTAATGTATATGTAAATTCTGTTAAATCGATGTTATGTTAATTAAATCATTCTAGTGGCAGTTATGTAGAGTGCAGGGGAGATTATCGATCACTTTCTCATTTTAATCTTGCTGCCAATTTCTTGGTCTGTTTTCCCGTGGTTTTATCGATGCCGATTTTATTTTTGTCGTGTTGGAGATACGAGTAGGAAGGAATGAAAAAATTATTCTGCAAGAAAAGTGATAGTTTTCTGTCCCTGAAGATGCGGGGCCTATTTTAAAGCGGGAAGTCAAATATTCTACTTTCAATAGTTACTTTGGTTTGCTTATGCAGAGCATTATTTTGGCTACGTGGTGATTTTGAAGTTCTCATCGAGTTTAGTTATTGGAGGAATATGTCTAGAGTAACAAAGTTTGATGCATTTGGATGGACAGAGGAGTAAAAAAATAATTTTTATGCCTCCGGTCTATAGTTATTTTCACTTGGACGAACAAATTGTTTAGCTCTTTATATTTGTGTATTTCTTCAAGTCCGAAAGTCTGTGCTTACTATCACCATTAACTCTGTAATCTTCGAAATATATGATCAACTGTCACTTTCATTAGGATCAAACCCAAAAGACCAGCGGAGTTTGTGTAGTGGTAATACAACTCTTTGTTGTTGGTATACAGAAATTTCCTTCATTTCCTTTTATTTTCTCATTATGTATATAGTTCCGAAACTTAAATTGTTGTGTTCTGTTGTGTAATTACACTATTTTATCACATAAAATATACTTGTGATAGATGATTTTCTACAATAATAAGGCTTTATAGAATCAAGTTCACGACTATTAGTTGAAATTTTCAGATAATTCTCAGTTTCAAGGAAAGCATCCGAATACATATTTTTAATGCAATGTGATTGGGAGCCAGTCAGGAGAGGATGGGTCGACCACCACGTTGAAGGTGTTGCGAGGAGGTGGTACTGCATATGGATGGAGTGAAAGTGGCATACAGAGTTCGAGTTTACCAAGGGGATTGTTTGATCCATTGAAAGTTCATTCTTCAGAATTAGTGCATGTATGGTGCATACCAAGCTCAGCAAATGTTGGGCCGCAAGACATGCCTCGAAGCTTAGAGCCTGTAAGTGTGGAATGGACTATAATTTCTGCCGATGTACATGTAGCAGTTGGTGTTATTTATATTTTACACCCATAAAGCCTCTGAGTTCCATTTTTTATATGTTAATGTTGAATGATATATCCATTATGGTACGTGGAATGTATACCTAGTTATTCTTCAAATTGACGATGCCTCATTAATCTTTCCAAAATGTCATTATTAGGTTCTGCTTGCCTGATTTTCATGTAAGTAAGGTATATGCATGTATTTGTGAGGATGTTCATTCGCTTAGTGAGTGCTATTTTATTTGAGTGGTTGCTGTTCCTGTCTTCTAGTAGCTTGTGAAGAACTCAATCAAGGTGAAAACTTTTAATATTTTTGCTACTTTGTCATGAACTCATGATCATGTCTTACTTGGCACCATTGGCATTTCAAGGATGATTCATTAGATGCTATAGAATGATTTTACGAGAGTAGTGCTTTCCAACTGACACGGTTTCCCTCGAAGATATCTCTTTTAGCAGCGAGGAATGAGAGGGAAAGTGTTCAAATAGCTTTACGCCCAAAAGTGTCATGGGCTGGATCTGGTTTTGCTGGAAGTGTGCAGGTTCAATGTAGTGATTTGTGCTCCACATTTGGTGATAGGTTTGGCTCCTAAATATAAAAATTTCATAAACTCATGGTGTGTGATGAAATTAATCCCGTTGAACTTTTTTAACCTGCAAGCAGGTTAGTAGCTGGTGAATCATTAACAGTGAGGCGTGTGGTGCCAATTTTGGGTGTTCCAGATGCTCTTGTCCCCCTTGAAGTGCCTGCATTCCAGCTGACCCTGTTTCCCGGGTATTGCCATCTTTTTAATCGTAAAACAGGCATTGCTTAATCATTCAAGCCTCTACATTTAGCTGGCATGCTTCATAATGCTTATTGCTTTGCAGAGAAACAACTGCAATTTGGGTTTCAATTGACGTCCCAACTGCACAGCCCCCAGGTCAATATGAAGGAGAATTAATAATTACAGCTAACAGAGTCGACGCAGAGTGATAGTCTTTCCTCTTTTCTTAAGTTAAATATTGTTGCATCATTGTCACTCAATTAAATTTGATGTTAATGACATGTAAGCGTAAAATGAGTAATTGGGTATATATTTTTCTTATCTGTGTTTCTCATTCTGGCTTATTAAGAACTACTGCACAATGCCTGGGTAAAGATGAGAGACATCAGATATACAGAGAATTGAGGAATTGTCTTGATGTCATGGAGCCAATTGATGGAAAACCAAATGATGAAGTGGTGGGTCAATTATTGCTCTGATATAATCCCGTTCTCTTTTTATTGAGGATTCCTGTGGTTACTGATAGGAATCTTTTATTGCTGTATACCTTTACCACCAGGTAGAACGAGTGAAATCTGCATCATCGTCTTTGAAAAAACTTCTTTTATCCCCATCGTTTTCTGATTTTTATTCAGATAACGGGTCAATAGACATGATGGATGAGGATGCCATTTCGAATCTTTCAATCCGTATAAAGCTAAGTTTGACAGTGTGGGATTTCATTCTTCCTGTGACGCCTTCTCTTCCAGCTGTTATTGGAGTATCCTGCCTTTTCCGTTTCTATGTCATGCATGTTTTCCTGTTTCTATTATGTTCCTACGTGTCGTCTGTTTCATTAATAGCTCAACTGTTGTCCTTCTTTCCATTGTTTTCTTCATCTTTTTTGCGTAACTCTCTTAGCTGACGGTGCTTGATCGAGTATTTCTGAGTTAACTACTCTAGGATGCTAATTTACAGATGCTATTCAGAAACATGATAATCATAGTAAATTGAACTTGCGGTGAATTAAATATTTTGGTATCTTTGGTCATTTTGTGATATCGAATAAACCCTTTCATATAAATGAAATATAAGTTCTGTAAGCATGAATCTGCTTAACTATACATAGATATCTGATACAGTGATTGAGGACCGTTTTGGTGTTGAACATGGCAGCAGCCAGTGGTACGAGGCACTGGATCAACACTTTAAGTGGCTGCTTCAATATAAAATCAGTCCATACTTCTGCAGGTGGGGAGAAGGCATGCGAGTACTGACTTATACCTGTCCTTGGCCTGGTAATGCAGCGTGACAGTGTTCACTTAACGTAGACCACTTAACATAGATAATACATTTATGAGTTGGTGCAGCTGATCATCCCAAATCAGACGAGTATTTTAGTGATCCAAGGCTTGCAGCATACGCTGTGCCATATAGGCCTGTAGTCAAAAGGTATACAAGCGATTTCCGCAAACTATGTCTGATATCATCAAGAATTCTCATTCTTATTTTGATTATTTAATATTTGCCTCTTAATATGCATTAGTGGTGATATAGCAAAGGATTTTCTGCAAAGAGAAGTCGAGATTTTGAGAACGAAGAATCATTGGAGAAAAGCCTATTTCTATTTGTGGGATGAGGTATGAATATGAATTTATAGCGTTTGCTCATGTTATGATCTACACATTCTGGATTGGCTTGTTACGTCACTTACACAGTTTTCCCATTTTGGTGGGTATATTTCTCTCCAGTTTTCCTTTTTCTGCATTTCTAAAGTATTCATGACAGATGAAATGAAAAGAATTGACCAATTTAACCAAGCAGTGGGGCATTTGCTTTCGTTGTATTTTATGACTCGGGTTTGAGTTATCTCAAATGCTTCCATGGGTAAATAAAGCAATAGGGAGAAGAAAACAAAACATTGAAACTGGAAAGTATTGGCCTGAGTTAAATAGCTTGAAGAATCTGAGGCAAAGAGATGTGAAAAATCTACCTGAAGTGTGGCGACAGTGGGATTATTTTGTTTCCAAGGAGCCAAAGCAAGAGTAAAGTTAGTTATCATTAAGTTTTGCACCTGATGCTACAGGGTTCTGATGGGCAAATCATATCACCGGAAGAAATGTGGGAGTGTATGGGTGTTAAATTATTAAATTATGAAATAGCAGCTGAAAGAACTGTTAGTTCTGCTGTAATTGAGTTGCAATACCAACGTATGAGATAATCGATCTTATATTTTGTACATATTGTTATATGATTGCATGTGCAAATCTAAGTATATGTTTGTTTATTTAAGCCACATTTTAAGCACAACTGTATTTATCTAATTCGTTTCTGTTGCTTTTTTGTGAACTGGGATTCTATGATTTACAGCCACTGAACCTTGAACATTACAATGCTATTCGTGACATGGCAAGTGAGATTCATGCTTATGCACCTGATGCCCGTATTATGACTACTTATTATTGTGGTGAGCACTTTACCTTTACACTTCACAAATTTTGCAAAAAACCATTTAGATTCTATTTTTTTGCTTTCATCTGAACTACATGTAGAGTTGGTTCAGATATATATATGTGTGTGTGTAAATATATATGTATATGTATGTTTGTACGCATGTGTATGTAGTCTGAAAACCGATATTTCTTGCCCATTCTACTTTCAAACCAAGTTAAAGAACTAATAAGCTGCGGCTTAAGACAAAAATGGCTGAAATTGTTTCCCTCCAGAAACCTGTTTGCCTTTTTACTTGTGGCTGCAACTATCTTTGGTATGGCATTGATTACAGAGGAAAGCACATTCACTGATCTTGCAACCAAAAACATCCTAGATTGTGTTTTATTTCCGAATCATTTAGTTAATGCCTGGACATCTAGTTTTCGTTTTTGCTCTGGGTACAATTTGATGTGCTTCCTATGTGTTTGATCCAATATTTTAGTATCCTACTTTAATGGATCAATTGCTGAACAGGCTGCTGTCACAATTTCTTAGTACCATAAGTTTGTCACCACTATCTTGTACTTTATTTAAGTGGACTTGTTATCATTATTGAACACATTGGCTATTTACCAATGACTTTGCACTGCCTCTCGACTTTGTCCAGCCACCTGTCTGATATTTGCAGCACTAACCACTTGCATACTGTAGTGTTGTGTTCACGAGACATGATTATTGCTAAACGGGAGATTGTCGTATCTCAAGAAGCTATGTAAATGAATGCTGATTTTGAAATATGGGACTGGCTAGAGAGATTTCGTTTGTTACTGTTACACCGACTAGACACGGGTTATATACTTGTATTCCAGTTTTTCTGTAGGATCACTGCTACAGATTTTTTGTATACTGAACTGAGATATTGAATGATGGTGGTGGGATGAGGCATGTGACTTTGTTATTGATTGCAAACAAAAGCCATGCAAGTAGTGAAATAAAAATAACGCTAGAAAGCTGCAGCTGCTCCAATAGCTGGTTGATCTAACTACATTTCTGTTACATATGCTACTACTGCCAGAGAGGCTCTCTGTATGATTGTCAACTCTTTATCACCAGAGATCTTCGATCTAATTGCAGGCCCAAGTGATGCACCCCTGGCCTCCAATAACTTTGAGGCTTTTGTTAAAGTTCCAGAGTTTCTTCGCCCTCACACTCAAATTTATTGCACAAGGTATATATGATCACCCATATCTTCATGTTTTTTCGATATATTTTGTTATGAAGTGCACATATTCCATTTCTTGAACCTCAACATGGATCTAGAGTTGGAATTTTTACCTTACAGTGGCTTCAGCACCGAAGTTCCTGGCAATCCTGATCCAGGGCAAGCATTTTAAGTTTGTATGGTCTCCAATTTGTTGATTATTTATCTGGCCCTCATTGTTGCTTTCAGCGGTTGAAATTGTCATGGATGTGCTTGGTAGAATTGAATTTGAGATTGCTGGTTTATTTGCATCATTTGTCATTTATAAATATAGCTTTATTTTTGTGGTGAAGATTTCTTAGGATTTTCAATCTTTTACCTGGCAGTGAATGGGTGATTGGCAACCGTGAAGATCTGGCAAAGGATATTATTGCGGAAATACAACCCGAAAATGGTGAGGTAATGTATCCTGCCTTTTGGATAAGAAAAGGGAATAGTGAGATGATGAAATTGGTTCACAGTAGAATTAACCATCTAAGATGCATCATGATCGGAAATAATGTTGCGAGAAATAAGCAAGGAAGATTAGTTCATTCTTGATATTAAATCTGGAGCTAGATTTTACTGACAAATGGTGACTTCTAATGATACGTACTGCTCCTCTAGCATGTTGATATGCTATGGCATAATAGTCATGTTTACAAATGATACATTTCGCTAAATAATACACCTGAATACTCTATATAATTTATAAATTGAACCAGTACATCTGTGTTCTAACACAGTTAAACCTATTCTAATGTCATTTGATCCTTAATGTGATCTTAGGAATGGTGGACGTATGTGTGCATGGGACCATCAGATCCTCATCCGAATTGGCACTTGGGGATGCGAGGCACACAACATCGTGCAGTAATGTGGCGTGTGTGGAAAGAAGGTGGAACTGGCTTTCTGTATTGGGGTGCCAATTGCTATGAGAAGGCAACAGTTCCTAGTGCTGAGGTTAATGCATCTATCTACATGACACCACATTGATCGCTATATGTTGACATCTTTGAGACACATGTTTATTCTTTCCAGATTCGGTTCAGACGTGGCCTCCCTCCGGGTGATGGGGTTTTGTATTACCCTGGTCAAGTGTTCTCATCTTCACTGGAACCTGTTGCTTCACTACGACTTGAAAGGCTCTTAAGTGGCTTACAGGTACCTCCAGTGTTAGAATTTGCAATTGTTTGTCATTTATTTAGTTCTTTTTTACATAATTATTTTATGGGGTTCTTCTTAAAGTAAGTGATACCCCTTCATGTTGCAATGACACGATGAGGTATCATTTCTTGGACATTGAAACTCGTGAACCCGATCTCTAATTACCTCAATCTGTAACTTGATGTCTAGGACGTCGAGTACCTGAAACTCTACTCTTCAAGATTTGGTAGAGAAGAAGGGCTTCATCTTTTGGAAAGGACGGGAATGTACCTAGGCCCTGAGAGGTACACTCACGATCACATGCCAATAGATGTTATGCGTGGCGAAGTTTTTAGGACATGCCGAACTGAAAGTGGCTTTTGATTTGCTGGCATCCACTCTCGTACAAGCATCTTCCAGTTTAAAGCATCACCTTATCCCTGTGTACGTTAGCATGGGAAATACTAAAATCTTAACTTCCTTTGTTTTGTTTAAAGATTTTATACATCGTTCTAGTGGAATCTTGTTTGTTTGATTTCCTTGGGGGGTCAATCCGTATGGGGGAAACTCCATTTTTTTCACATTTATATTTTTTATCTTCTGAGAAAATTATGCTACGTTTTCTTTTTTGAATTATGAAAAAAATATATATATT
Organism: Dorcoceras hygrometricum; assembly: GCA_001598015.1. Lineage (NCBI taxonomy): Eukaryota > Viridiplantae > Streptophyta > Magnoliopsida > Lamiales > Gesneriaceae > Dorcoceras > Dorcoceras hygrometricum. The sequence continues at coordinate 683,090 of KV016225.1, forward strand.
CTCCTTGTTAAGTTTAGACCATGTATAGTTTCGACATGACTAGAATTATAGGCACTAGTCCGAATATGGGACAACATATTCTCCTTTGATTTATCTAAATTTGGTCTAAGCACACATCGGGCGGCTGAGATCGCTTCTGAACAAATCTGAAGGTAATTGGTGAACTAGGATTTTTTGTTTTGATCCGATTACGAAAATGCTTTATCTTTTTTGTTGACTTGCCGTTTTCTTTTTCTTTTGATTTAACAATTTGTATTCATTGTAATCTCGACCATGCAAAAGAACTAGATCTTGAAAATTATTATGATTCTACTGGCGATCTTAATATTTTTTAGGAGGCAAGGATAAGTAGTTTTCCTAGAAAGTTGTCATGCATGATTATGTACACTTGAGTTGAGTCATTGACCAGAGGGAATTGTGTAGTCATCTTTCACATATGCCCCACCATCTACTCACACGCCCTACGAAGTGTTATCATGATCCAATATAGGTGATGGGTGGATTTAATAATTATGATTATCATGATATATATTTTAAGCTGTAGTGTAAAAATCTAGCTTTGATTTGTTAAGGTTAAAATCTGAGTGAACTGAACTTTGTTCAAGTTTAATAAATTCTCGATTGAGGAGTTGCCATATTTTTAATCGGTTGATCTGAGCTCATTCTTCTGTTCGTACCAACTGTGACCGTACTTACCTTTGCCCTTTTTATGATGGAGCTTTAGATTTTAGAAAGGTAGTGATGAAAAAATGGTTATATTCCCTCAAAAGATTCAACAGACAATTGGAGCTTATTGGAATAGGGAAAAAGAGACAGGAAAAAGCAACAAAAAAGATTATCAAAATGGTGATGATTGCCCCCCATGTCTTTCACTTATTATCATCTCTTTATTGACATTTAGGACAATGTTTTGCCCTTACAGCTGTGTGTGCTTTGCAACCAGACTTCCTTTTCTTGTAGGGAGTTTCATATTTTTCCCACTATGCGCTTGACCATGTACAAGAGTGGGGCTACACCTATTATTTATGCCATGTGTGATTTTGGAAATGTCATCAATGCTAAATTAGTGTAGACACGTCACATATTGCAAGATTCAGATAATTGGATTATATTGTGGCATAAAATATATCGTATCGTTTGCTCAGATTGAAGATGTGCCTGAAGATTGGTTTTCACCAGTGGATTACTGGTTTTTCCAGCATACGCGACAGTGAAAACACCTTTGGCATTATTATAACTCGTTCGGTGGTGAATAATTAATCAAAGGGACAAAGAATCGAAGTGAGATTGGAGAATGATATATTGATCATGAAATCAAAACGTTTTTGTAATGAGTGAGTTTGATGATTTCAATTGCATGAAAATGATGAGGGGGAGTTTTCATTTACTTGACATAATAAAAGAGAGTATCCTAGGATCATGCAGGTGTAAATTATTTTATTTATTTAAGTGTTTTATATGAAACATTTCTGTACCTCCTTCTAAAGCTCTAAATCGGGGCGTGTCCCGTGTACACCAGCGCATGGCCATATGTTTGTTAAAGCATAAAGCAAATTTATAGAAATGTAATCCATCATAGGCACTAACTAAATGTCTCCTTTAATTTGCTTCGACACATGTTCGAATTTGTAGGTCTTCTGTCGTAGCTGGTTCGTCTATTATTCATTACACGATTACTTAAGTCAGGTACTAATTTAATTTATATTAAAATAAGAGTAATATAATAACTATAAAAATTAGCGAGAAACGGACATATCGAAAATAAAAGAAAGAATGATTTTTTAAAAAAGAGGTGAGAAAAACCGACTAAAAAAAAAGAGAAGAAAACAAAAATAACCTTGTAATCAATATTTGAGCCTCCCAGTCCTTTATCAATCAAATAATTGAATAGTTAGTTTGCATCAGTTAATTATTTAATTATTTCTATATTATTTAAATCGCTAATATAAATTATATATTAATATCGGTACTTCCCAATCACTTATGTTTTATTATATTTATAATTTTACAAAAATTAAAAATATTATTAATAATTTTTCTCAAACTTCAATCAAACCAAACATATTAATCTAATCATATTTAATTCTATGTCAAACTTATACCTTTCATAATCACATCATTTATAATTATCCTATTTAAGTATTAAACAATTCATAATACTCCACATGTTAATTATACTACTTAAGTATATTACTAAAAGTACTTTAAGAGATAAGCAATCAACCAGTCAAAGCAAAGCAAACAATCATTGAATTACGGTAGAGATAGATTTTTCTAGTTAAGTTGATTTTTTTCATTATCGTAAGCAGTAAATTATCTTGTAGTGCTACCATGTTGAAAGTGGTCACGGAAGAATCAAATTTAATTAGGTAGTCTAAATTAATTTAAAATGGAAATCCTACTGACATGCATTCGGGGTCACATGCAACATGTGCACACACATGTACAATTCGAACGTACGAAATTGACTGCGGTTGCCAATGAAATTCCAACTTTAAAAAATTACAAATTTTGTATTATAATTGTATTACATTTGTGTTTGGTATCTTAATTAATATCTACTGTACGATATAAGCTTGGGGGAATACTAAACACCTGACAATATTTTACAACTTAATTTGTTTTTTTTTGGTGACGCTTTAATGAATTGAATTATGGTGCGTATATATATATAAGGCTCAAAATGTATATTAAATGTTTAAACAGTGGGTTTTGTTTGGTACCAAATTCCGTCACGGGATTTACCAAATTTGGGAATTATCCCATTATTCTCCCTCAACAACCAATTTACTATCATTTGACCGCTCTGACTCACCATCTTCAGTCTTCCTATTATCCACTAAGGGTTGTCTATTTTTATCCCAAATAAAAACATTATATTTCAAAATTTTATTACACGAATAATAAAAAGTCTTCGCACCGGCCACTAATATTTGATCCAATGTTTATTATCGATATAATTAAGTAAGCTAATAAGTTATATTTAAATAAATTTATTTAGAAATTCTCTCGTAAATGGAAAGTGAATCGCTAAAGATACCAAATAGGAAAAAAAAAAACATTAATCCCAGATTTATCTTGTATCATAAACTATGGCGCTAAGTTTCTTTCCACTGGGTATTCAAATGTAATAAAGAGAATAATTATTTAAAATCCATAATATAAAAGATATTTTTAAAAAGATAAATTTTAAATTTATATCATGAGAATATAGAGAGCGACAGGGACAACAACATATGAATGATATACAGTGTTGAATGAAATAATTTGTCAATTATTTGAAGTGAATTAATTGGAGGCTAAGAGCGTCTTTACAAAACAGGAGCTTTATAAAAAAAAAACATTGAAGGTTCAAATTCCCAAGAGATCACTAAACGTCAAAACAATGCACAGAGCAGTAGCGATTTCCTCCGACAAGTGTCCCAGCCATGTCAGATCTCGCCACGTTGACGGTCAGATCCCGATCAATGTCATCTTCGACACCGAAGAAGCTGAAATTCAAGGCCTTTGACAAACCCAACCAGGGTTATATACCAAAACCATGGTTAACTGCCGCCGCTTAAGAAAACCAAGAAGTTGAGTTGTACAATCAGGAATGCTTATTTTTAAATTCCGATAACTACTTGGAATTTTATAATTCAGTTCAAAATCTCTCTTTTTGTTTTTTGCTCTCTCTGCATATACAAACAAAGCGCAATAGTATATAATAGTAGGCTTGAAAAAGCGCCGTTGTGTATGAACATGGGGTGTTTTTTTGGAAGGTGGTGGGTGCTGATTTGAAACAGCGTTTCCCATTTTTGCTTGCTGCTGTAAAAGTTCTGCTGGAGTCTTTCAGGGATTTTTAATGTTTATTAGATTTTCTTAGAATTTTGGAGTCTTGGGTTTCTTTCTGGGAAAGGGCAAAAAATTTCCCCAGAAATGTAAAATTCACTCTTCTCTCCTCTTTCCCTTTTGGATTCGCTGCTCAAATTTATTGCTTTCTCAAAAGGGTTGTGTGGTATAAGTGGTAGCGAGTTTGATTTTCCATAACTTTTCAGCTGCCTTGAAGTTCGGGTGTGTGCTAAAGTTATAACGTCGTGGATTTTGCGCGATCGAAAAAGAGCACTGGTAGTATAGTATATGTGCTAAGCAACAAATCATGGCGGAAATTGAGAATTCAGCGTCGCAAGCTTCTGGTGAGTCCAGTTTTCTCCTTCCTGATAATCATGGGAAATCTGTGGAACCAACTTTACCCTTGAAGAAAAAGCGGAATCTTCCTGGAATGCCTGGTAAAAGAAATTCCTTTTCGTCAGCTTTTCTTGACGATTAACCTTGATGAAAGAGTTGAATGATTTGGTGCTGTATACAGATCCGGATGCAGAAGTGATTGCTTTATCACCAAAAACCCTGCTGGCTACGAACAGATTCGTGTGCGAGATCTGCAACAAAGGATTCCAACGCGACCAGAACTTGCAGCTGCATCGGAGGGGCCACAATTTGCCGTGGAAACTCCGGCAGAGGACCAACAAAGAAGTCAGGAAGCGTGTTTATCTATGCCCCGAGCCCACTTGCATTCATCATGATCCTTCGAGGGCTTTAGGTGATCTTACTGGCATTAAAAAACATTTCTGCCGTAAGCATGGCGAGAAAAAGTTCAAGTGCGAGCGGTGCTCCAAGAAATACGCAGTCCAGTCTGATTGGAAAGCCCACATGAAGACTTGCGGCACCAGAGAGTACCGCTGCGATTGTGGCACATTGTTTTCCAGGTGAATTTTCAATTTCTACGGCAGTGTACTGACATTTTAGATATCGGAATTACCTTTCAGTATTTGCAGTTTTTGTCTTTGTTGCATTTATGATCGTTTTGGGATTGTTTTCCACCTTTTTTTTTGTTGTGTAAATAGGAGGGATAGTTTTATCACGCATAGAGCTTTTTGCGACGCATTGGCCCAGGAGAGTGCTCTAACTCAGCCCTTGGCAATTACGAATTCTGGAGGAGATATGAAGCTTCAAGTCGTTGCACCGCCAGTTACGACGGTGGTTTCAAGTCCGCCGCCACCGCCTCTTACTCCGTCAACCGGCGTGTTGTCTCCGGTGCTGTCCATTCAAAGTTCAGGTGTAGTTTTGCTATACACTGATGCAGACTCTCAACTTTTAAGTTATAGCGAGAGCGTGATCTATGATTTGGCTGCATTGTAAATTCCAAAACGAGGGTTTCGTGTCGATTTCTTGGTTTTGTTTGCTTTTTTATTTTTTTTCCTTTTCCCTTCATCTCCTGAGAATGGGTTTTGTTTATGGAGTTTTATTTTCCCATTTATTAATATCTTTGTTTGCATCTCATTATTGTATATTCTCATAATTTGCTATTTACCTCATTTCTTCTTGATATATAATATGTGCTTATTACATGCATCATGTTACACTGAATCGAAGCGAAATTAATGTCTGCAATACATGTGCGTTTTCTGGAAAAGGCTGGTTCATTAATATCAAATTATTGTATGTAATCGAGAACGATCAGTGTCCAAAGGGCTTTACTTTTTCCGAAAAAGTTCTCTATGTCATGATTCCTCTTTTCGGTTGTTTGATCTTTCCTCGTTCATGTTGTGTTCTTTTTTCCTGTTGTCACAGAGTTACCTGAAAATCAGACCGCCCAATTGCAGCCACCGCCAGGAGCAGCAGCACCATTCCCTGGGGCACCCGCCGCCGTAGTCACCGTCACCGCTAGCAATTCCTCCACGTCTAGCGGCAATGTTCCCGGTAATGGCGGAGTTTTCGCCAGCATTTTCAATGTGCCGACCTCTGCAGAACTCTCCCACTCGGCTCAGCCACCTGTGGCATCTTACTCCACCATGCTTTGCACAATGGCTGGACGAGACCAACCTGTTATCGATCCTATGTCACTTTCATTATCGTCGACTCTATATATGTCGAGCGGATCATCATCTCTATACCCTGCGGCGTTGGAGCACCCTCATCGGCACTACACATCAGCTCCACAGCCAGCTTTATCCGCAACCGCGTTGCTTCAGAAAGCGGCTCAAATGGGCGCCAGTTCATCCAACTCGTCGTTCCTTCGTGGGCTTGGGTTAGCCATGACACCTCCTCCCGACCCACAAGATTCGAGACATTCCATCATAGCACCATCACATTGGAACAACAACACTCCTCACGTGAAGCTTGAAACCAACTCGGTGGCATCTGGGCTTGGACTCGGGCTTCCCTCAAGTGGCTCGTCCGCGAGCTTCAATGAGTTGATGATCAATTCTTCTTCGCTGTTTGGGAACAAGCCTGCGACTCTGGATTTCCTTGGTCTGGGAATGGGTGCTGGTGAAACCTCGACTGGCGGTTTCTCGGCCTTTCTTAGCTCGATCACAGATGGACTCGACATTGCAACAAGTAATTCCTTTGCAGGAGTAGGTTCGACGGTGGATGCATGGGATTATCCGTCTGATAGGAAGCCTTCGATGCTTTGAAGACATGTTAAAATCCAATAAAATTCCCATTTCGTGAGGTCTAGCTATATACCAAAAGCGATCCTATATATAATATGATGCATTATATATATATATTCTCGTTTTTATTAACGAAGGCAATATATATTTTTCTTCTCTTTAAAATTTGAGTAGGGTTTGAGATGAGAGACTTGTATATAGAACTCTTGCATGGTTTACATTAAATGTTTCTTTTATCGACTGGTCCTCAGTTTTGTTGGCAATGTATACCTCCTTTGTTTTACTCTCCATCTAAAAAGGTGCCATGATCTGTGGTTGGTTATTTCTTGGTTGTGTCGCGTCAAGAAATCGTGACATGTCCGTGAAACATAACCAAATGAAAAAACTAGAACAACTCACAAGATCCAAAATATGTAACCAATTTCTTGGTCTGTTTTTTTGGCAATATTTCGATGTTCGTCATGTCATCCAAAAAGCCATCGAATAACAAACTTATTGGTTTAAATTCTGAAATTGAATGTTGACAAAATTAAAACAAAACATGAGCCAAGTTAGAGAACAAGACATTAGTATTTTCTAGCGCCATGTCTTGAACATGGAAAAATATCAAGAATCCACAAATAACAATCTTATAGGATTTAAATCCAAATTCAATACTAAAAAAAAAATCTAAAAGTCTACTTCTCGTCAACGTAAATGAAAAGACTATATATATTGCATGGTCGAAAAGTGGTCCCAATAGGCCAGTACACAAGATATAATTTCGAGATTTCAATATTATTGAGACTTAACCTTCTTCGTGGCCATCATTACAAGGATACATGTTATCAAGTTATTGGTTCAAATATTCCACCGGACGTAACAACTATTTATGATAACTAATTATTGAGTTTCAAAATCAACGTAGATTCTTGTACTACCCAACAATTACAATAGTAATAAACTTTAAAAGTGAAAATGGAGTCGGGCCGAAACTGGAATTTTGAATAGTAAAGAGGTACGTAGACAGCTAAAGAGTAGGGACACACTTAATGTGTTATTAATTTTATGATAAGATGAAAAGTTTAGTAATAAATAAAAAGAAAGGTGGGAGTAGTCAAATCCACACTTAATTGAAGCCATGTAAGCTCACTGATGGGTCGGCCTCAACACCTCCCCCACATATTCAATGCATGCACCGATTTTTCGGACTCCAGATATTGGTCAGCAATTGATTTTTACATATCATAAATAAGAAGTATATAATATAGTATTTACAAAAAAATTGACATTATATCACAACAAAACTATATTACATAATTTTTCTTGTCACATATATACTAGGAACTCAGATTCATAAGTCAAGCCAGCACATTCGAAAATTCATAATTTTCTAGAGTACTACTTCAAAGTATGGTCACGAGAGAAAAAAATATAAAACATATAGTACAATTTTATTTAAAGATTTAATGTATTTCGAATTCAATTATGGAAAATTATGTTTCTGTCTCTGTAAAAATGGAATGCATACAGTTACAAACCAAAACTGTAATTTCTGCTATATTACTATTTACAATCCGATTAAACAATATCATATTTCCAACTTTCGAATTGGTTATTATACCATTTTTATATTTTTTCTGATTACATAAGTTTTCATTATAAAATCCAGAAATTATATCCGAGACTCAACAGTAGTAAAATGGTAGTGAATGGATTACTGAAATCGTACAGTCACAGTTACTAAATATAGAACTGAGAAGCATATTATTAATAGCCCAAAACAGAGCTTCTGCTGTAAATAAATCACTTGTCCCGGCGGTATGTATTAAATTAGCATGACGGGTCATTATTAATTGTTACTGCAGTCACATTAATTAAGGACTTAAGGTTCATCATCTAATGTAATTTATTAAATACGAAAAACCCACTGTTTTCAGTTCATTTATATCGGTTTTTTTCCAAACACGGTCTGATAAAAACGACATTAATATGGAAAAAGTTGTCGGCATCCCAACACCTTCTGCCAATGATAAATATGGACACTAATACAATATATATCCTTAATTATATTCTATTTATTTAGGTTTATTTTCATTTTCATTCCGATATTAGTCTAGTTTCATATTTCATATTTCATATTAGTTTTACATCATTTTTCTCATTTAGTATATATATTTAATTATTTAGTCTGTTTATTTAATAAAACTAAAAAAATTATTTTTTAAATTTAGTTCACACTTATAAGACTAAATAACTGGACTATTGGTTTTTTTTTTTTTTAAATCTCATATTAGAAGATGAATCTTGATAATAGTTCCTCCGCTAAGCAGTGAGAACCCAAACTTATGGTGAACCCAAATTTATGGTACTTTATTGGATTGGGGAAATCGATGCTACCTCCGTGAGAATATTAGCATGATACGTTGATTGGAATAATAAAAGATCTGATCCGATGAATATTGGCTAAGTACATTTTTATCACTGAGTTCAATGCTACCCGGTGATCGACAACTTTTAGATAATATCAAAATGGTCAAAATACGTCGCATCCGTCTATATATTAACCAATTTCTATATTTTATATTATCTTCTCAACTATTTTATCCTTATAATTAATACAATAACATTGAATATATTAAAAGCTTCCAACATTTTTTAAATTTTATCATATTAAAAGTATTTACTTTAAAAATAAATTATTAATATTCTGCAATATTGAGGGAAAAAAGGTGATACAATAAGTCAGAGCAATTTTAGGATGAAATATTTTCTATATTTCGACCTCTAGTATGATGACCTGATGATCATATTTTGTAAATGGTAACATCCAACGAAATTTTTTTTAAAAAAAATTTAAATGTACAGAAACTTTCAGTGAATTCAACTTAAGAAAGACTTATAGTTTATTAGTCACAAAGTTCCAAGTTTTGATCGAAAGTCTTTGGATTAGTTACAGAAAAGGTTGAAAAACAAACCCCAACTAGTTGACGCAGTGTCTTCTTCCATCTCCACTGTAATTCGATGAAGCCTATTGCAGCTCTCTTCTTCTATCTCTTACCCTTGGTATTCGTATTCCTCTCGTATTTCATCCGAAAACTCGTAATCGTACCTCTGAATTTCCAAGGACACTTCAGGAAGCAAGGTGTCGACGGACCTCCCTACCGTCCGATCTTCGGGAACTCTGCTGAGATCCGACGGCGGATGATAGCCGATGCGGAGTCGAGACCGATCTCCGGTATCTCGCACGACATAGCTCATCGAGTGATGCCTCATTACGACAGATGGTCAACGATGTACGGGAAAACTTTTCTTTATTGGTTTGGGCCCAGGCCCAGATTGGCTGTGGCGAATCTGGATATCATCAAGGAGGTTTTGTCAAACGCAAATGGGCGGTTTCGGAAGATTGAGTTTAACCCGAATTCTAAGGTCTTGTTCGGTGAAGGGCTTGTTGGGCTCGAAGGTGAGAAATGGGCCGTCCATAGGAGGATCACTAACCAGGCCTTTAACATGGAAAGAGTGAAGGTGAATATAGTCTTGTCTTGTGATCTTGCCTTGCTTCTTGTTTAATTAATTTTTCGAAAATTCAAATATTCGTAGCTAATAAACATTTTGGTCTAAACTAATTGACCAATATTTTTAAGTATGGTTTGTTTAAAATCATAACCTTTTCCTTTTGATCGATGCAAGAATTTAATTTATCAAATGTGTGTTTATTTGTTAGCAATGGATGCTTATGATTTTTGTAAATGTGTGTTCTTATTTGTGATGATATTTGGCAGGGTTGGATTCCTGAGATAGTAGCTAGTGCTCAGAATATGCTCAACAAATGGGAAGCAAAGAGAGCAGAGAAGAGTGGAATTGAGATGGACGTGCATAAAGAACTGCATGAGCTATCGGCAGATATCATATCCCGCACAGCTTTCGGAAGTAGCTTTGAAGATGGGAAACGGATCTTTGAGCTTCAAGAACAACAAATCAGTCTTGTTTTGGACGCATTGCGAAGTGTTTATATTCCTGGATTCAGGTAACTTGTACGCAGCATGCTTTCTTTTTTCGCTCTACAAATGGGAATTAGAGTCAGTAAAGCGATACAGTTTTCACGAATGACATGTCTTTTGCCAAATGATAGTAAATAGCTCCATCGACTAGGTTCCTAGGTATTCCTCCCAGTATAAACGATATCTTGGATGACTCTATTCAGGATGAGGCGAGCATCGGGGTCTCATTTTAAAAAAGTAGAATTTTGTATATTGCAGTCTGCTTGCTTTATTTGAATTTCTAACTTGTGTAATGTTGTTCTTGATATGAAAACAGCACATGTTTTTAAAGTTAATGGAAACCAATAACTCTACTCTCCAATCATGCCAAAGATTTCATGGTTAATATGTCGTGAACTAGTGATAATTTTGTAGAACAAAAGGTTTTATCTACTTCTCAAATACTTGAAAAAACAAAAAGGAAAATTCGATTTTGGGACTCATTCATAGAAGACCTGGTCGTCTTGATTTGTAGGTGTGGCAATTTTCAACAGTGATTCTGATGTGAAACTTGATTCAGGTTTTTACCAACAAACAAAAACAAATTGAGGCGTAAACTAGATCAAGAGACTAGACACTCAATTCAGGCACTGATCGAGAAAAACAGCAAAAGTAGAGAAAATCCTAAGTCTCTGCTCACACTGTTGATGTCTCCATACAAGAATGACGATGGTAAAGAAGAGAAACTCAACGCAGAGGAAATCATAGATGAATGCAAGACATTCTACTTTGCAGGAAAGGAAACGACTGCCAATCTTTTGACGTGGGCACTTCTCCTTTTAGCTTCTCATCCCGAGTGGCAGAGCCGGGCACGGGACGAAGTCCTAAGCATCTGCAGTGACAATGGACTGCCAAATGCAGAAAATATATCCAACTTTAAACTCGTAAGTCAAATAAATTTTAGCACCCCTCACATTTGTTTGAAGAACTCATTCACTATTGTTGTCAAATGGATGTTAAAAATGACAGATAAGCATGATCATCAACGAGACTCTTCGCCTGTACCCTCCGGCAGTGGCAATGATGAGGCGAACATCAGAGAATGTAAAACTTGGACGCCTTGAGGTCCCAGCGAATACACAGTTGTTCCTTCCAATGACTGCCGTCCACCACGACACTGATACATGGGGGGACATGCAAACGAATTCAACCCTCTGAGATTTGCTGAGCCTCGAAAACACCTAGCGTCGTTTTTCCCATTTGGCTTGGGTCCAAGAATCTGTGTGGGTCAGAATCTTGCTCTTGTCGAGGCCAAAGTCGTGTTAGCCATGATCGTTAGACAGTATTCTTTCGAGGTTTCTCCCTCGTATAGGCATGCCCCCATGCAGTCCATGACCTTGCAGCCTCAATATGGTGTACAGATCCTGCTTTTTGGTAGGGATAGAATTTTGCATTAGAAATGTCTATGAATCATGGGTTCTTGTTTTCCTTCTACTGTGGCCATAATGAAATGAACTCCCCTGCCCTGGATCTTGTGATTTAATCTTCATAAATTCTCTCTTCAATGTTTGAATCTTAATAATCTCAATTTTATTAAAAACGCACCCTTTGGTGGAAGAGAACCAAATCAGTCAGTTTTTCTCTTTACAATATAATAAAGATAAATTTTTGTTGTGTTTTAGAATATCAACTTCAATATATAAGAGAGCTAAAAACTGCGAACGTATTATTGTCAATATATTTTCGTATATTTCGTTGTAAAAACTCGTGGAGCCAAGAAAGCTTGCAACTCTCGATGCTTTCATGTTGGATTTGTCTGGTGGGTATGACTTAGTGGTAACCACGTACGTGTTGTTCTTGTCACAAAGAAGTATTAGATTCACCAAAATTTTGTCCCGATTAAGTTTCAATTATAAATGGAAAACTATAAATGCTTGCGTACATGTATATGACACTACATGTGATGCATGCTTATATATATATATGTTTATAATGTTGATTTATGTTATATTATTTTCAAAAGTTATATGAAAATTATAATGTTGAATAATATAACATAATTATGAAAATATAAAAAAAGTTAATTATCTAAACCCTTAACTTTATCAATATCATATAAGTACGATATAATTGTAATCACACCCACTTAATTATTTATCCCGTTTCCAAACTAAAAAATCTTAATTTCACCTCTATATATATTCATAAAAAATTATGTTAATAAATAAGTTCGCAGTAGTTTAGTTTGATGTGCCTCTTTACTAATGAAGCTTAATTTGAACTGTGGCAGTCGGGGGAAGGAGGTGGGGAAGTTGATTGTGTAGGATATCATGTCTATATATATATATATTTATTTATTTATTTATTTATTTATTTAGGAATGACATGGATAGCTAAATATTTGAAATTTTAGATAAAGATAAGAATCTTAATAAATTCATAAATTTGAAAGATCATGTACCACGATTATAGAACTTGCGATAAGTTATATTATTATATAAATGAGAATATAATTATTATTAGAACCTTAGAATTTGCTCATCAGGTGGCCAATAATGTTGGAGTAAGCTTTGCATGCGGTATCATTGTTCACCTAAAAATGGTGACAAATCATAAATTATTGGTCCACGTGAAGTTTTGGTTACTCTAAATTTAGCTGTGTAATAAATACTCAACGAAACTAGAATAGATGGTAAAAGAGAGTAGGGGTGGGATGGGGTAGGTCCCGTCTCATAACCTAATTCTCCGATTCTCATCCCGAAAAGATTAGAATCCGATCTCGTACCCGAAAATGTCGGGACTCGAATATTCGGGAATACGTATTTCGGGATCCCGTGTGATTGGGAAAGGATATCCTAAACAAGAAACAAGTACAAGCACATGCGAGATGATATATAAACATCGAAAATTAAACTTTAATACTTGAGACCAGTGATACGATTTCTTGGTTAATACACTAAGCAAATAAATCCAAAACAAAAAATAACATATGATATTATATCATTGAACCACAATATCAAAGATTTAACTTCCACTTGTAGGTCTTTGGAGCTTACACTTGAGGAGATGTATTGCTTTTTCATGTGCACGTGGATATTTATAACCAACATATGTTAATAAAAATACTTTACATAAATAAAATTTAAAATATATACAAAGCACCAACTTTCCCAACTCATAAATTACTAAACTATATTCCTCTTTATGAACATCAATGATTAAATAAAATATATGTATTATATTAAAATAAATCATATGTTATAGAAACTAAATTATTTTGATACAACTAGACGATATACAAAAATCCAAAATTTTTTTTGATTATTTATTTTAAAATATAATAAAACAAATTTCTGTTTTATATTAAAAACATATTTTTTTTTATTATTTTAATATGTTTCGAGTCGGGTAGAGAATTCCATCCGGCGAGCAAAAAACACCCGTTCCCATTCCCGATACTTATCGGGATGAGTTTTTTGGGGTCATGATTTTTTAGGTCGATTTGGGTCTGGATTTAGGGATTTTTTCTACGCGTAAAAGCATGTAAGAAGCTATTATTAAAACGTTTTCACAGCAACGTATGTATTCAAAATATAAGTAAAATACAATTCTTTAAACAATGTAAATTCAAAATTGAAGATTATATTTCGTTTTTTCCGCACCGACATCATCTCAGCAATTTGCACGTGGATTTATTAATACGAGTCCTCCACTAAAAAAACTATTTAACTATTTATTCATAAGATTCAAAAAATCTGTTAGGGGGTCTCTACATAGAATTAGACCTAACTCTACGCCTTCAAATTTTATTAAGAAGCTTCCTGGAGCTACCTCAGTGGGTGAATTGGCACGTGGTTAACACGTCCAGTTCCCTGCAGATAACATATCCAACGAATTTAAATCTCCGAACCTTCTAAAAATTCGATGTATGCTTCAGGATTCTGTTGGGAATTCTAATTGGTTCCAGTTCCTCGATATCAATAAAGGTCAGTTTTTTTTTATCAGCTTTGGTTGCTGAATGATGATGAGTGACCGAGGTGGATTTTTGAGTTGGGCTTTTTATGGATTTGACGGTCGTTGGCGCTTCGTCTTTGTTAATTAAATCCTTTTCTTTGGTCGTATGTATGTGTATGTGTTTTGGAAACGAGGGAATATGCTGAGATTATGTATTGTTTAACGTTTGATATGGATTGATTATTTTATGAGTGATTATGGTTTTCTTAATGATCGACTGCTATTGGTACTTGGTAGAATTTACTCTCCTTTTCTCGGAAGGATCAACTATCAACTTTCCTCTACGCCGAATACATTTTCTGGTCCCACCAGGCAGAAAAAAAAAAGTAAAGAAAAGAAAAGAAAAGAAGGGGATGAGAGTCTTATGTCAGTGTTTTCGACGTGCAAAAGGGAAGCTTTAATACTTCTTAGATTTGGAAGTTTGATCAGGACGCGATATACCTCTTCTTCCTAGTTTTATAACCCATTATGACAGAAGACTGTAGATAAACACCGTCATAAGTGCTTTTGGAGTCGCATTATTATTTTAATCAACGATTTTTTGAATGAAAAAACGCTGGAAAGTGTAAGAGGGACTGGTATGGGTTGAATATTCTTGTGTTATATGGTTCGAGGATGTTTACTGGCCAAGAGTTAGATTTGCTGGTTTTTCCCATTTCCTTTACTTACTCAGGATAGGTTACATTATTTAGCACCTGGTTTCATAGTTAAATCGTAAGCTTGTCGACTCATAATTATTTAATTTGGAATTTTGACGAAAATTATTGCATTGACATATTCATCCATGAGCCAAATAAATTTTCATCTATTTCGCAATTCACCATACAAAAGCACACATTCATCTAATTTAAAAGCGTAAATCAGTTAATGTCTCCGGTAAAAGGTAAATGGTTGCTTGTTGAAATCTTTCAGTATTAAGCTTACAACATGTGATTGGTACGATGACAACACATTGAACTACTCTTTTTTTTGTTTCTGTCATCAGTTTATTCACTATACATCGTCTGCATTTAAATAGACGCTTCTAGTAATGAGCCAATCTTTCAGGAAGGCGCTTCTCCTGACTGTTGTGGAATAGACGAACTCCTAGTAATGAGACCATCTTTCATCATTGTTCTTGTGGCTCTTTCTGCATAAAAAGGTTGTAGATTTACTTCAATCTATTCAGGAAATGCCATCCAACTATTTCTCAAACCTTCGACGTGCAATCAAGAATGAAGTCTGGAGAACAATCTCCAGGAATAATTCGGGAGTACAAGAACAAGAAAATGATTTGATTGGCAGAGGGAAGTTGCTTTTTGGCCACTCAGAGTTCCATCACGTACCTTCATGGAAATTCACTAACCCACAGCTACTTGTTCATCCTGGCACTGTTGCCACTGCTCAAGCAAATTCTCATATTACCAGTCGGCGAAAGAATCTTTCGGTTGCTGGAGCAGTTTCTCGTGCAATTTCTATACCATCTGTCTCAGGTCCTTCATTTCAAGTTTGTGGATACCACTCTGAGAGTCTGTTTTCAGAGTCTAGTCCAGTCTTAAGCTTAAATTTGCAAAAGGCACTTATCGCTACTTGTGGATCTCGATTATCTCCAACCAACTGCTCGAGCTTGAAAACCAGGCCCGCTAATCCTGGTGTGGCAGCACACCAGTTTTTTAGCTCTTACAATACAAGAAGCTTTCACAGCTGTAGCAAGGTTAGCGTGAGTTCGAGAAATAGAGAACAGCCAAATAAAATGTCGTTCTACGGGTACTTTATACACAATTTTTCGAGGAGAAAGGGCAGTGGCAGTCCATTGGTGGGGTTTGACTTCAAGGCTATCCATATATCATCATCTACTTGTTCCGTGGCTGGTACTGCTTGTGATGTTTCTTTTGACAACTCTACAAGGGAGGAACAGCAGTTGAGTTCTGCAGATTCATCAGAGCTGTATGTTCATTTCACTTTGTTGAATTTATACCCACTTCTAACGAGAAACTATAAAGAGATTGAGTTTTCTGCCGCTTTATGTTATAATATGCTTTTTGGTTGCTTTTAGTTTTAGTTTTGATCCCCTATTAGGTGTTGTCTTTGCTTTAAATCTTTTAGGTGCTTTGTGCTGACTTTCTTTACTTGTTTTAGAGGCTTGTCAGCACTCGTTTTTGTTCAATTCGTGTGACTTTATATCAGTGAAACACTCTTCTCATCCTCGATCTCTGTAAAGAACTGATCATGAAGTCACTTAAAGCTGAAAAACTTAAAGAGTATTATCTATACCTTGTTACAAACCAACAGTCTCGCGATCTCAAACCTCAGGTCAATATCCCCGATGTGGCACATGTTTCTTCTCAATAACTATCTGCATGTCCACCAAATAAGCTTTCTTCTTGGTTGAAATAATTATGGTATTTGTTTTTCGCTTTATATTCCTGGTTGGTTGCAGGAACACTCCAACTGGCACAAGGCTTAAACTAAGTTCAGCATCTTGTTATCTGCCTCACCCTGACAAAGAAGAAACCGGTGGAGAGGATGCTCATTTCATTTGTAAAGATGAACAAGCCATTGGTGTTGCTGATGGCGTTGGTGGATGGGCTGATCTTGGTGTTGATTCAGGGTATTATGCTCGTGAGCTCATGTCTAATTCAGTTAATGCAATTCAAAATGAACCTCAGGGTTGCATTGACCCGGCCAGAGTCCTAGAAAAAGCCTACCTTAGCACAAAATCTAAAGGATCATCAACTGCTTGTATAATTGCTCTTACAGACCAGGTAGATTGTAATGGCCATTTATTTTTTTGTGTCATAAACATGATGAGCAACAACAGTAGATCATCATTCTTCTGTGCATGGTTTGATGGACTTTGACCAATACTTTATTTTTTGCAGGGTCTCCATGCCATTAATTTAGGGGATAGTGGGTTTTTGGTGATTAGAGATGGATGTACAGTTTTTAAATCTCCAGTTCAGCAACATGATTTCAATTTTACTTATCAATTGGAGAGTGGTAGTGGTGGAGATTTGCCTAGTTCTGGACAGGTCTCTTAGCCCCTTCTTTATTTATGCTTTCGTTCTGCTAAATTTTGGACTTGTCAATTAAGAATAGCATCATTTTGTGGTGTCCACTTATGTTTTGAGGGTAATTTTTTCCAAGTGACTTCAATTGCTCTGTAATGTAATTGAATCCCTGCTAATTAGTGGTTGATTTAATTGTTTAGAGCTCTGATATTAGGTTGTCTAATGTATCATTTCGGATTGCATTCCAATTTCCTGAAATTCCAACACCTCTCGATCCTGTTTCTTAAATATTGTTGCCAGACTATTTTACTGATGATGCCTTCCACTGTGCTTTAAACTTTACTGGTAGAACTCTTACCATAAATTCCTTCTTCTTTCCTTGTACATCTGCTGCTAGGACGTTAACATTATGAATGTGTCAGATTGCCGATATCTATTTGGCCTTCGACATGCACACTATTTTGCAAGGACCTTTGTTTTTGAAGCACTGCTTTTGGACACCTGAACCTGAATTGATTGAATGTTTCTGTGCCATGCAGGTATTTACCATCCCTATTGCTCCGGGAGATGTTATAATTGCTGGGACCGATGGGCTTTTTGACAATTTGTACAACAGTGACGTTACTGCTGTTGTGGTTCATGCTGTGAGGGCTGGTTTAGGACCTCAAGTGGCAGCACAGAAAATAGCAGCTTTGGCACGACAAAGGGCGGAGGACAAAAACCGTCAGACACCTTTCTCCACAGCTGCCCAAGATGCTGGATTTCGTTATTATGGTGGGAAACTCGATGACATCACCGTAATTGTTTCTTATATCACCAGTGATCATAATGTATGTCCTTCTTCTAAGCCCTCTCTCTCTCTATCTATCTTCTTACTTCTTTCTTGAAATTTAGATTTTGAGTAACTAGGATCATTATCTGTCATGTTGTTCCCATTCCTTAAACCAAAGAGAGTAAAACCTTGACACAGAAGTCTCGGTGATTGGAAAGAGCTGGACGTTTTTAGACATCTCCGAACTTGATACATACTGTTTCAGCGATTTTGCATTATTGTGTAAATATTTCTCCTTAGTGTTGGATGTACTTTATCTGACAAATGATTTTCTTTTAGAAACCGTTTGTCATACTACTCCTTTTTCTCATGCAGGGTAGTCCTTCAGCAAAAAGCTCTATCTAGATGGCGATGTGTTCTATCAGCATCTTCCACAAGTCCAAATTCTATGAAAAATCTGTTTGGACGATACTGATGTGCGTGCTCTTCCGAACCAGTTGAGTTTTCATGGTGGATGCAAAACTTCGTCTCTTTGTATATAAAACTGATGCGTGCTAAAAAATTCTTAAAATGTTCTTTCTTTTGTTGAGATTGTACTCATAGATTTAGAAGTTGGAAATATATATATTTCTTGCACATTTTGTTATTTCTGGCCCTTGCGATGTATTATTTCTTCAATTTTTTCGTGATATAATTATTTTTCTAAACTTTTTGATGTCTTACAAAGTTACTTATCCTTTCTACTGACACACATGATATCTTATTCAACCTTATGTTAGATAATTTGAATCGGAATTGGCTTGTTATCAATCAAGTTTCCTACCTAGTGACCTGCCTTTGTGTAAGACTTGGTGCATATCAATGTGCCAAAAGTTATTCATACTAAGAACTGGTCAAAACATGTAATTTTGATTGGTGTTTCACTTAAGGTTCCTAGTTAATTGTTGCTCCTAGCGCAATCAAATGTATACATTTTCCAAAGAACATAAATAAGTGTTGTACTTAAAAGAACCATCAATTGCTAAAACCTATTACTGTTACTCACCGCTCTTCGGTGGTAGTAACATCCATGAGCATGAGTTCTATGATATGTTTATATTCATCCATCCTTCTTTTCCGGTGGATCTTTGGCTGGTGAAGATGGTGCTTCTAGAGAATCCGTTGAGGCTGGAGAATCCTTCAAGTATATAGTAGGGTCAGTTTCACTGGAAGATTCTCCAGAGGTGTCCGCAGACTCGTCGGAGAAAGGATCTTGTATAGGTGGAGAAGTAGATGAGTCATGGGGAAGGGGTTCGAAGAAAATATAGACATGGGAACCGTCCTGGACACCATATTCTTTGAGAGAAATGTCGTCTTTGTTCATAAAATCACGCTGTTCAGCATCGAGCATGAGGATGAGTCGATTGATGGGAAGATTTTCTTGATCTGCGATCTTTTCTTTTAGTTCCTTTGCCGTGGCTTCTTCTTCGACTTCTACATAGAACAGGCCTCCAGTTAATATCTCTGCCACCACCTTCATTGTAAGAGAGTGAAACCGAGTTTGAGTTTGAGTTTTGAGCTTATTTTAGATGAGTATATTACTGGGATTTAAATAATTCGATCATGCAAATTGGATTTGTGTGTTCATATAAACTGCATTCTCGTGGGGGTTAGCTCTGCAGTATTCTTTGCATATTTCTGTTTTATTACTAGTGTAGAAGAAGAATTGAAGCAAGTACGATATGACTTCAACTCATGCAAATCTTCCTTCGAAATTAAGCAGTACGACATAATATGTCTTTCAATATTTTAATTATCAGTTCCATGTTATACAATGAGGTATTGAAATTTTTTGGGAAGTACTTTTCATTTACCTTTTTTGGCAAAATATAATAATAACAAGTAAATAAACTAGTATTCATTTAGGTTTAAGATATCTATTAGAGATCCTTGGATAAGTTGTTCTATTGCATTTGGTGAAATTTTTTTTCAGTCTACCTAAATTATCTCACGACTGTTTTCAAACTTCAACTCGTCTGAGTTATAATTAATTTTTAGTTTGGTAGTACTTTAATAATTAAAATATGAATTGGTGTATAAATATCCATTATTTTATATGATACAAGAAAAAAAAAATTAAATTGGTCTTTCCGTTAAGACAAGCCCAAGAGTTGAATATGACACGGGAAGGTAAAGAGCCGTGAAGGATAGGAAACAGGACACGTGTAAATGACAGGTCAACGACCTTCGTGAAATCAAGAATTTGTTGCCATTCTAATCTCTTAACAGCTAAGTTTAATTCTAGAACTATTTGATTTCTCATAAAATTTCTGCTGTAGCAACTAAAAAGGCTTCAACAACCACAGATTGCACTATTGCAGTATATACTGCACATGGCGTACCCCTACGGCGGCGGCGGCCACCACCACCACCACCACCATCATGGCTCTGGCAGGAGAGAAATAGAAGATTACCCACCTCCGCCTCGGCCGCCACCTCCCTTTTACGAGGAATTTGCTCCCCAGCCTCCACCTCCGTCGCAAGCCTACCACAGCTCCCCTTTTGATTTTCCAGGCCCATATCAGCCTCCTCCGCCTGCACCCTCCTTCAGAAACTACCCTCCGCCGCCCCAACCGGCGGGAGACCATGATCACCGCCACCATATTCACGTACCCCACTTTCCGTCCATTGTGCACCACCACTCCCACCACAAGGATGAAGAAGAAGCTGTCAGATCCTCCGTTCGGATGTATTGTAAGGCAGATAGTAATTACTCCTTAAGTATTCGGAATGGTAAGGTTATTCTTGCCCGCCACGATCCGTCCGATCCATTTCAGGTGACTAATATCCTTAAAACTTATAGCTTTCATAGAAAAATGGGATTTTGAGTTCCTTGTATGATTTTTTGAGATTTTGATGATTTCAGCACTGGATCAAAGATGAGAGGCAGAGCACGAGAGTGAAAGATGAACAGGGATTTCCTAGCTTTGCTTTGATTAACAAAGCCACCGGACAAGCTATGAAACATTCGATAGGCGCCACCTATCCAGTATGTTTTCGCTTCTTCTCTGTTCGGAATTTCCGTATACTAGCTTATTTTTTATCTAAGTTTCACTATTCGAGATTACTTGTGGTGTTCAAAAGACAGAAGCTAAAAGTTGAAATTGTTTGATCTGCACCCGTGTTTCTAGATATTTGAGTTGGATCCAATATATCAGTCCCGAGATAGTCAGGTTATGATCATGGTTAATAGATGTTTCATGTTTAAATAGAATCTGGCCTGCGGCCAAAACAATATTTTTAAGGAATGCGTGAGATTCAATATGATATCCGTTCCCTTGCCAAATGGGATACTGAATTCAGTTTAATATCGTAAGAAATTAATTAGGCCAACAAGGTGACAGTTGAAATTGATAAAATGAGATTGGTCTTCAATGTTAACAAGGAAAAGTTCGCCATGTATGTGTTGAAATCCATTGGCAAGATGGCAAGAAGTGATGTTGTTTTTCACACAGATATATAACTCTGAAACCATTGTTTCAAAGAGTGATTACATTTATTATCATGCATCCAATGTGCGTGTGTGTATATCAAGAAAGAGACAGATTGATTTGTAGTCAACATAATTGAATTCTTGAGGAAGGAAACGAAACGGAGAAGGATCTTGTTTGCATGTAACTGTTGGGATTGAATCTTTGACAGGTCCAGTTAATTCCTTACGATCCTAATGTTCTTGATGAATCCATTCTGTGGACCGAGAGCAAGGACTTGGGTGATAGCTACCGAGCAATAAGAATGGTTAATAACATTCGGCTCAACGTTGATGCTTTCCATGGAGACAAAAACCATGGCGGGGTTCATGATGGCTCCACCATTGTTCTCTGGGAATGGAAAAAAGGCGATAATCAGCGCTGGAAGATCATTCCTCACTGTAAGTCTTACGAAGTCAGTATGATGTTCACTTGGCAGAACAGTTCTTTAACTTTCTTTGCCAATGTCTTAAAACTTTTGTGATGTACTGATGGTTTCCTATTTCTTTCTGTTCTTTGTAGGAACTAGGAAGGTTTGTGGGCTGGAAATGATCTGTGGCATTTACCGATGGCTGAGATTTCCATGTACAGCTGTTTCTGCTAGGCACTGGACTTAGCTGCATTGTAGAGTTCTTCTTGGAACAAAATAATGTATTTGTACATCTTTGGTTATTTTGATATACTTTTATTTGTATTTATCAATTGCCTACCACGGCCCACGCTAATTACTCCCTTAAATGATATTTATTATATTGGTTTATACTTAGTTCTTTCGCATGTACTAACACTCTTATTAATAAGAACTTCATTATGCCCAAGGTTTTTTGGTCTGCTACGGTCCAACTCCTGCGTCAACAAAAGTGTGACATCTCTATTGCTATTGGAAAGTTGATTTGATAATGTAATAGTTATATATTAACTGATTTTAAATTAAATTGTTTAGTTTAGGGCATCTTTAGCGAGAATAAGAAAATTAATTGTTGGTTTTTTATACATGGAATTATGGAGAATTTTTTTTTTACCGAACAACCAATATAAGTGGGGTTCCCATTTTTGCTCACTTGGATCACTAGATCGAGAGAATATAATGATAGGGTAAAAATGATTTTAAATAAATATATTATTTGTATAATTAAATTTAAATTTATTCTTGGTATTTTGTTATAAGATAACATAATAAATTTAGTCGTTTGTTGCAGAATATATTGAAATGGGAAATTGTGACAATGTGAGATCAATTAAATATGTGAAGATGACTTGAAGTAGATTATTGGATTAGTAGTAATTGAACTAAAACTGATCATAAGATGATAGTTGTAGATTTAAAAAGACATTTGACTTTGGAATTTGGATAAATTCAGTAAACTTTATTATCTTCAATCTTAAATAAACGCTACGTGATTTGATGGTCTTTGATATAATTACACGTTGACAGTTTTTCTTAATGCTTAAACTCATCATGGTCGACTCGATAAGAAGAGAGGAAAATAATTTCTTCAGGCTTCAGGGCATGGAATAAATATGGGATCCGTATGTAAGAAAGAAAAGATAGAAGTGGCAAAATTGGCAAATATTGAAAAGCTAGGGAGCTTTAAAAAATTCTCTTTCCCAGTGCAATCTCGCGCACAGAAATTGTTGGATTTTGTTTTGGGCAATAACTTCATGTATCTTAAGCTTGACGTTGGCAAAAGAAATCGAAGGACCGCATCGACTTTTACGCAAGCGTTGTTGGATTTGGATCTTGTTTCCTTACGGTGATTAACATCTCCGTCTCGTCTGTATTCGAAAGTGAAGCTGTATTGACTTTTTCTTTTTTTGGTTTATGTGCATTGTTTGTTATCACGCGAATGTGTTAATGGTTGTGAATATGATCTGAAAATGTGGTAGTAAAACTATCTTAGGTAGTTTGTTTTGTGAGTATATTTATAGAGTTTATAATAGATGTTAAGGGATGAGAGTGAGACTATGGTATCGCGTTGCAGTTGTGAAAGTTGAATTATATCTGAATGTTTTGTTTCATTGGAAAATTGGTCCTTCGATCTGATTTCATGATTGTTCATCATGTCTTGCTGGTGCCTTCCCACCTAAAGTTCAATTGAACTTAACCCACGAAAAAAAGTTTGTCAAAGTTTTAATGCTATCTTTGATTGTTGAATTTCAACAATCTTGCAAATTGTCTCCTGTTTGAGGGGTCATATTGTGTTTATTTGCCCCATCTCAATCCCCATCCTTTCTTACAACTTCATGGATTTTTCCCCTTTTATTCTGCTTGCAGTTGTAGCTTTGACATTTGATTGTATACAACTGCCTTTTAATCTCACCTCCATCTATGTTTGGAGATCTTCTACCTAACAACAGTCCGCATTTACGCAAATCTGGAAGCCGATCCGTTGTTTTTGACATTGGTGAGAGAAGATTTATCTCAGCAGTTTCTTTTACTCATGGTTTCTGCCATTTTTATTGATTTATATAATTATATCATGTGATAACCATCTTACAATATTACCGGCCAGGTACAAATGAACTGGGACATAGTTCTGAAGAAGATCTCTTACATTCCACAGTGTCAAATGTGATTAAGGGTGTGAGTTCACCATTGCCAGGTGTTGCTATTATGCCTTCTCCTGTTCTGCTATGGAGATTGAAGGTATGGATGTTACCGGGTTAGTTAGAAATATAACCAGTCAAATGATTTTTTTATTAATAAACTTCTTCGAATTTTTATGTTCATTATCTTCGAATTTACAAAAGGACATGTACTCCTACTTGTAGAAAACTACTTAAAATTGAGTATGTCTTGTCTATATTTAAAAATTGTGGTCATATGACAAGATGTCATTAAACAAAGGTTAAATAACTAATACCCTGGGTTAATCAACAATCCTTCATAATTGAGGGAGAGAGTATAATGACAAGTACATTTGGATATTCTAAGGTCCTTTTTCTTTTTTCATATGTCTCTTAGTAGGCTGAAGAAAGGGAAACATTTAATAGGAAAAATAAGTTTTACTTTTATTTTGATTATATATGATATTGTGATCTGGCAACGTGAGTTCAATTTTCATTACAAATTGAATTTTTTCTAATGCTACCTATAGGTTAATCTTTTGATGTCAAAGCACTCTTGAACGGAATGTAACAGATGCTGGACCTTCTCTGATTGAGAGGCGAGAACATTAAAATTAATGGGATAATGGAATATTTCATATTCAAAGCGTTAGAACTAGGAGAGCATCTTCAATATGCCAAAAGCGTTGTAATTTCAATGAAATATGACTCAGTTGCTCTAGAAGAATATTTACCCATTTATACTGAAGTACTGAACTTAAAAACACGAGGTAAAATTTGCCTGAGAAGCATGATTCCAAAAGCAGAATATGAAAACCAACCAGAATGAGCTAAATGCATAGCTATAGGTATATTTAGAATTTGAGGGCCGTGAGTAGTTCAGAGTAATATAGAAATATGATAATTTGTTCTAAATTTTAAGAAACAGAAAAGTGGCTTTACATTGGCCAAAATGACTGGCTTTGCCTAAGAAAAGTTTAATGTAGTTGGCAACTTTGAGAACACCTCTTGATATTACGTGCCCGTCTTGTACATCTCATAAATTCGATTGTGTCCAAGGTTATGAATCCTATGGCCACTTGAAGTTTTATCAATAAATCACTTTTATTCAGGCTTTGCTAAATCATACTCACCTTTTGTCCTACTTCAAGTTCATCTCTTGCTGTAGTTATAGAAATTCACTCTCAATGCTCCATAGATTGCCTAAAACTTGGAATAATTCTGGCGTGGCCAAGTGCGTATGGATGTTTTTTGCTGGAAAGAATTCAACAAATTGAATCTTCCATTTGGAAGCCATTCCTTCTTGGGCTCTCTGCATCAGTTCTTTATCTTTTCTCCATGGTTTATGATATGATATGCTACTGACTAAATTCAGATTGGCGCAATTTTATATATGCAGTCATGTATAGTTTTACTTATGCGTACTTGGTGATCTTGCACCTAACTTATTTCAGTTGATCATTTCTCTTCAATCAATAAGAGATAATCGATTTTAAATTCCATATTTTTCTGTGTTATTAAATTGTTATTGCTATGAAATATTGTCATGATTGAGTTCAAGTAAGTTTATTATTGTGCTGCTCAAGTCACTGCATCAGTGACACAGATCACAACTTATGTTTGAAATATATATCCTTTTGTCCATCGCCTCATTTTGAATTTTACTTTACTTACAGGTACTCCTTTTCTTTATATGGGTATTCATTTGTTGCAAGGTCAGTGTTACAACTGAGAATAGATGTTTGCATGCAAATTTTTTATAAATGTAGTATGTCTTTTTACGCATGTTGGTTGCCTGTTATTTGGCTGGATGGGTAAACCTCTAAATGTTTGCATGATATCTACTTAATTCCTAAATGGCTCATATTGAGTGTTTATGGCCATCATTTGCAGATTGGATGGGATTCTGTCATGAGAATGAGTGCAGATCTTAGGGATTTATTTTTGTATGAGGCTTTTTTGTATTATAATCCACTTCTTCTTGTGGTAAGTGAAAACATTGATATGAGTTGATCTATTCTATGGAGCACACATGTCAAAATTTATTTGTTTTCTTGGCCCATAATCTTTTTTTTTTTGACATATTGTGTTTTCTTTATTGCAGACTATGATGGTTTGGCTGTGGGGAATAAATTTGTGGGTGTTTGCCCAGGCTAATATTGGTTATGCTAAAATCTTTGACTTAGATCAAAGTCACCTCACACATAACGAAATATGGATGGTATGCCCTACTGTGAAATTGGAATCCTTGATACTCTGAGATGTCTGATGGCCCTTGAACCTATTTTCTGTTCGGAAATTACCTATCATCACTGCTATGTATGAAATTGTCATTGAATGCTACAATTTGTTTTCCTTGTTTATGTATTATGCTTGAATTCAAATCTGAATACCTTTTGGTTCTTGTTTATTGCATCTGTTGTTTGATGCAGTAATTCATGATGTGTCTCTTTTTGTATGTTCTTAGCAGTATGCTTTTCAATTTTTTTTCCTCGGAAGCCACTGTTGGATGTGTATGGCCATCAAATGTTGATCAAGATTTTCTAAATGTATGGGTAGCACGCACATGCATTCTTAGTACTTTTATGCTATCCAACAAACTTGATGCATGTCATGAAGTTCCCAATGCTGCTGTAGTCCTGCAACAATCGAACTTCAAAGACTGAAATTTTTTTCTAAAATATCTCCTCTGGTTATAAGCCGTTCTACCATGATTAGTCTTGGCCAAATGTTTTCGTGTAACTATTTGGAATATCACTAGTCACCAGTGGCCGCTCAATTCCAGATATTGAAACATTATGTATTTTCATTGTGGCAAACAGCATTTGGCATCATCTATCAAGAAATTGAAGCCTTTGTATTGAAGTACCTGCATTTGGGCTTGGACTAATTTTTCTTCAATTTCATTCATGTAATCCACTTTTATGTATCGAAGATAAGATTTGGTTTCTCTGTCTCCTTTATCTGTCCCGTATATTTATTATGTGCTAATTACCTGTAATTTAATTGATCCCACAGTCTGCCACATGGATGACAATCATTGTCCCAACTAGCATGACAGCATATCTGTATCTTTACTCTCATGGAGAAGTTACTTTGGCTGCATCCCAACCAGTGTAATAGATGATTCCTTTCCTAGAAATTATTGTATCATTTCATTATTTATTGCTAATAATTTGATTGGACTTCCAAAATGATGTAGATTGAGGAGTTCAATCTTTTTTAACATATTCTCTTGTTATGCTCTCTTTTGCCTATCTTAAACAAATGATGTTAGAATGTTTATATATCGCCCACCCACATAAAGAGATCCAATAAATTGGATTACCATGTTCATTATTTGTATTTTGAAATCATTACCTTATGGTGAAGGTTTTTAGTGTTTAATAGTTTTAATTAATATATACAATGTATAAAATTCCTTAGATGAATATATCAAGTTTGGCTATTCATTTACTTTGGACACTTTTATGAATCTAGTCAGTTTGACCACTTTTTTAAAAAATCAACGGATTCTGTTACATGCCTCTGGCTAATCGGTGTTAACAGTGTCTTAAATTTTTAAATTGTTTTTCCCATGCAAAATATCTTAGTTTTCTACGTGAAAATAGTATATCTTGAGTTATGTCCACGGGTGAGATTGTTGTCTTCCTTATTATCTCCGTTGTTTTGGATCACCATGCATGTGGCAAAATCTGATCTGTAGTGACATTTGTGTTGGCACTGCAGGTCCTCTTGTATGCTGCTGTGGCGCTGACTCTCGTATTTCCCTTCCATATTTTCCATTTGGCCTCTCGCTACTTTTTATTAAGGACTTTCTGGCGTATAGTGTTTCCACTGCAGGTAAGATTGATTTAATGTTTACAGATATAATTTACATTGATCGTTTGGTCTAGGAGATCATAGATTTTGTTATTCTAAAAGTAGTTTTACATGCCTTGGGAAGTGAGGATCGTAGTTGATTTTATTTCTGTTGTATGTGGGCTTTGACAAATGTGCATCCAGTGTGGGAATGGTTATTACACTGTTTCTTGTCATCCCAGAGAATTGGAGAGAAAATTGAACTTTGAAAGCAATCAATTGGTGGCCGCTGACCACCTTTTCTCATCTCTGTCTCTGTCATGGAACTGGCTAGGATATATTTTCTCCCATTATATTTGTTCTAATAGTGGGGAGCTGCAATAGATATATTCTAGTAATTTGTTGCCATGTCTTGTTTTCGTTCTTTTTTCTTATTTTGATTGAAAACTTCGATCTGACATGCAATCACTTAGTCATAATCGGCCAAGCAGCACTTAAGAACGTTTGGTTGGATGAAAAGTTTCTTTTAGGCTCTTTTTTTCCCTTTCATCCGAAACAGAAATATATGAATTTTAATACTTGATTGTTACAGTAGGTATCATTTCTCTCACGCTGTTTTACCTTCTAAAAACAGGCAATTTCGTTCGCCGACTTCTTTTTTGCGGATATTCTGACCTCTATGTCAAAGGTATACGTCCTCTTGTTGCTTATTTTCTTTGTAAAGTTTTATAGTACTGGAAATGAAAATTTACCTTTGTGTGCGATTTATCTGTGTGTTTCATTTTTTTAAGTGGTTACTGGTACTGTTCTCTTAATACTCAGAATTTTGATTTCGGAGAACTTTAAGAAAGTTCTGAAACATTTATTTGACATATCTGTATATGATGCAGCTGATGTAAGATCCTATAGTTGTTGAAATTTTTTTTTATGGCGTCGCTTGTAAAATGGTTTTAACTTTAATCGTATTATGCCTGCATATCCATGCAGGTTTTCTCTGATTTGGAGCGTTCTGTTTGTCGAATGGTGCATCGTCAGGTTTGGTTTCCAACTTTTCATCTTATAATGTCAAATACAGCTGATAGGATTCTTATAGTTTTCTGTTTCATGAAGCCATTTATGTATATGGCTCATATTTCTAATGCTGTCAAAAGAATTTGATCGCTCTTTCACATTTGAAGTCTTAGAATTCAACCTTCTACAACTGCGTTGGCCCCATAAATTCTTGATAATTTGTTTTGTTTGGTTCTGGAGTTTTGGTGACATTCGATAGGAATTTTCTAGTACATTCTTTACCTTTCGGATTCTTTTTCCTTGAAAGCTAGCCTCATTTCTTAAACTCTGCTATTAATTACAGGTTGCCACTATTGCATGGTTTGAGGCTGATTCAGTTTGTGGAAGTCACTCTGTTGCAATACCTATAGTTCTTGTCTTGCCCTATATTTTTCGTTTCTTTCAATGTCTTCGGCAATACAAGGATACAAAGGAAAAGTCGTCTCTTTTAAATGGTAAATTAGTATACTTTACTCTCCTATAGTTATAAAGTCATTGAATTTGTGCATGAGAGTAGGCATTATATCATCCAGTTTATGTTCTGTTTCTCATTTGCCTTCTCCCTCTCCTCCCTACTTCTCAACATCATCATTGCCTCTGCCTTTTATCTCATGCAACTTCTATAAAATCTAACGAATATTAATATCATGGGCAGATGATATAATGATAAAAGAGTAAGTTTCAGAGTTTATTTGAGTTGTGAATCATTTATTCGTGTGATTCCTCTGAATCATGAAATGATAAGATTTACATTTTGTGCCAGCCTTGAAGTATTCATCAGCAGTTCCAGTTATTTTTCTTTCTGCCCTCAAGTATCATGTCTTTCCTGACAAGTGGACGGGTATATACCGGCCTCTATGGCTTGTGTCAAGTGTCGTGAACTCCTTGTACTCTTTCTACTGGGATGTTACCCGAGATTGGGACTTGAGGTACAGATGACATGAAATTCTTCGATCCTTAATTTCTAGTGAATTTTACTTGGTTTGAGTTGATTTGCGATCTCTTTTATTTATATTTAATTTGCGGCTTTTCTTTTGAGATGCATCTTCAGTGGTTTGGTTAGCTACTGACGGTGTTATTTCCTTTATCCCACAGTTGCTTCACTAGGACTTTCAAGTTCAGTAAACCACATGTTTTGTCTCAGTTGTTATACGGAAGGAAATGGGTAAAGTGACACTTCTTTCTTCTTGTTGTGCTCCATGTCTCTGAAGGCCTGGATGCATTGATTATCGTATTAAAATGTAGATTGCCAGACTTCTCCAACTCTTGGTTCTATACGATTGCTAACTAATATTTGTCGTACGTATTATTATGTGGCAAACATTCAAATCAAAGTGATAAAAGTTGCAGTACCAAGTATTTACAGAAAAGAGGATTTGGAACGCCTTTGTACACCAAACCGTACTGTGGAAAGAACTGTGAATATGATGTCTCGTTTGCTCTGCACATCTGGTGCGGCTACCTAACCCTGTGAATCGATTTCAACCTGGCAGGTATATCTTTGGGTACTCGGCAGCAATCTTACCCTACGATGCACATGGACATACAAGCTGTCAGCTCATCTTCGACACAATTACCTGACGGTGTTCACTATTACCGCCCTGGAAATGCTACGCCGATTCCAGTGGATTTTCTTTCGAGTTGAAAACGAGTGGAACAAGATGAACTCGAAATCAAGTCAGCTGTCCATGATTGACATCCCTAGTGAGGAAGAAGCATTGCTTAGTTCCAATGGTCATAATGTATAGATCATCACCTTACCACATCTGATTTTTACAATTTCGTATCATAAATCACTACAGTAATATAGCGAAACATAAATGGTTTCTTGTTTGATCGGAATGGAGAAGTCGCTGCCGTCAAACATGTGCCCGGAGTCGGAAATTGTAAGTGAGCAGGCACGATTCTTCTGGATTTTTGGCATTTTTGATTCATAAAATTGTATGA
Source organism: Dorcoceras hygrometricum (assembly GCA_001598015.1). Lineage (NCBI taxonomy): Eukaryota > Viridiplantae > Streptophyta > Magnoliopsida > Lamiales > Gesneriaceae > Dorcoceras > Dorcoceras hygrometricum. Next base: position 714,134 of record KV016225.1, read on the forward strand.
TGCCTGCCAATTTTGAGGCTGAATTTTGACCGTATGTCGTGAATCCTAGAAGTAAAAGAAAGCACGTTGCATCCATTCTTGACCTTTGATTTTGAACTTTTAGTCTTTGATGTTGTCATGCCGCTATACAACAGCACCCCACCCCCCCGGGTCGACTCCTGTGCGCAGATGGCAATAAATTGTAATAGTTTGTGGTACGTAGTAGGTGAATTTAGATAAGTTCGCCATTGAATTTTGTTATGGTTGCTTGGATTATTGTTTTAATAGAAGTTTCCAATTGATCTTCTACGTATTTAAATTTAACTTTTTGTAATATAATTCAAATTTGGTGCACAAGTGAGGGTGAAATGTAAATACTTTTGTTTGAATTTTACCACTAATCATACGTTTAGCATGGAAACATGTGAACTTTAATCCATTATATCAAGTCATTATTCCTATAACAAATTGACGAGTTTTCCCCGTATCTTATATCTGTTCTTGTTATCTGATATCTCGTTAGGTTAGGTTTTTATAATCTTAGGGCGGACTCTCCAAGAACCAAGTCTACGCATTTAATTTAATAATTTTATAAAATAACTGAAAGAATACAAATTTGTAATTAGTTATATAGCATTTGCAAGAAAACTGTCCACCACAACAAAGCCCCACGGAAGCAAAAAAAGAATCCAACATTTCATCAAAAAGTCCAAAATATTGCAGAAGATACTGTTGAAAACAGAGTCTAAGTGGTTAACTGGGGAATCTTGGGTTCCAATAGCCTTCACATGTTTTACGAAGGGTGGCCCCCGTTGTACTGTGCACCACCAAATCGCAATTAACGGGCGCCTGGAAAATTATGTAAAAAAAAAATGTTGGCTCAGCCCACCGTTTTTTGTCTTTTGGCTTTCTTTTCCTCTTCTTTCTTATCCAAACTTAATAACTTCAAACCTTTCTGTGGCTTCAGATTTTTACTACAATTTATTCGCTACAATGTAACACCACTGCACCTGTCTGCATCGCATAAACCTTCTCCAAATTTTAAAGCCACTTAGTGAATTTTCATACATGCAATTGATCTATAGCTGAAAAAATCACTTTGTTTCGTATTTTTGATGTTTCTGGAAGGAAAAAAGAAAAGGACTGGAATTTGGAAGAATTCAATCTTGTCGCCGAATATTTAGAACCCATTTCTGAATTTTTCTTCATGCATGAATTCCTGAAAAAAAAAAAGTACAAAGATTAGCACCCACCATTTAGTGTCCTGTTTTCAAGTTCTCTAGGAAGTGAAGATAAAGGAAATGGAAGCATAAAGATACAATCTTTATCAAATTGCCGAACTAAATATTGCAGTGCAGTTTCCATACTGAGATTTATCCTTGAATCCGAGAGGCAGAGATATGAGTACAACAATGGAGAACTTCATGCAAACCATCACGCTGGAACACGCTTCTTCCGGGGCATTCTCCCAAATCCCACCAAAAACACCCAGCAGAAACTCGGGGGATGTTGATTTTAACGATGTTTTCGGGGGTCCACCAAGGCGGTATTCGATGCAAGAAGCGAGAGTAAAGTACAACTTCGGCGAAATAGTCGCTTCCGAAGATGACGGAAGCTCATCACCATGGAATGGGCGAAAGGAAAAGCCTGTGTTCAGAATTGATAACGCGGGAAGAAGCCGATACCCGAGTGACGATTTCTTCGACGATATATTTAGAGGTGATGACTGTTATGGTTCACCCCGAAGTTGTGATCGAGATAGTATGAATGCATCTAGCCCGAGTTTAAGGATCATGAGTCCGCTCTCTAAACCTGAGTTTTTTGGCACTTCACTCCCCCCTCAGTTAAGGTATTACAGTTCATTTCAATCTGTTTCGGGTTCTTTAAATAAATGCAAAGCCACAAGAAGCTTGAGAAGCCTCTGAAACATCCCAGTGCTTGGTTTTAAACCTTTGAGTGGTGATTTTTGAGCTTATTACTTATCATACTCAAGTGCGTATGATGTTGCTCAAGTAGGAGGAACTACGACTCTATAGATCCCCATCAGGATTAAAAACCTTGATGGGGATGTGATATAATTGGATGTCTTTGCATGCAGGGTGGGGAGGTGACTATCTGCCACTCAATATTTATGTGGTAGTACTTAGAACTTGAGAAGTGGTCTGTATTTCCATCAATAGTTGTATATTCTAGTTACATATAATGGTCTTTCTGTACTCCTTATCGTGTCATAGATTATATATTTACTTGTAATGCTTCCCATTTTTTAGTCTAAACTCCAAATCGACGACCGCTTGGTTTTCTCCGCATGCTCCTCAGAATCATAGCCAGTTTAAGATGGATGGTACTGCAAATCAGTTGAATAGCTCTCGCTCTTCAAGTTCTTCATCCAGATTTTATCATAGAAGTCCATTGGCTTCTTTTAGTAGCGAGGATTCGTCATCCACTGTGACATCTGATACGAAAGACAATGTTGAAAATTTTAAAAAGGACAACAAAAGCACAGATTCTCTAACTGCGGACAGTCAGTTTCATTTCTCGATATACAAATGGGCTGGAAAAGGAGTTCCAATGCTCACGCCTCTTGTTGACAGGAAAAATTTTAAGACTATGAGTAAAAACGATAGGTTTGCTAGCTCCAGTGGAAAGGGTATAGGTGATTTTGCTCGTAGCAAATCTTCAACTGTGAGGAGTCGAGACATGTCAGCAGATATAGAGCCGAAATCATTGAAAACAAAGCGCGGAAATGAAGATAGTAGAAGCAAAGAAGAGACGATAGCGCTGCAGTACTCTGTTGAAGCACCTTATGATATTTCAAAGTCTAAGACCCAAGGAATTGCAACAGATTGTGTTGTCACCAGAAAGGGTGCGCAAGATGTGAAAACAGAAGTGAAGTCAGGTGGTGGTATTAATAAAGTAAACAAACTTGAAAACAAAGGGCCGGTCAATCCTGACGCAAAGCCTCTTCGTGCATTTCTTGTTGATGAGGTCGAGCAACAAGGTGATTGTATTCGATTTCATATCAGAATGAGTATCTGTATTTATAGTTACTAACATGAGATTTAACTCAATCTTTCAGGAAACATAGCAGAAATTAAAGAAAATGGGACTGAAGCTCCAAAAGTACAGATTCTTAATGTTCACGACAGTAAAAGTGTCAAGAAAACTGAAGAAGTACAAATTCATTCGAATGGAGAAGATATAGCTAGATCAAACTTGAAAGGGGCAGCTGAAGCTTCTTCAGCAAATCTTGGCAGAAGAGGTGCCAAGGGCAAGGTGAAAGAGTTCGTTCAGATATTTAACCATGAAGCTGACTCAAGACCTAAACCCGATATTCCTATGAGGAGCCACAGTCACAGGTGGAAAGCTGCAGGCATTGATCAGAAAGAGAATGAAGTTAATGAATCAAAAGTGAAAGAAAAAGTTGAATCAAGTGATCTTGAGATAACGCCTGATGTCTCACTTAAGGTAACTCACTTTTGCCTTTCATTTAATATTACTTTGGAAGTTCAAGTTGCAGCACATGATTGATGTTTTTCAGGTTAAAAACCAGTTTCCTGTCTTGTAACGGTGGCTTTGAAACACTGATTGCTTTTTCATGTTGTTTTCAGGCTGAGAAAAATCTGAACAAGGATGAAACACGAGTAAAACCTCCAACGAAGAACCCAAGTTTTCTAAGTAACTACCTTTGTCTAGTTTTTAGAATCTATTTTATCAGGCTAATAATTGCTAAAGTCGACAAGGACATGAGGGATTTTTTCCTCATATCTCTCAGATAAAGTTTAGATTATTAAACTTCAGAAAAGTTAATTGCTCTTCGTTTTCTTTGAACTTTGTGGGTGAGTTAGGTGAAAGTGGTCACTTTTATAAGACATGCGAGTTGTACTCCAACAAATCGGTTTTCAATTATCAATCATAGACATGCTTTGTATTTTTTCAGAATCATTCCGCAGGGATTCTAAGGTGTCTGTGGAAAATTCAGAAGATCCTTCCGAAGACTATTTCACGGTATAATTTATTGATTCCCCATACTTGTATGTACTTAAAAAACTCTACTAATTGGATTTTGATAATTTGTCCTCGACTGTCATGTTTTCACAGGTTCAAGAATTATCTCCAGATCATGAAACAGTTACACATAGCGAGGAAGTTTCCGAGGAGATGAAAGTAAGTTCTGTGTCTCGACTTTGCTTTCAAGTGCTTAAAATTAATTAAATGCTGTTTCAATTGTCTTTCTTCAATGCGTGCGTGCAGGCTATAGATGCTAAAATCCGTCAATGGGCGGTTGGGAAGAAAGGAAACATCCGCTCTCTGCTTTCAACTCTCCAATTTGTAAGTATTCTTTGCAATGCAAATCCCAACTGCAGTGTGATTTTGTTGAAACAAAGACTGGTGCCTTGCCGTACTACTAATGAGTTTCTTGAGAAGAAATAGTCGAAAAGACCGACTCCACTTGGCTTTGAGGGCCGGTAAGAATTCTGAGTTTCTAATACTTAGGCTCACAGGTTCTTTGGCCTGGAAATGGATGGAAACCAGTGGCTCTGGTTGATTTAATAGAAGCAAATGCAGTGAAGAGAGCGTATCAGAAAGCTCTACTTCGCCTACATCCAGATAAGCTTCAGCAAAACAGTGCTGCTTCTAATCAGAAGTACATGGCGGAAAAAGTTTTCGACCTTCTTCAGGTAACGCGAGTGCATGGCTGTATGTGAATCTGTAGGCAGTAGAAGCATCTGCCACATTCTCATGTTGATATAATTAGTGGGATCGAATCAAGATTAAGCACTCTCGATTCTGTCTAACTGATTGAATCAGTGCACAAACTATAGCTAATGAATAGGGAATGAAACAAAAATAAGAAGCAGTTCTAATTCAATGTTGGCTTCTTATTTCGACATCTAGTCGATCGATATCTTTGTGACGGCGAAAAGAATAAAAGATGAGTGACTTTGGGTTAAATCTTTTAGAAATTGGAAAAAGTTGTACAGTTTTCTGTAAAATATTTTCGAGCACGCATGAAGAGTTGTCTTATTTTCATGCAGGAAGCATGGGACCATTTCAATACCCTCAACACCTAGTTAAAAGGGATGCATATGGAGGCTCTTCGATGGAAAACCCTCGGGAGTTTTGTGCAGATGATGCTGATGATTTGTGATGTTATTTTCAGAGGAGAAAAAGTATATATTTATTCATTCATGAAATATACATATATATATATTGTTGAACTGTAGGATATCAAGTGTGAAAATTCTCTCTGATCTGTTTTCACAGAGTGCTGCATTTGAGACCACATAAGAATTAAATTAATTGTTCTTCAGTTTTTCATTTCTGTGTAAAATTTGATGAACATCTTCCTCTTTATGAGGCATTCTTCTTCTTCTAAACGTACGTTTAGACCATGGCAAAGAAAGATAGAAGTATATAGCTTCTGCATTCAAATGTTAGGTCTTTTCTTTTCTCTTGATTAATAATGAGAATAAGAAATCGATATTTGTTCCGAAAGTTGATATTATTGTTGGTAAAAAAAAAAAAAAGTACTTTTTTCATGACAAGTTAAAATAAATATGGTCAAATCTGTCCCGACAAACCTTAAATTAGAGATATATAAAAATTTTTAACTGAATAAAGACAATAGATATCTGAGTCCCGCATTAAAAAGTTGACCATTTACTGAAAATATTTACAACAGAACCGCTCTAAAAGAATTATCTTAATATGGAAACATAATCACAGAACCATTCTAGAAAAAAATCAAACACCAACTATTATTAACTAACAATCCAAACATGGTTTCATCTTGTTCGTTAGCAGCTGTGCTTTGTTGCTGTTCAGCCTGCCATTATTATACAACACTAAAGCTATTTTTCCCTTAATCGTAGGCAAGATTTTCATGAAGGCTTTTAAAGACAACACCACAAGTAGCTGTACCTCTGCATTACAAAGCTGGCAAAGCTTTTTAAAATTTTTTTTTTAGGGTCAACACATTTTCCTAACTCAAGAACTTGTTTTATTGCAATGCACGATAACTTAGTCATATACATATATGGAATTCTGAATTCTTAAAATATTCAACCTACTTCTACTTTTAATTCAACGAAGGGCGCTGTTAAATTAGACAAACTGTATTTCACATCACAATATTACAAAATATTGAAAGAATACAGTGGATTTGGTACTGAAATCCATAATTTTAAAATATATGAATGTTGGGGTTTTGGGATCTCATCATGTAAGTCTTGGGGAGAAATACCATGTGACTTGGGGCCCTTTTGGTGGTGTGGTAAATTTAATGTAGGGCCATGTCAATTTTATTCGTATTTTCTCACTGTTTCTGATATTTGATGAATTGCAAAAGAGCTTGGAATGGGCTAGAATGGTTAATTAATCTCAACAAACTTTCAAGAATTTTTCATCATTCAATTTGGATTAATTGGGCAAATTTTGAAGAACTTTTCATCTTGCCAGTGAAGCAAATGAAGGTTGCTTCCGAATAAACCTCGGTTTAAAAAAAATGATATAATTTTGAGCAAATTTTCAGTTCTATTCCGACAGAAATTGACGAATTCCCAAAAAATAAAGAATGTGACTACAAAGGATAAAGGAAAAAGACTGGAACTTTTTCTCTGTATTTCATTGTGGTGTTCTCTCATTCATCGGCTTGTCATTTACTCTCTTATTTCACTGCTTTTGGCAGTGCAACTTTATTCTCAAGACCAGTAAACAAAGTGAGAGAGATATTCAAGAAAGGGGGTAAAACAAGAAGGCTCCATTTTATTCTTCCAGCTATTTTGGTCAAAGACAAATAAAAAAGCATTTTTTAAGAAAAAAATTATAAGTGAAAAGCAGAGAGATAATTGTTTTGCGTTGTCAGTTTCTTCTTTAATTCCAAAACTTGGGGTCTCCTCATAAACAATTCTCTCTACTTTTTCCTCTTCTTTTATCTTTTATTGCTAGACTATCTAGCTTCTGGTTCTAAATTTTGTTTAGGATTAAAAGGGTGATTTTGTTAGTTATTTCAAGGAGTTTGTTTGAACTCTGCAGTGGTTCTTTTACCTGGATTTGTCAGAAACAATGAATGTGCGCTACTAATTTAGGGAGAGAAAGAGTCACTTGAGCTAATTAACCAATCTTCCAGGTGCTTCCTCTCACTCTCACACACTAAAGTTACATTCTTTTTTGTTCAGAGTTTTAATTCAATGTCCGAAGAAGCTGAAAGTTGGAATCTATAGCCTGCCCACCAATGCCGTTTCCGCTTAAATCTGTGAGTCTCACTTTCACAAACTATTTGAGTTTTTTTCTTGTTCATGAGTTTCTGATTTTTGGGCAAAACTTTAGTTCTTTCCCCTTAGTTGCTGTCGCAGTTTGTTTCCCCCCTTTTGGTTGTTTAGTCAGGTAGAAATCTGTGGTAATTGGTTGAGCCCTGATCTACTTTTTCAAGAATTTGTTGAATGTTTATTTTGTACTTCACTGCAAAGCTTCGAAGTAGAGTACAAGATCTGAGAAGATTATGGGCTCGCTAGAAAATCTGAATCTCGATTTCATAACTTCAGCTCGGTTTCTTGGACTAAACTCACAATATGCAGGGATCTCTGCTCAAAATTCTGTTTATTTATTTTACTTTATGATGGATTCAACATTAGCTAATTAAGGCTTGGGAAACATCCTTGTTTCTAATAGATCTTCATTTTGATTCAAAATGTGAAATTCAAGAAGGTGCCCCAAAGCATTTTTCAACAAAAATGATGATATTTTCTGTTTGAAATTATATTTCTTCCATTATTTGGTGCTTCGAATGAGTTCTATGTTTATATTAACGTTTTATTATGCTTTGAACGTCTACAGTTAGTTGCCTATAAACTGCTTTTATCTTGTTACTGACCATTAAGCTGACTATTAAATTTATTTGCTGCTTCATGCAAACATGATAAAAAAAATTTAGAATATATTATGCCAGAACATTTAAGGCATATTTTTTAAACTCGCATATCCGGCTTGAAGAATGGAAGCATATTCCAACTCCTATGCGCCAAGATGATAATGGTCTTTGAACTTCTTAAGTTACACATGCGGACATGCCTCAATGTTCTCGCTGCTTTGGAACCAACTTCAGCTGATGGTATTCTAGCTAACATTTGGCTGGAAAATGTCAAATATCTACCTTTCTCAGATTCAAGATTTATATGATTAACATTTACGGAGGTGGAGCTATTAGTGGCTTCCCACTCCTGTCAATGTTGACTTTGAGAAGTCCAAACTCCGATCAATAATATATTTTTTAAAATTTTCTGGTTTTTCTATTTTATCCACTTGAGGTTTTAAACTGACATTCTCCCAGAGAAGTTTCGTTTCTTGTTGGAATTTGTATGTTCGAACCTCTGTTCTGGGTCAACTAAGTCTAATGGAGATTAAATGAAAATATTTAAGAAAGCAAGGTTTTATGGCTGACCTAAAATTGATTTTCCACTTGCAAACTATACTTCGAAGCATCAGAACACTATGTGTTTTGCAGATGGATAACGAAAAGATGTTGTAGTTTATCTGTATCTGAATGTGTACCTTGAAAACACAACCATCTGATAACAGACCAAACAGAAAGTACCCAATTTTATATGATTTCCAGTAATAAGAATCGGATACATGCGTCCTATAATAATTGTTTGACGTGTCTGAGGTCACAGTAGAAGAAGCAGCTTACATGCATCAAGAATAGGAATTTGGAGATGAGAGGTTTATTGTAGCTTATATCTCTACCCATCACCTGGGAGAGTTTTCTTCCAATCATAAGATGATTTGTTGATAATGGAAATTAATAGACATTTTATTAATGGTTAAGAACCAGTGAAAAAAAATCTACCCGCTTTTTTCCTTTTTGTTAAGTTACCAGTGTGTTTGCATTACCTCGAGAAACCTGAATATTCACCAACGCTGTTGCTTCTTAACTTTGTGCTCTTATGTTTCACCCAGATGCCTCAGATGCTATAGGGTCTTGTTTGGTACTGGACTGCCCTATAGATACGTCATGACGTTGGGGCCAAAGAAAGGGTGGAAATCCATAGTCCCCCTCCATGTTTCTGCCAAATCAGCTCAGCGTTTCTGTTTGTTTTCAAAAGTTAAGTCAGATGATGATGGTGCCAAAAACACTCCTGTTTATCTCAACGTGTATGACTTGACACCCATGAATGGCTATGTTTACTGGGCTGGTCTTGGCATTTTCCACTCTGGAGTAGAAGGTAGTCATTTATTACTGTGTTTTTTCTACTACTTGTTTCTGGTTCTTATTTCTCCCTTGCCTTGTGTAACTTTGTTTTATTCACTATTTAGAATTTTAATGTTATTTTAAGATTGAGTTTTTGTAGATCCTTCATTACAGTGCAAAAACCATCCCTTTTATGTGCTTTACAGTTCATGGTGTGGAGTATGCTTTTGGTGCTCATGATTATCCATCGAGTGGTGTCTTTGAAGTTGAGCCTCGACAATGCCCTGGATTTAAGTTCCGGAAGTCCATATTCGTAGGTACCACATCGTTGGATGCTTCCCAGGTTCGAGAGTTCATGGAACGTCAAGCTGCAAGTTACAATGGTGACTCATACCACTTGATTGTAAAGAACTGTAACCATTTTTGCAAAGACATATGCCACAAGTTGACGGGGAAAAGAATTCCAAAATGGGTAAATCGACTTGCAAAATTAGGTAATTTTCTTCCTATCACTTGAATTATGTTGTTCAATCATCCATGACGCGTTATAGTACATATTTGGCTTATGGTTAATTTACGTTTGCTGTTGATTGAAATCAAGAAGTGCTCGAGTTTCTATCTTCCACCATCACGCAAGTTCCATTTGTTTTGTAAAACCCAGGCTCAGTCTTCAACTGCGTACTACCTGAAGCCCTTAAAATTACAGCTGTGCAACATGATCCCAAATACCAAGCATTTGACGACAGTGAGAAGAGAAGGCTAAGAAGTACTTTCAGCTGTCTCTCATCCATCTCGTCGAGGCAAAGGCAATTGTCTACTTCTTCATTGCTTCTACAATCTCCTTTAAAAGGATGCTTACCACCTTGGGAATTGAAAAGGTCTTCAAATGGTTCAATCAAGGAAAGGTAATAGGAACGGATGCTTTGTACCATATCCTTGCCTTTGAAATATCCGAAGAGGAACAATATGGTTCATTTCTTGAGCTTGTTGATGTTTTCTGTGTTACATTCAAGAAAAAAATGTAGCAAAGATGTGATCTTGGAGGGAACAATGTGTGAATTACGGTGCTATCTTTTTGTCCCCTCCCTCCTCGGTGACTGTTTCACCGAGTATTCTTGTGTTAGCAGTATATGTTGTACATCAGACTAACTCCGAAACAAAGTATCATTAATCATGATTGTGCTGTTCAATGCTGCCATCTGTTGTTCTCTGCTTGATTCGGTGTCAACTCTAAATGGTAGACACACAGTGATTCAGTCTACAGCCATAAAAATTTGCTAGAAAACTACATCAGAAACTGCTACTGGTAAGAGAATAGACAATCAAGAAACGTGCATTTATGTTCAATCTAGCTGCAAAACAGGTAGCTATGCTACATTCCTCAAAGAATCGACACTCTCGAACTTATAATAAAGCTACAAAGAGCCCCTTAAAGGCTTCTAGACTATTTCTGAAGCAGGAAGCTGACCATAACTCGTGAAATCAAGAAAAAAGGGGATCTTTATTAAAAGATTGGTTTCAACTAATACAACCAAGAAGGGAACCCAATAAATTCCCAATAGTTTCACATTCTGACTCCCCCACTTGCTATTATTTCAAACTTTCAGCACGAAACCCAATTCTTGTGAGAACTAATGAGAGCCGACAGCAGGCCAGCGGCTGATACAAGCACCGGCGATGATAGCATGCCTCTGCCATCTCTACTATCGGCCAAAGACATGAACCCATCTGCAAAATCTTGTACCACAGAAAGCCTCTTCATCACCTTCTTGTCTCTCAATTTCCGAAGCTTCCCCTCCTCCTCCTCACATGCAATCCCCCTCAACATCGCCAGATCAAGGCTTGACACCAAACACTTCTCTTCCGCATCAAGCGTCCGCAATTCTCGCACTTTCAAGCTTACACTACCAAAATACCCCACAAATTCGCACCAGGCACTCCATTTCTGCAATGCGGGCAGGTGCCTCTTATCGATTAACCCAGCTTTTCCCAACCACACAAACTGTTCGATGAAATAATACAAGCCCTCACCACCATAGGCGATAACTGAAAGAAACAAGTCCAAGCGATCAGTCAAACAGGTCGACCGCAAAGCGTTGACATCTTGGACGAATTTGCCCAAACGAAACGCCTTGCGGCTGATGCCTACGCTGGATTCGAAGGATTTGAGGCGAGTGACGAGAGGCTGTTGGGTGAAGATGGATGAAGCGAGGATGATCTTGGTGGTGTAGCGCGAGATTTTAAGCAATTTGTCGACCCCATCTCGCTTGGCTAAGTAGATTTCGAGATGGGTCAAGAAGTCCCTGTTGTTTGAGGTAGGCTTCACTGGGGTTATAGGTTTTGGATTTGGGGATGGAGATTGGGATTCCATGTGACGACGAACGAACGAGGGTGTAGTGTAGTATAATCGATCTTGAAGAAATTCCCTTTACTTGATATGCGTGCCCAACAGTTGTAAGAAACTGGAATCTTCACTTAGGGTGAGACCGTGAGAATACTAAGAATGGATATTTCATCCAATCGGGATTATATATCATATCAAATCATTTTTACCAACAACAAAATACAATAAAATAATGATAATAACAGTAATAGTGATAATAATTTTATAATTATTTTAAAGTTAATAAAATACTTATTACCAATTCTTCTTATAATAACAAATTACTAAAAGATGATCATTGAATTCTGATGATAATAATCAGATGATAAATAATATATATATGTGACATAATAACTATTATGATATTTTATTGACAATACAATATAATAGTTAATAAAATTATAATTAAATCCTATTCACCAGAGTTTGAAATAAAAATTAAGGATCTTCCAAAATTGGATTGAGAAAGGTTGATATGGGAAGCTGATGCTCTTGAATATCTTTAAATCATTTCTAGAATTGGCTCCAATTTTTTTTTCTAAATCTTCTAACTCGGCGAGAAGAGGTTTTCTAGCTATAAGCGAAAACAACTTGCTGTAAAAAATTAAACATGCATGACTGAACCTACGGCAGACTATATCTTGGACTAAAATCCTGATATGACAAACATGGCGGATTGAAAAAAACAATTTTCCTTATATAAATATTATCTTTTCAATTTTTTTTTTTTTACAAATCTAATTTTACATTTGCTTCAATGACATGTAATTTAATATTATTGAAAAGTTAAATAATATCATTAAATTATTTATTTTGTGTATTGATGGAGTACTTGAAATCCCATGTATTAGGATCTTATTCTTGTCACTGGGCGGAAGAATCTTTGAAACATGTTAATATGGTTAGCATGAATGCATAGGAATAAGATGACTTCGCCTATAATTCATAAAGCACCAACCTTATAATGTATTTTTGAATCAAGAAGAGTAGTGATACATTGGATCTCTAGTGATAATATTATACAACATTTTTGTTTACCATATATAAAACTTGTTATGATCCAAAGCAAAAAATAGGAACTTTTACACGAGATGGGTCCTTATATGATATCGTAATCATATCAAAAATGAAAATTGCAAGGCATTGAAAATTTCACCACTGATTAAAGTTTTATACATGTACCCAAGCCACTTAATATTTCATATCCAAGAGTGTAAAAGAGCAATCATGCATCAAGCACTACATGTGACAGACAAATCCCTAAATCATATCCATATTTTAAAATAACAACAAGGATATGCGCAAACCCCACATCCAGGCCAGACACCAATAAAAGCGACCTCTTGATTTCCGCAAAGCCTATGCTCAAAATTGTCAAAAATGTTGGCCAAAGTGACTTTAACATATGATAAGAAAATTAGCAAAAAAACAAATTAAGTTAAAGTAAATATTAAAGGTGACAGAAAATGTAGCAAGAAGAAAGGATTATAACTAGTAAAGGCCAGATTATTTAGAAAAGAAAGAAGCATCGATTATAATATACAGCCTTCGCATCTGTTTTCCTTGGAGTAATGATATGCATGCATCATAGAGTCAAAGATGTGGAGTGGAACTGAAATCATAAAAAAATTCCAAATAATGTTCAATAGTAACCACAGATATTAAATGGTTGTAACTTGCCGGGTATTAATGTTATTGTATCCAAACTAGAAAAAGGAACACTGTATTAAGTTAAATGCATCCAAACTAAAAAAAAATTGAAAATAGAGTTTCATAGTTATATTTAGAAAGCAAAAGTTACATATTTAAACAAAGCTGCCTCGGGCATCCTGACCTACTCTTGTGGTATTGTAAATTTTAACAACACGCACAAAATACGAATAAATTCACCATTGACTAATGAAATAAACATAACCTGTGGATCAATCCACCAGTCTACAACATATGACATAGTCCTTGATCACAATGGGAAAAAAAGAACACAAACATACTATATATAATGCTTGTAACTAGGCCCCAGAGCAATTTATATGGGAAAAATAATTACTAGAAATGGAAAAAACAGAAGAAAAGAGAGAACAGAAGACAATAGAAAAAAACCAACCAAATTTAGAAACAGAAACTCATTCAAGCTCCAATCTTTTTGCAATGGCAAACTATTCTCATTTCCAACTCGCATCTTTCGCCATGGATGAGTGCTTCTGCAGAAATGCTACTTCTTTGCATGCTCATAGTTACACAGGAAGATTGATCCTTCCGAATGCCAAATCTGAGAGTTCTTTAGCCGATGATTTAATTTCGTGAATTCCCACTACCTAATGTGAGCTCAAGATCATCCATTCCAACCTCATGAATCATCTCCCCTTCCCATGGCTTCACCGCCATATTCTCCAGACCAAAATCTATGCCCTTTCCTTTGTCTGATGCCGCATCCATGGAAGGAACTTGTTGAGCAACAGGCTTCACAAGGTTAAAAGTTGGGGAAGTAGGTACGACATTAACTGCATTAGCATACGCTTGAAAGTTCATCCATTTCAAGGAATCTATAGTTGAGGTGTCCGAGAACTCGTCGCACTCGGGTATAGTAGCTGGTGTAAAACGCTGAGCACGAGTTGGACTAGCTGGGGCTGATGCAGCAAAGAAAGGGATATTAAACGCAGACATGGATTCTTTAGCAAGAGTTTCCAAAGTGAAAGTTTGTTTTGGTTTCTTGTAGGGGAGGAAAGAGGTGGGGTGACGGGAGCACTGTTCGATATTCGGAGAGATGGAAGAGCAGTAGGGAGTGAATTAAGCAGGAATGCGAAAGGGTGAGGAGGTGCATTGCCATCATGGCGAGATGGGCTGGGGAATGAGGAGGAGGATGGGCTCGGTTGATACGAAGGAATGGGACTAGCAAAATATGAAGATGGAGGGCTTGGATTTCTTGAGGAACACGGGGTGATATTATTTGAGGTCCCTCCAATCTCCATTGGGCATGGCTTGCATCCCTGTACATAACATAATTGATGTATAAACTCAGATTCTCCAGCATTTGCCACTTAACGAGCTTCACAGACAAAAAAGGCCATACAAAGGAGAGTACGATTGATGCAAATGAGGCAGCAGAGAAAAACTGATCACAATCTAATAAAGTTTTTCTCAACAAATATCCTTGAAAGAGTAATTAGCTACCAAAATCTGAAGAAAGTAACAAGATTCTTATTTTTTCGACTGGAATCAAAGAAAGATTTCGATATCAGGATAGACTTTTTCCTCAAGTAAAATTCTAAAACAGTGGATTACGGAAAAAGGACAAGTAGATCCACTTCTAAAAATGTCTCCCTATCCCCTTACGGATTAATAGGAAGACAAAGTAGCAAAACAGCTGGAAATAATAAGAAAGAGAACGCCAATCTTGATCCACACACAGAAAAGTCGCATGAATCTTAAAGGCACAGATCTACACAAATCCAAGAATACCCCATGAAGGAAACCATAAATCACCTTCAGAAGGAAAAATCCACACACAAAATCAGCACCCCAGATTCCGAAAAAAGGAAAACTAAGTCACTCTACCTTGCGATAAGTTGTGCCATCAGGCTCAACAATCCAACCAGCTTCTGCACAGAGAGCTTTCAGCACCTCATTATTATCACAGTGCTTAGGCAGATTATAATTCCCCTGTGCCCTCAACCCCGAGTAAATCTTGGCCGCAATTGCTCTCCTCCGCCTCTCCCTTCTCCTATTATTCTCCCTCTCTCTCCAAGATGGCTTCCTCCTCCCTGCTCCATCACCTCCACCGCCCCCATCCCCGCCACTTCCTCCGGCTCCTCCAGCTGCCGACGACGATGCCGTCGATCCTCCGGCTTCCCACATCATTTTGTAGGATTCTACTCTCCAAAGATGCAGCCTTTTTCTCTCTCTGATTACCCTTGTGTTTTTCTATATATATATATTTGGAGGTGTTGTAGCTAGTCTAGCACTGTAAGAGTACTCACGAGGAGTACGCTTCTCCCCTGCTTTCCCCGAGTGTGGAAGAATCTGTGTGTCTGTTGTTTTAAATGGTTTCTATAAAATTAATTAAATGAAAAACGAAAAATAAATACATGTGCGTGATGTATAATTGAGAGCAAATTCAAACTGTAAATACAGTCTACTGAAACTTTGGTGAAAAAGGAATATATCGATTGGACCCGCTTCAGTTTCAAAGCAGTGGGGCCAACCCCTCAAAAGATTATTTCCCTATATTTCGTTAATTTTCAATTCAAATTTTATGACTGAGAAAAAACGTCATAATATATTAAACAGAAAAAAGAGTTCAAATTAGAAATATTTGTCAAAAAAAAAAATAATTTAATTTGTATTAATTAACGTACTTTGAGAGAGCAGGCGATGAGGCACAAAGAAAAAAGTCGCTGGTATAAGGTTATTTTTGTACTATTTTTATTAAAATTATTCTCGCAATAAATCTTACTCAATTATCATGTTGTTGCAAAAGAGGTTTAGAACAGTGTCGGACCAGAAGGGTTGTCTCCTCGATTATTGAACGGTCAACGAGCCAATGATATGTTGACACGTCATCCAGATGGTCCCAATAGCCTTTTACTATTTGTCATGTCTAACAGCAGTCACGAAATTTTATTTACCAAAAGATTAGAGATACAATAATTGGTTATAACTGTAAACGAAATATAGACTAAAATTTATGGTATTACTTACTCTTGACTTTATCATGACTGCTCTGTCTTATGGAAGTTCCAATAATGAAGACCTATGTGAATGAATGGGTGCGTTCCAAAATCCAGTCTTTTGATCTCTCGCCTTCCTCATATTGATTATATTACTTCTGATAATGGTTTTTCAATTATAAATAAGATAGATCAAGTTAATTTGCACCAAAAATTATTCAACTAGCATAACTATTAACATAAAACAAGTGTTATCTTTTGTCGTGCGATAAAACGTATTATATTTTACAATATAGATTTATCTTAGATTTTTACAAAGATTGTCTTCCATCAAATTAGGTGGGGAAAGAGGTCCAAATAATAATAAACAAGTCTATATTTCTAAATCTGTCTTTTGAAAAGGGAAAAAAGAAACGCAAAAGAACTGCAATGAAACAAAAGGACAAAAGAAAGGGGCAATAAAAAAAAGAGAGGGCAATTTGCATTTCAAAGTTGGTGTTCGTATTGGAATATTTACAGCCAATTATTCAAAACACTAACATGCATGAATATCAACTATCACTTCTTGGCCTCATTGTCAAATCTTTCACAATCACATACCCACATGCCTTCCAACCATAGCATGTCCAAAATCTTGCGAACATTAATGTAACATGAGCAAGGCCAAAGCTACAACTTGCGGTGAATCTGAGTAACAAACTCTATAAATCGCCATCGACAATAACCCTCACACTAAAATGTTTCAAAGTTTCATTTTCAAAAGAAACTAAAATAGTCGCCGCCTCAGTCTATACCACAACGAGATCACTAATTATTTCCGATCAAATATGATTGTAAGCTTGAAGAAAAAGGAAATCTTTCGTGTATGATTAGATATCAAACCGTCAACCAAACTGCACTCGGTAAACTCTAACATTCAACAAGCTCATGCTGATATACTAGACCATCACCAGTGGTCCAAAGACTATATCACGTTTAATTGTGTTGAGTTGATGATGAACCAGCAATTAGGACAGCAAACCCACTCACGTACAAAACCCACAAATTATGAACCTAAGAATTAAGATGATTTATGAGAAAATCGACTCCAATTATGAAAGGAGGTTTAGTAGTAAAATTTTGCACAACGAATAATCAAATATTAAGAAGTTACAGAAGCAGACAAACACCTTTCAGTATTCAGTGACATGGATACCAGCTTCACTTTACACGGGTTCAAAGTTCTGTGGCAGAAAGACTAAAAATAGATTATGCAACCAAAAGTACATATTTCTTTGATCATACCATTTTTTTGCTAATATAAATTGGTATCTGATATGATCTTTAAGTACTACATGCAGCGAGGGAATAAAGTTTGCCCAACGTAGCCACCAATCATTGCCCTCCTAACATTGGATGCAAATAACTTTGGGTTATCTCTCAAAACTGCAGCAGCTTCATGATTTAGAGGATCCTCGTAATTCGGTTCCTGCAGATACATGACTTTGGTTAAAGAAACGGTAAAAAAAAGTTAAACTTGAAACAGAATAATTTGAGTAACAAACATGAGGGCCAAAAATACCGTGAAAAGGTGGTATAGCCCATAGATAACCGTGTTTATATTCAGCACAGGTTTCCAGTCTTCTCGAAGAATGTTTAGACAGACATTTCCTTCTAAGTCGATATTAGGATGGTAGACCTGCATAACATGATTAATCAGCGGTGAACTTATTTAAATACATGCTGTAATATATAAAATAAAAATTTCTTTACCTTTGTTTTGCACTTGACCTTTGGGGCTTCATGAGGATATATAGGAGAAACTTGGAAAGAAAAAATAAACATCCCACTCCTGAAACACAACACACCAACGTCAAGCTTGGTTGTGGAGGAGAAAAATTAGTTATATAGTACCTCCCAATGAACCTACGGATGAATTTGAATAGCCATAGTCAAGGATCCCTCATCAAATAGAAAAATAATGAGTACTCACTGATAATATCCTTCATCAGGGTGAATGGTGACTTCAAAGTTCATCAGGTCATCCTTGCCATTTGGGAATGATATGCTACATGTGTTCGGCAGATTTAGTTCACTTATATCTACATCAAATAGAGGAGAACGAAGATATAGTCACGACAAATGACTAAAGAAAGCTCAAAGGAATTTAAAGATAAAGTCGAAATTAGTTGTTTAGCACGACATTCATCCAGGAACCAAGACTTTGAAGGTATCCTCTGTGGGAAGATGAACTTATATTGTGTGAGCTGTCAACTAGAGCATTTTCAGAGTTTGACATAACTGGAATATCAGTCAATGGGCTAAACTACTCATCTGTACAGACTTTTACATCTGTGATTATTTTGGTCAAAATATTATACTCGTAAAAGAAGCCTAAAACCCAAAATATGAAAGGTCATAGGTATACGTTCATTCCAAGAAACAAAATAGATAATCATATTCATTCCTCATTGCCGAAGAACAAAAGAAACCTTTGTGAAGGCGTAATTCACCAGCACTTTGCTTTTTCATGGGAGGCTTCCCATTGGCATTTTCAGCAAGTTCTCTTTGTTTTTCCTTTACTTTAAACAACTTGATCATGATCCCTATATGCATATACACATAGGCAATAAATAAATAATGTAACGGAAATACGAATATATGAAATTAAAGACAAAATACATGTCACAAAGGCAAAGACAACTAGTCAACCACTAGTCTTAATTTGTAACACTTCTTCTTACAAAATTCCTTTCACAAGGTCAAAGTTTCACATTTTTGAGATACAAGTAAAGAATGCAGGTTGCAGCAAAGAGCGTAAAAAAACTTAGAAACAAACCCAGGTGAGTAAAATAAACTCGACATTTACCAGAAAGCAAGCAAAATTTTGAAGGATATATACCATAGAGTAGAATACCGCGAAAAGTAAAATGTTCTTGGCTTTATTGCTTCATAGATAGGATCGATAGCATAGAGGAATATATTATTTGGCCTTAAAATACTCTTCTTTCCACGACAATAATTCAATATACTTGAAATGGCTAGTCGAACATTAAAATTGTGAGAGCTGTCCTTACTATTCACCATGATAAGTATCAGATAAAGGATGGACCAAAGAAATGAGAAAGAGAGAGCGGTAAAGGAAAAATGAAAAGCGATCAAATAACATAATCAACACTTACAATAAAACAGCTTCCTTAAAGAAAAGTGGTGAGATCATAACCATTCAACGAGTTTAATGGTCTCAATCAAGTTTATGTTTCATTCTCACTTTATCGTCTGCTGTAACATCCTTGTCATTCTTGATTATTGACCCCTTACGAAGAAGTGCTATTCTTAACATGTATATTCATATAAATTAGCCACAATAGGTCGTCCAGACATCGGATAAAACATAGGGATTTTTAACACGTGAATTGCCATGAGAAGTAAGATATATAGCATTTTCAGAGGATGATTAGAACTCCACATAATAAAATATTAAAATGAAAGCCAAGCAGTTGATCTGGAACAAGAATAAAATCCAGATTCAACTCAAATGATAAACGCAGTCATTTATCTCAAAATTCTAAAAATCCTACGTCGTTACTATCAACCATTCCAAACTGCATCAAATTGAATTTAAAATACCAATTACATTCATGTAGACACAAGAATTAGACAACTTTCCCAGGAGAACGTCATGAAGTAGAAGCTCAAACGAAAAGACAATTTGTTAAGTTAGCTGTAAATCATGACATCGCTATACGTATACAATATACTGGGTAAACATCAAAATAGCGTTTAAGACTAGAACTTGAGAAATTAATATGAGATCGTAATTATAGGAAATGCTTTTTTTTGTCCTGTAATCCCAAGTAATATTTTTTTTTTCTTTAAAGGAAAAAACCCGAGGTCATTGAAGGTGGTCTAACCATAGTCCTATGCTCTAACATCATTCTTAAGTCGCAGACTAGTCAATCATACCTAAAACTAAAATCCCGGGCTATACATACATCAATTGATGGTAAATTCAGACACTAAAAGTACATGAAGAAGTACTCAAAATCAATGATGTATAAATTTCCCATGAGGGATCTTGACCTTGGAAACTCGCGGCACCAACATCGAATTAGAAACAATTTTACCGAGAGCTTATGCTGGGCACTCAACAATAATAATACTCAATAATCTGAACAACTGAACATATAATAATTCCATTTAACGAAATTAGAGCAAAGAACAGAAACATCTGCAGTGGAACCAATACAAGGAGCTCAAAACTACGCGGACAGCCCGGATAAAGAATTCTTAACAAATAATTAGATCGCGATCGAAGCTATACCTGTTCGGATAAAAAAAATCGAACAAATTTGAACCTGTGTTCAGCTTGGGGTTTGAGATTTCAGAAAGCTTTTGGACTGAAGCATTCATTCAGCCGAGTGTTCTATTCCATATAAACAGCTCACAAAACGTCGTGATCATTTTCTTTTACCGTTTTAATTTTACTAAACGTCTCTTTTAGAGCGATATTATGAAAAGTTTGGGTAAAAAAGGCAAAAATACGCCGTTGCCGGGGATCGAACCCGGGTCACCCGCGTGACAGGCGGGAATACTTACCACTATACTACAACGACCTTTTGATGATTCCAGCTATCTACATATAATTAAACCATATACATACAATTAGGCTATTATTATGAAATCACTAATCGTTTACAATTTTGGGACCATTAAAAAATTTAGTATTAAACTCAAAAAGAAAAGGTAACTTCGTTATTAAACATTAAATAGCTTGATGAAATATGAATTAATGAAGATAGTGGGAAAGTCAAATGCCTCAGATGGGTGATGATGTGACTCCCACTGTTATAGGTAGCAAACTTTGACCAGTTTAGATTTATATTAGATTAGTTAACTGTATTTTTTATATCTTCACACTCTAGTAAATTATATGGAATATAAAAGTAGAAAGATAAAATACCCTAGGAAATGCCTAACGAAACCATTTTATCTAAACAAAAAAGAATTACATAGATACTGTATTTTTCTTCCGTCGATCAAATAAATTGTTAATTCATTTCTTGTTCTAACAGACATAAAAAAGTATTGTTTTTAGAAATATTAACTTACTTAACTTATTTCATAGATTTTTTAGCTTCTGAATTTTTAAATTTGTAACTTAACCAGAGTTAAATTTAATTTAATTTTGACTAAATTATCCTTTGGATCTCATCGTTTCTGGCTTCTTTCCATATTACTTTTTGTTCTTTCTTTTATACAATTTCTTCATATTTTTACACAAGATTTCTTCAATGGTCTTTGTTTTTTCTTTTGGAAATTATCACTGTACCCTAAACAAACCCTTTCGATTATCATTCACTTTGTCACAATAGTTGTTGTCCGTACACCGTTTCCAAAAATTTATTTTCTTTTTGTTGCTCTGCTATCAGTTGTGTTCGACTTTGAATACAAGGGGACACATAACAAAAAGTACAGCACCGAGTGTCCAAATCATGGAATATCAAAGTTGCAAGCTATGAAATTACAATATAGATCGATCCCATCAGTTAAGTAGAGATTGAAATAGCATTTAGTTTGGTATTTTAAAGATAAATTATAGTGGTAAAAGTAAATAAATTAAAAAACGGAAGTTATATTTCTAATTCATGGTCAAAGCGAGGTTAATTAGTTAAATCTTCCCAATAACCTATAGATATATTATATTAAGGCTTGACATGAGAATTAAAATTTCAAATGAATCGATAACAAATCTCCAATTTATAATGGTTTAATAATATTACCACCATTAATATCGTTTTTAGCTGTTAACACTCAATAATATCAAAGTTCACGATATTCTCCTCTTTAGACATTCTATTATCATTAAATTAAGAAATACATGTGTAGAAATATCAATAAAAAGGCGAATCGTTGTTTTTTCAAAACTATATTTTTTTAATTAATATTAAGAAGGCATATTATAAAAAACAAAACAAGAAATCGATTGAAATGCACAATCACCCATTAATGGCGTCATCAAGCGGCCGGGTGATTGCATCAGCAAAGCCAGTGCATTACCGACGCCTTCCAGGAGATGTCGTCTCTGAGTCAGTTGTGGGCTCCTTTATCCGGGACCCACATAAAACTGTTAAATGGTGAGCCCCACATGAGCTTCGAAGTTGACATGGAATCTTGCCCTTATGCGTAATCCAGCCACTAATGAAGAGCCACGAACATATGCTATTAATTAATGTAGGAGACTGGACTGTGAACTTGGACAAACATGTCCGTCTGTTATCTCAAACCCGATGCGCAGCCCCTATAAATAGACCTCTCCATCCCAAATTCTTTCTCGACCAACCCAGATTTGGAATAGAATGGAGTTTGTCTGACTCACCAACTAAAGCAAAGAGGACTCCACATCGAAGAGGTTCCCATTTTCTTGATCTTGGTTTTGATTCTTCTCCGGCTATTAATTGTTAGAGTAGTTTCCAAATTTGGAAATGGATGCTTTATTTTAGCGGTCTTGATTTGATGTTTGACATATCGTTTGTGTTTTGATTGAAGTGGTTGAAGTTTCATTCTGGCTTTTATGGCACAACATATTCTTTGACAGAGTGCTATGTCTCCCCACACCGTTTTTTCTGCGGAAAACTTTAATCTTGGAAGTGTGCATCTTTTTAATAGATGGGAATTTGTGTGTACTTTTCTTGTCACGCCATAATCCGGACTTATTTCCCTTTATTGGTCTCTTTGATCAACTAGCTCAAGAGTCGATTTTTTCGGTTAGCTGGTATTCTTATTAAACTAGACTATGCATCGTGCCTCTGTAGCATTTGGATTCCCATGTGTCCTCCAGCGCGGCCACATTCTTCCCCTGCCGATATTGGTTTCTACTGGAGTGATGAGGAAATATTTTTGTTCCTGGATGAATACACACAAGGAGTCTGTCTCCCAAACAACGTGCTGGCAGGTTCAAGCCCTTACCTGTACAGGCCCTCGAATTTACCAGGTTAACTTCGATGTTCATCTGTATCTGATTATTTGGCCTTGACTCTTTATGAACAAGATACTTTACTATCGACTGTAGATCTGGATCTATTGGATGATATTAGTGATATAATCGGGGGATACTATGACTCAATTTCGTGCAACTTGATTCTCAGTTATCTAGTTGACAAAAGGCATTTACGATGGAACATATTAAGTCATATACAATCATATGATCGAGGTCTTAGAGTTGAATGTTTGTTTTTTTATAGTGATCACACTGTTAAGTAATGATGTCGTCTTGTAAAGATCCATGGACTATACATGCTTACTCACTGTTTTAAAGTTGAAACTTGCTCACTTCAATTTGTGTGGGGTACTTGCAGAAGGGATTTGGTACTTGGTGAACTCGAATGAGAAAAAAGAATCAGTTTTCGGGTTCTGGAAGCCCAAAGCACAAGCTTGTAAGATATACTCGAACTCTGTGATGAATGGATGGCTCTCTACTCTGGAATATTATGAAGGCGAAGCACCTCAAGCTCGAAGAACAGATTGGGTTATGCAAGAGTATAGCATTACTCAAAAGGAATTGTTCTCTGGAAAACATAACCCAAAGGTAGCTACTGCATCAAAAAAGAAGAAAGAAAAAAGAAAAAAAAAGAATGGAAAAAGAAAAGAAAGATGCATAGTCTTTATGATGTTGCTTAGTTATATAAAAACTAACCTGCAAATCACTTTGTTGGCTTGGTTGACCAATTTGCAGGAGCTCACATCATTATGTAGAGTCTTCCTCTGCAATGGGAGTAATCACATAAACGCGACACACACTAAAGACTGCAAAAACATAATTGGATCAACGGATATTAGTTCAAGGGCATCACTTATTCCAAAAACTGATAATAACCCAGAGCAAGTTTCTAAAAATGAATATAAGGTTGGCAGAATTACATTTTCTGTGGGATATATACAATATAAACTGTTCCTTTCATAATGTACCCCCTTCTTTCTCTTGTTTGATTCCACATGTTTTTTAGGCAAACTCTATTGCACAAGAAACTGCCGACTTCGATTGTTTCTTGAGAGGAGACTACTTGGAACTGAATGATTTAGAAGATCCCGAATCACATTCTTCGAGTTCGCAGAACTCAAGCTGTCCCAGCAAGTTATCAGATGAATATTTTGATTCGTTGGCCTTATTACATGAACTTGAGGAAGGGGGAGCAGCTGACACAGAGGGAAAGTACTTGAGTTCAAGATACAGTATCACCACACCAGTTAAATCAAATGATGTAGTGGTGGATCCTCCCTCATCAGGTATGCCAGTATCTCCGGCTTTGCTCCTTTGAAGTCAAAAGTTGCACTAATGACAAACTCCAGCGATATAAAAACTGAAAATATTATGTAAGATTTTTCTAAAAACTTATTGTTCCACCCCTGAAATCAATTTGGTTCGCCCTGTTTCCTTCCTCAGCTGCACAGTCGTATAGGTTTCACCCATTGAGATATGAAAGAATCGCTACTTTTTGGCATAATAAAGTAGTGTCGAAGTTACTCATAAAGCTTACTTGTTCCACTTTGAACGTCTACCCAGGATCCATATTCACTGGAGTTGCAAGTACTTCCACAAATGAGCTTTTGACAGCTGAACGCATGCTAGATCATTCTACAAAAGGCGATGTAAATGACGGCAGTTCAAATTTCTGTGATGCAAATACAAATGCAATTTCAAACAGGGAAGAGAAGGAGAATGATTCAGGGAAAAAGAAACTTAGGCTTAAGCAGTATTTCTGTTTCGCTCACTTTTAAGCCGATGGTCAACAGATCACACAGTGAAGAAGTAGGACATACGGGCTAAATTCCTTAGCATCTTTTGATAGCAAAAGACGTGAGGGGTGCATTACGGAGCAAGAAGGTGTTTTTAGTTTTTACCACCTTGGTTTCAGTTTATTAATTTATGTACGAGATATATTACGACACTGATCTCGGGTCTGCAACTGTAGCATCCATTTAGTGTGGTGTGATTAGCTGAAACATACTTCAATCGTTGTTATCTTATCGTCATTATGTGCAACAGGCCAGGGCAAATTTTAGGATTTAGAAAGAAACTACTCAAATTGGCATGTACTTGTGCCTGATTTAATCTGATCTATTAATATGTGATTACATCTTTAGGACATTTAATATTATGATCCGATACAAATATTCTAATTTCCTTTATTTTAGACATGTCTAAAAATTATTGCATCCATGGTAGAAAACAAGATCGATAGAAAATCGTGAATTTTGTTTATCTTCTCGTACGTTGGATGAGATATGATATGATATAATTAATAATAATAGTGTGATTAGAAAATGATTGAGTTGGATAGATAATAATACTTGATAAGAATAACATATTCGATTTGATTGATGAAGTTTGAGTTATGTTTTTATCGTTGGACGGTTATTAAATATAATAAATAAGAAAGATGAAGGATTTTATGTAATTTTATATTATTGATTTGAGATATATAATTAAGGATTTAATTGACGTAAAATAAATTTATCATAAATAAGAAATAATAATATTCCAGTAAAAAAATTAAATATAATAATTAATATTATATCATTGTATACCATTTACCAAACATGCTTTAATAATTTAGTATTCATATATACGGAAAAATATTATAAACAAACGACAAATAAATGCTATTTAATCCAGTCGAGTTAAAAATATTCGGTTAATGCAATTAGAAGTTGCCACTTGGAATAAAAATCTATGGTTTTCCACGGTTCACACCGGACTCAGCTTCTTCAATTTTCGGGAAGGTTCCCGTTGTATCGTCTACCCAAGTCACTACATAATCTGTTAATTCTTCCTCATTCATATTCTCTTGTTAACCTTGGCGTGACGAATTTCTTCCCTAATCTGAATGTAAGTAATCTCTGTCATGTTCCTGCGTGTGTTTTTCAAAATTCTAATCTTGGGTTATTTTCGTTGTTTGCTTTGTTTAAGTATGAATTGATTCGGTACATACGGCCCGGCTTCTACCAGTTTTACCGTATAGGTGCTTTGATAGTTGAGAAATTGACGGTTCTTTCATTAAAATTATGTAAATTAGTCAAATCTTGATTCTGATGCACTTTTGCCCAGTATCATGTAGAGTTATAAATTTGTATGCAGCGTACCTAATCGTGATCAGGGTTGGATCATACCCTGTCGCCTCGCCCCGTCGTTTTTAACATTTTCTATATGTTTTCATAATGTATGCGCACAAGATCATCATTTAGTCCTCTGAATTTAAGTCAATAGTTTGATGAAGGAGTCCCATCTATTTATCTGCTGACTTCTGGCAGATTGCTGTACCTACGGTTTTTACCTATTTTCTTTCAACCTGTTCGAATGATGACTGTTGGATAAAACTTGTTATGTAGAAATTTTTGTATTGAAGTGGAAAGATGGAGACTGGGTTTGGTGAAACAATGCCATCATGCTCTGGGAGCGACAGCAGTGATGCTGCAAATTTTGAGTGCAACATCTGTTTTGAATTGGCTCAAGACCCGATTGTTACACTTTGTGGTCACCTATTCTGCTGGCCCTGTCTTTATAAATGGCTACATGTTCATTCTCTTTCGCCCGAATGCCCTGTTTGTAAGGCTGGAATTGAGGAGGAGAAATTGGTTCCTCTATATGGGCGGGGCAAGAACACGACTGATCCTCGCTCTAAATCGATTCCAGGGATGGAAATTCCACATCGCCCTGTTGGACAAAGGCCTGAGACAGCTCCAGCTCCAGCTCCAGCTCCGAATGCACAGCAGGGATATGAATTTATGGGTGGTTTTGGCTCATTTGGCGGTTTTACACCTGTGGCTACTGCCGGGTTTGGGGACTTTGTCTCACCAACAGGGATTGGAAGTCTCATTCCATCTATTTTTAACATCCAAGTTCATGGCTTTCCGGTTGCCAACATGCACAGGGAAGGTCCTGGTTTCCACTACGGATATCCGAGTGCATTCCATGGAGGACATGCTCAGGGGTTCCCCGTCCCCCAGCGCTCTGATCCGCAAGAACAGGCGGATTCTAGACTTAAGCTTCTTCTATTGGCAGTTGGTTTTTGTTTACTCCTGACTCTAATATGGAGTTGAGGTATACTGTTAGGAATATCCTTTGATACACACTATTCATGTTTTAAATAACACGGAAAATTTGTGTTGGTAAAATGACAATGTCTGTTTCTGTCCAATGTTCCATCAATACCTTAATTATTCTGTTCAAGTAAGTTTGGTGCCTTCTTGTTGTATGGTCAATCCTACAAAGGAATCCTTTTCACAGGTTTCGGTGAACCTAAATTCTTGTTGAACCCTTTGATTACAAGTCAATTTGACATTCTATGGAGCTGCCACAGAAAATGTACCAAACAAAAAAAAAGAAGGCAACGGGAAAAAGAAAGCAGTAATACGGGGGTATTAATGCGGAAGGAATGGAGATGTCTGCGAAGCTATGTACATTATTTTGTAGTTCTTTTTTACTACATTTATGCTTTACTTTTACAGCACTTCAACGTCAAAAATTAGAGTTCAAGTATTATGGTTTTTTTGGTCCCAAATTTACCACAATAACCTCGTTTTTCCCAAGTTTGACCTATTTCGGTGAATAATACCATTGATAACACTGATATATGATTGAGATTTAAAATTTTATGGCAAACATATTGCATGGCACTAATTATTGTAACAAAATTAATAAAACATGACGTCTCAGGATACTGTAGTATGTCAACATAAAGACAAAAGAAAGTTCATTTCTGACTAAGAAGGATCAACAAACAATGATGCTTAATTTTTAGTCTAAAGATTTGAACTCGTGGGACCAAATTTCATTCGTATGTTTGCAGTCTTGTTAATGCACAAGTTTAACCTTTTTAAATTACCACTAAATTGAAGGGTTCAGAATCATTAACTAACTTAGGACATCACGATCACATGATACAATTAGAGAAATCATAATTAATTATTAGAATCAAGAATTAGTTGAAAGATGATTTAATATATTCAAATGTTGGATTATAGAAAGGTAATATTTTCGTTAATTACATAGGGCGATTATTCCCGGTTTTCTCCTTATAGTTTGGGAGCCTTAAATTAACAATAAGCCAAATATAGGCCCTTCTGATAATTCAATACTAGAGTGTCAATGCTAGTGATTCTATTTTTCACAATAAATTATTATTTGGATGATATAATATAATGACGCATGGTTGGAAAATTTCAGAAACCCAAAAAATGTCTCTCGGAATTGGGTCCCCACGACGACTTAGTTGCCATGCACCAACTCAAAAGCTAAAACTAAAATTAACTTGGTCATGTCCTCCTTTACAACCAATCATAAAGTAGCAAACTTTTGGATATATTTGTAATTGATGGTACTCTCCATCCATGCATTTTTGTTCATTATCCATGTTTTCATCTTTTCATGATTGCCACTCCGATTCCAAAAAAATTGTCCAAATTGAAAGATTTGTGGTTGTTAATTATTCGGTTGTAAAGATTTGATTTCATAAAATATAACTTTTGTTAGAGCTACAATAATTTATTCAACACAATATTTACCAATTTGGAATGATGGAATTAACCCTTTTACATAGTTGGCCTGGGTAAGTGGATGCCAGAAAGAGCAAGACTATTTCATAAAATGACTCGTAGAAACATGAAGAAACTTCAAGTGAATTCATAAAATGACTCGTAGAAACATGAAGAAACTTTGACTGCATCCACTTACTTTTTACCGAGTATGGGACCAAAAAGTTTCCTTTTTTAATATCTTGGAACATTTGGCTCTGCAGCCCGTCCAGCCATCCAGCTATGCACCGAAACTTCGAACTCGTTACACTAAAAATATATAACAAAAAAAAACTTAAAACTCATTCAAACACTTACCCCCACCTAACCACCACCCCACCCCCTATACATATAAACTCTCCGCTCCAGTACCATTTCCAAAATGTAGGATACCAATTCCACACATGAAGAAGCCCAAACAAGAAATCTCCTCTCTATTTTTCATGACTTGCATTTTGTTGTTTTGCGCCACTTCTCTTGCTACACAAAATCAAAGAATCCCAACCACAAAAAAGTTTAGAGAAGCCCCAAAGTTCTATAATGCTCCACACTGCCCTCGTATTTTGGACGATGATACTACTAGTAACAAGGAAAACATCTGCTTATCCTCGTCTGATAAGATCGTCCACGTTGCGATGACACTCGATTCGGCCTACATCCGAGGCTCGTTGGCCGCCATCCTCTCCGTCCTACAGCACACCTCATGCCCACAAAATGTCTTCTTTCACTTCGTCGCCTCCGCCTCCGCCTCCTCGTCCCTCCTCCGCACCACCATCGCCGGCTCCTTCCCTTATCTCAACTTCCGAATCTACCCTTTCCGTGACTCGGCCATGGCGGGTTTGATCTCCACCTCCATCCGCTCCGCCCTCGACTGTCCACTCAACTACGCCCGTAGCTACCTGGCTGACCTCTTGCCTCAATGCGTCCACCGAGTAGTGTACCTCGACTCTGACTTGGTCCTTGTCGACGACATTGCGAAGCTGGCCGCCACCCCGCTTGGGGGAGACAAAGTCCTGGCGGCGCCGGAGTACTGCACGGCCAATTTCACCTCGTACTTCACCCCAACATTCTGGTCAAACCCTTCACTTTCTGTGACGTTTGCCAATCGGAAAGCGTGCTACTTCAACACCGGAGTGATGGTGATTGACCTGAACCGATGGCGGGCAGGAGATTACACGAGGAAGATTGAAGAATGGATGGATTTGCAGAAGAGGATGAGAATATACGAACTCGGATCTTTACCACCATTTTTACTGGTTTTTGCCGGAAAAATTGCCCCGGTGGATCACAGATGGAATCAACATGGGCTTGGAGGAGATAACTTTCGCGGGCTTTGCCGAGACTTGCATCCGGGCCCCGTTAGCCTGCTCCACTGGAGTGGAAAAGGGAAACCATGGGCGAGACTTGACGCTAACAGGCCGTGTCCATTGGATGCACTGTGGGCACCTTATGATCTGTTAAAACCTCCATTTTCGTTTGATTCCTGAACTAATTATTAGCAGATCATATAATGTCCAAAAAAAAATACATCGTTTTTGTTCCGTGTGTATCTACTAATTATAGCAATACACATATATGTAGATATATTTCATATATATGAGCTATACATACATATATATAAATATATATATGTGTCTGTGTAGCGGATGAAGGCGACGATATTCGAGTTCTGCTGTATAGGAAAAGCTAATTTTGGTGGTTCATTTTCTTCTTCAATTCATTTTTTTTCATATCCAAGTCAAGGTTATGACATGGAGTATGGTTGTTTACAGATCGATGTAATATGGTTAGATCTTTCAAATTCTCTTACACGCTAGCTATTCTCATCTGTATAACTAATTATAAAAAATGAACACGGTTTGTTATATATCTATAGAATCTGAATATATGTCTGATTAATATTTGTAAGCTATGTGAGGTGTTGTGCCCGCTAAGCAAAACAACAGTTTGAAAATATTAACTTTCTCACGGGGTTATATATGCTTATATGGTTAACTTGATATATCAATCAAGTCCCGTAGAAATATTTAATTACATTTGGTGATTTATTTACATAATATAATAATATGATGACGAGACTACTTCAAAAACTTGTAATAAAAAGGTTAAATACCATGAAATGTACTGAAGCAGATATTTGGTGAAATAGTTTACCTTACTATTTAAATGATATTGAATTAAGAAGCATTAAATTTAATTAAAAAAAGTAATTTAATTAAATGTCCTAAATTATGAATTAAACAAGTTAGTGAAACTTTGAAAATAAATCGTGTGCAGTAACATATATATGGCATTAAAAAGATGGCCATTGACAGGAATACATATAATCGTTTTTAGCTGATCAAATAGTTAAAAAAATGGCTAAAAAATTTGGAAATTTAGTCGGATTTAATTGTCGGTGGCAGAAGCCCAAAATGAAGTAATCCACGTTTCCAAGTCTACGTCGTCGTTAAATATTTAGTAAAAACCTTCGAAAGTTGTCTCCCAAATTTAAATAATCCATATCAAGGAAACAGAATATATTGGTATTCTAACACAAGGAACCTAATTAATAACGCCAATCGCATCGTCTACAGAACCCTTTTTTTAAAAAAAAAATAAAAATAACATGTTTTTCAACATTCAAATTGTATCTTCATTATCCAAATCATTAATTCGAACATCAAAAAATCAATTTCACAGCAAAGTTAGACAAAATTTAATAAATAGAACATTTCAAGCCATGATCTATTTATTAAATAGTTTGCATAATATTTGAATTTCATTAGATTTTAAAATAAACAACGAATAATACAATAAGTTGGATCTGGAACAGATTTACCTCCATTACTATAAATGATTCTACGCGTGACAAAACATTTTGTTAAAAAACTTAATATATGTACAAAAGAAGTATGGGAATGGGTATTCTTGTACTTCACATTATCATATCATATCTTTTAACGCGGTCTACCAGAATTTAATAAATTACTATTTTTAGTTCAAGTCGTTTTTAATTATTTTACGGTACAGTGAAACGAGTACAACAATACATGTCAACACATGCAATCACTGGATCTATCGGAATCTGGGTTCCCCGCTGTATTATGAGGAAAAAGAAATTGTTTACTTGGTTAGCCTTTCTCAGTTGACTTGGTTAAAATAGACAGCAAATGACAGTTGGAGATCCATGTTGTCGGCCAATAATTTTATTGGTTGTATAAGGGAAAATGTTGTTAGAAAATTATTATAACGTCAATTATCTTACCAAATGTATTTAATTAAGTGATTGATTCCATTGAAAATAATTTTCTTCCAATTGTTTTTTCACAATAAGTTAGTACCGATGAGCGACGAGTACGAAAATTTCCAAGTCTACTATACACGGTTTTTTAACTCGAGAAGGAGATGAGTAAATTTCATAGATGGGGTTGAAAATCTTTTGGTGTTCGAGTTGACCTTACGTAGTCTGATATGATTTATTGCGTTTCCTACGTCTGATCTGATTATTAGACTCCGAACTGATTTTTGTTTTCATCAAAACTAGGAAATATTTTCCCAACATTTTTCTGTTAATATGCATATATTAATTCCAAAATTTATATCTACCATGAATTCATAAGACATTTATGACATATAATAGAGTCAATAAATTGATTGAACATTTTAAAACTAGCTAAATGAGAACATCTTTACTTAGATTGATGGTTGAGTTCGAAAAGTAATTATTTTGGGAAAAAAATAAAGTTTTGATAACATCGTAAAATAAGCCAAGGAAACTAATTAACAAGGAAAAATTTTAATAATATATAATGTTTATATTGATGCACATGTAGCATATATATATATGCACAAGTGTAAAATAAGGAATCACATAATTCGATTTAGTTGTTAATATTAGTGTATTATTATAACAAGAGTGATACAAATAAGCAAGTTATGTTGCATGTACTTTTAGCGAACATTTAACTTCTAACGATCATTGTACTTTTAGTGAACATTGCAGAGGAGATCAGATACACGGAAACGAAGACCTTCGAGCACAAATATTGAACCGGGAATAAAAAAGGGGACATTTAACTTCTAACGATCCCGCATTAGTTGAATGCATTCTTAGTATAAAAAATATGATTCACAAGTTGGTACACATGCACAACAATGAACAATTTATTGTAATTTTAACTTCTTTGTATTGTTATTTAATTATATTTATTTTTTGAAATTATTTACACTTCAAATTTCAAATTCAAATCCCAATTATTATTCTTTTAAATTCAAATTCGAATTCAAACATAAATTAAGATTCGAATTAAAAATTCAAAAATTCAAATTAAAACTATAAATTAAAATTCGAATTAATTAAAAATCAAATTCTCAAATCAAAATTCGATTCGAAATTCGAATTTCAAAATTCAAAATTTCAATATTAAATTAAATAATAAAAATACCTTTTTTTTTAAAAAAACGAAACTCCTTTAAAAAAAACGAAATTAATTTTTTGTATTTCTTTTTTACGAAATTCAATTAAATTTTTTTTTTTTTTAATAAACCCTGAACCGGACCGAAACCGGTTCTCATTGTGTCGGTTCCGGTTCCAGATTTTTCCGATCCGGAACCGACGGGTCGGACCTGGAACCGGCCCGTGGCCGGGTAATGAAAAATGTAGAATCTATCAATTCGGTAACATTTGCTATCAAGGTTATGTTTTAAATTTACTTGGGCATTAATAACTGTTTTGTTTGAATCTTCTACAGGCTTGCGCTTGCTCTTGGGCCGGGCCATCCTCTATAATCCATGTGAATATGTGAGTGTTGGAAGGCACTGGGATTTCTTTTTTCTCTCACTCAAATGGTATTTAATTTTTAATAGTTGATCATTCATAATCTAGATTTGTTATGATTCATCATATTTTAATTTTTAAATGAAATATAATATCTATTTTTACAAGAATTATTATTTTATATGACATTTTTGTTATAGATGTATACGTATCCTGCGCCAAAAGTTACCAGTCTTATTTCAACTTTCCACATTTTATATTATTGTCCTTGTGTAATTTTGATTACTCGAAATATTATTATTTTTACAGTACTTTTATTATATTTCAATCCAATTCGGAAAAAATAGACATGAATAATTAGTTCTGTTTGTTGGAAGGATTATCATTATACAACCGATTGATACGCTTAGGTGCATGGTGGATTCGAAGAATAAAACATATTATATATTCGTGTATTATGGCTTACAAGTATCCCTTCCAATTATTATTGCATCAATCTTTTATTTATGAGAATCAATTGCAGTTATTAAAAATCAACTACATTGCCATCTTTGGCACGTATACGAGAATGCGATGAAAAAGAAATATATTTTATCAAGTCCATATTTTTAAAATCAGATCGGACCAATCGGTTTGACTTGAAACCATCTGTTGGTTCGATCCGAATACGAATAAAAACTGTCAGGCCAATTTGTCGGCCAACATTAGTCAATAGCTGGTTGACTGATCAAACCGATCAAAAACCAGTTAAACTGATCAAATCGGTTCTAGCTATTTTTTTATTTTTAAAATTTTATTTTCTTGATTTTTAATCTTTGTAACTAAAATTTGATTATATTTACTAATTATAATTACATATTTACTGATTGGATTGCTAAATATATATTATGTATTTAAAAACTTATAGCATGTTACTTATCATATCATATAATATTCAGGTCCGATCATCTGGTTGAATTAATTGATCAGATCTTTTTTATTATTATTAAAATAAACCGATTTATCAACCTTATTTTCATTATCATACCGCTTCAGGTTGGAATGAAAATATAATTTACTCATCTTCATAAGTCACTCATCCACTTTTAAATACTTTACAGTCCCCATCTCACAATCTCAATTAAAGCAACAGTCCAACAACATGATTAAAATTACCCAAAATAAATAAATAAATAAAAATACACCAGCAAGAATTAGCACAGTATAAACTAAAAAAAATTACAAATGAAATTTGTTGATCACTCATCTGCTGCAACATAGTCCCCGGAGCCGTATTTCCCCGAATGCTGGCTCTTATTTGCCTTCATATATCTGTAGTAGACGTACTGTAAAATTATCTATCCAAATCATCTAAGGACAATAAAATGACGAATGCATATTTTACAGAGCCAGTGTAGCCTAAAGTTTGGGAAAAACGAGGAAAAAAAGAACTTAATGCAACGAAAGGATACAAAAAAATCCAGTGCGATGCAAACAATTGCGTCCAATAACCAGGGCATGTTTGCTTTTATCACCTTCCACTCGATGCTTCTCTCTAATATGCTGCATTCACAGCATCCGAGAAAATAAGGTTTGCAAAGATTTAACTGATAATGGATATTGGGATATACCTTGCCACATATGTAGCATTGGCAAGCAGCGCGAACACGAACATTAGAGGATTCAATCCCTGTCTCAGCATATATGTGAAGTAAATTATTAAAGAGTAATATATTTGAAGTCGTCTGAATACTTTTAACAATTAAGTACCTCCACACTTCCTCTTTGGATCTGCAGAAGAAAAAATGGAATCTGATTTCAGTTTTATGAATATAATATGCACAAATTTCTGAATCCATGATTGAATTTAGAATATCTATATGTCTTAATTAATGAAGTACACTTACATTCAACCAAATTTGTGGGATTCTTCCGCCCATGTAGATGGCTGCCATCAGCCACCCCAACAATTGTCCATAAGAATTTTCATTAAGTACTTCCTGTCAATATTGAGATAATTAATTATGTCATACTTGATTAAGTAAAGTTTAGCTAAAGAGCAAAAGCAATGTGAGATTAGTTAATTAGAGTGAATATTGTATTGAGTAAATATCAGCACAAAAGACCTCGAGTGGTGCGAGCCCTGCTGATAGGTTTAAAGCCTTGCTCAGGTGGGGGAGATTTGCGCAAGCTGCAGCTAAAGCTCCATACCCTACCTGAGTAATATTTTTCTTTGATTTTTTTCTGAATCACTATATATATTTTCATGTGCAAAAAACTTGCTTTTACATACATGTTTGATTTTCGGCGGTGGAAAATATACAGATTCATTGTCGTCGTCTTCTTCGGATGAAACATCAAGATCATGTTCCAGAACGGGGGGGGGCCCACTTCTAGCCTTTATGTAAGAAGATGATTTTGCTGGAGGGGTATCACTTCCTGCCAAGGATCTTGCTGACCTGCATTTAAGCGTAGTTTTAGCATGCAACCATAATTCATTAGCAGAAAGCAATATGTGCGAATAATCTGGCAATTAATTTAAATACAGTCTTTCACATGAGGGTGGGTGATATATATACATATATATACACACACACACATACATATACTTACGTAAAGTAGAATTTCCTATGATCAGGTACATCAACGGGAACATTTTTTGAAGTTGTATAACTTTTGTCTCGAGTCTTTGATTGTAAAGGTTCTGTCTCCTCTTTACGCTGCCAAATAATAAATGAAGTAGAAGCTTGAAATATCACTATTGGAAAACTAACCTATATATCTTAATAAATAACGTAAATTAATTGATGGTCTACGTACGCTGTGTACTTCATATTTGTTGGGTTTCCACCACTTGCAAAAAAGGTTGTAGTAAAGGCATTGTATTGCTAAAATGACAGTCACAGACGTATAGAGCTGCAAAAAAAAAAAAAAAAATTAATAGAAAAGGCACTATATATATTCAATTGTTAATATAAAATTGTTCTGAATTTTGGTGCATGTAAGTTGTGCAATAATAAGGATGATAAAAATACATGTATGTGCTATACATATATAAGAAACAGAGAAAGGTAGGCCAAACTTTTTAGCAATATTTTCTATAATATATATTTTAAAAATTTCAATTCAATTCGTTTTCCAACTCGTTTTTACATGAAGATATGTGGGTAAAAATTCCGTGCAAAAATTCTGTAATTTGAGGAACAAAGACTTACCACTGCAGTGTAGAACTGGGTGGGTAACTGCATCAAAAAAACTTTTAATTGTCAATGAAATGTTCATGCAACACGATTCCTTAACATATATATGGTTTTTTCTAAAATATACACGAGAAGGCTGCCCGCAGGATCTAGTAGGAGGATGGTGTAAGGGACCATTGTTAGATATTTCTATTTCGAGAGGATGAAACTTAAGATTCAAGAAAACTCACATTCCAGTAAATTAATTTACCCATCTCCTTGTTCCCAAATTCCCCTACCAAACAAGCAGGAAAAGCAAAAGCTAGAAAATTACCGTTGCTGGCTCCAGAACGCAGCCCACAAGATTTAATACGTCGCTGCATTAAACAAGGATATATAACAAGGAAAACTCACAGTCTAAGGACAAAAAAAAAAAAAGCAAAACTTCATGGATAAACGTAAGATTTAAAAACTTTGAAATCCTGGATAATATATGTTGCGTCATCCCGACTTTGACTCAAAATTTTACAGTTAAGAAACAGTGATATTGTCCTCATCTTCCAATTTATATCAGGTTCATGAGCCAAGTTCTATATATTCAAGGTACGTATACATGCTGTTAATTAATATCGCTTGAAGAAATAAGTAGGGATATATGTAAAAGTAATGTACCCGATAATCCAAGTGGAGAGAAAAGCCAAAGACACGCCATTGGCGGATTTGCTGGAGAAATTGGTGATAATCTGTGGGATCTCTGCAACTGCCCAAGAAATCAAACTTAGTACACCGAAAGCAAACGAGATTTCGTCGTTGAAGTTGCACAGACAGTCCTTGAAAACATCTTCGATCCATCTGATACAAGGTTTTTGCTCAGCTGGACAGTATGAAACTTTCATTCTCAACTTCTTTTCTGTTCCCTCCTTATCTCAGTTTATTGAATTAGGTGCATCACAAGTATATTTATTCATCGAGGACAGGTAGCTAGCTTGTGTCTCGTTTCTTCTTTATATACGTGTGCGTGCATATGTTTTCCTTATCGATTAATTAAACATCAGAAGTGAAACAAATTCCTATTAAACAACTAGATTACCCTTAATCACATGATCATCGCAATATATCATCAGGCAAACAATAGGTATCTTTATTTTGATCTCTTAAACTCTAATTTAATTAATATGTTGTGTTATTGTTAAAACAAGATAAGTTCGATCTTTTAAAATCATATATATAACTACGTACGTACATGCACACACAATAAATATATATGTATAATATTAATGTTGACGATCATGACCACATATGACCACATTCTAGTACACTTCGACAACTGTCAAACTCTTTATTATTTGTTTTTCTGTTGTCCTAGACATACATTGCCATGGCACATAAATTTTACAATGGTCATACTGTCGATTAATCAACGTTGTACAACTCTGAAATTATGCTAATTTCCTTTTTCTTTTTTATTTTGTCGAGGAAATTTAACATAACAAGTACTTGTATAACGTCCATTAATTAAATTTTATTAGAATTTTGCGATACACTAACTTCATTGGACAGTGAAACTAGACGCCGCATCATGTCTGTTGTTGTTATATATAATAATATATATTGATTATCTACATGTAACTGTAGGTACAAGTCCTCGTCATCTAGTGATTTTAGGTACTTATCATAAGATAGATCAGCAAATTCGAGGTCAAAAACAGAAAAATGAACAACAATGATAGCTTGGATATTCCTAAGAATATGTCCAGATACAATGTACGTCTATCTTGGGTACTTATAAGATGGTGCAAGATGAGAAAAATAAAATAAATCATACTAAGACTTACAAAACATGGATATTCCATAGAATATGTCCAGATACAATGCATGCATGAGGCTATATTATATCCCTAAACTATATCTCCACAAGGAAGCTGTATAAAATGGTAACAAATTCCAGTGTCTATATTCTTGAATTCTATCGTTAGATTTATTCTTCATCGAATTCATATTGATAGGTAATAAAGCACAATTCGCATACGGGGAAACTCACGAAAATACTCGATGACTTCGTGTCTTTACAGGTTATATATATATATATATAAAATTTCTCATCATTCTATTACCACTTTTACTCAATAATATCATCAATAATATCATCGTTTATTTGTGACTATAGTTCAGAGATATTTTCATTAATATTAACATTATCAATAAAACTGTCACTGAAATTAATTTAAACTTTATAAGTTCCTGTTTAAATTAAAAATTTAAATTTGATTACCTTAAAACTTTAAATTGTATTAAATATTGTCATTGTTAGCATTAGCATTATCATTAAAACTGTCACTAGATTAATTCAAACTATATAAACTTCTATTTAAAATAAAATTTTAAATTTGATACTTTGAAACTTAAATTCGTTAGAATTGTTCATTGCTGCAACATAATTTCAATATCATCGATGGAAAATACAATATGTGCCCAGCTACACCTTCGTAACTCCAAATCCCCGGATTCGTTATAGTCCCCCCTATGATACTCCAACCCTTGGCTTTTGCATAAACAGTACTAGCCTATCCAATTAGCTCATGCCCGGCTGGGGAAACGATGTTTGATAAGATGGATCTCTTTAACCAGAATCTCTCGAGATGGCCCTTGAACCTGATCTTTCTTCTTTATCGCAGGGTAAGCCTTGACTTTTTCCGGGTCTCCTCCCCTACTTCTCTTTCTCCAATTCATATTACTCTCGCTGACAACGTATCTATCTTATAAATTACCATTTACCGAACGAGCCTTCGATTATATTTCTACAAAGTTTGCATCAAGACTTGAATGATGAACTTGAACAAATGAAAAGGATAGAACATATCTTATCCGTTAAGATAACTAATCACAATGGAGATCTTTCTGATACTAAAATATATAACTTTGTTAAAATAAAGGTCACTTTTGGTAAAATAAAAATTAATTGCTCTTATGTTTAATCTTATTGAAGTGGTTAACTCTTAAAAAAATATAATGGGCCCTCAAACTCCGATTGGTCTAATATTTGCATGTGGAAAGAGTAGAAATTTCATCATTGGGTGTATTTTCAATGAGAAACAAGTTAAAATATATTTTCATAAAAATTTGTGAGAGACCATTTCACAGGTCATATTGTTACGCTAAATATATATATTAATTTTCATCATGAATATGAGTTTATTACAACTTTTTCTCCAAATTATCTCGACCCATGGAAAAATATCATGTGGTATGTGAAAAATATTACTTTTTATAATAATATAATAAAAACAATTTAAGCTTTTATATTATATATAAAATTAAATGACCCAATATTCTAAATTTTACTTTAGAAGAATACCAAAATAATTTGCTGATTTAGTTGACAAAAGGTTTATTTTAACCTAGTCAGAATATAGTTTAGACAAAAGGTGTGTGGAGTAATCATGATATATAGTTAATTAATTAATTATAAGTGATTTCGACAACTTTTTAATATATAGTTAGTGCAAACTTGTTACTCTGATGCACGATTCCGTTCTTGTTGATATATTTAGGAATAAAAAAACAGTTTTGGAGTTTAATAGAACTTATTGTGCGATGAGACTAATGAAAAATTTTATAATTCGAAGGACCAAGTTAAGAAGAAAATAATAAATTAGTTATATATAAAATCATGTGTGAGGAAGTAGGGTTATTTGTGGAAGTGAATAAATGTCGAATCATAACATCAAAGAGTAAAAATTTAATTATGTAGTAATAGATAATTTATTTGAGCTTATTCATTGCAATCATGAAGAAACAATTAATAAGTTTTGTTTGGACATATTAAATAAAAGGACATATATATCGATATATGTTTGGGAATTTCTTGGAAATTCCCAAAGAATGCCGCATGCATCAATTATTACATTATTTCAAAGCCAAAGAAAGTTTCTTGTAGCTTTCCCGCATGAACTTATTCGGATTTGATTTATAAAAGGTAAGACGTAACTGAACAACCTTTTTCTAATTCATATATATATAAAAAATCAGGAAACTGCATGGCAATTTCTTAAAGTCGGTCGGTCCTGGCCTGCCATCGTTGTTCCTTTGCAAAAAGAATTAATTGTTCGGCCACCCCACCACCGATAGCTAGTTTGGTACAATTTGGATTTCGATTTCTTTATAATCACTCCAGAAAATTTGCATATATAGTTGTCGAATAAATTTCCTTGTTTGTCGATTCAAGGCGATTATACTCAAAACTTAAAAATTCATTCATTGGCAGTAATAGAGCTAATTTCAGGCTCCGTTTACCCGGCCTCCTCCGTACCAAGGGAAAAAACGCGAAATTCCATCAACTGGATGCGCCGCAGACGGCGGAAGCAGAGGTGGTGGAGGTGGAGCGATTGCCAAAGAAGACGAATACTGGCGGGTTTTTCGCTACCTGGACACAGACAAAGACGGCAAGATCTCTGCAAATGAGCTGAGGGATTATTTCGCGTCTGTGGGGGATTCGGTGTCAGCCGATGAGGCGAAGAAGATCATACAGGAGTTCTCCAGGAGCAAAGGTGGCGGCGGTGAGGATTCCATGCGGTTAGAGTTTGGAGAGTTTGTACGTATGGCGGAGTTGAGAGATGGCGACGATGTTGATAACGTTGTGATACTCCGACAGGCTTTTGAGGTGTACGAGGTTGACAAGGGCAGCGGCTTCATCACGCCGGAGGGGTTGCGCTGCGTTCTGCGGCGGCTTGGGGACGCGAAATCGTATCAAGAATGCGAAGCCATGATTCGGACTTACGATCTCGATGGAAACGGCGCGCTGGATTTTTACGAATTCCAGAAGATGATGAGTTAGGTAGTACGATGATGCATGGATTTGTTATAACTTCGTACGTAGATGAATATCTTTATCACGGAAACTGCTAATCATACGTGGATCTCAGCTTAAAAGTTTGAGCATTGTTTTGGTATTTTTTTTTTTTTTGGTATTTATCTATATTGTTTCTCTTTAACCAAACTAGCTAGTATCACGAGCATGCATATATAAAATTGTTTTATGTTGATTATTTTATATTACTTTCAGGAGTTATATGGTAAACTATATGCTCGATAAACTAGATATAGAGTGATTTTATAAATTAATAAATAGATATGATATTATAATTAATTTGGTTATCTAAATCCAGTAACAATTGTAACTTCATTTAGATTTTTATCAAATTGAAAAATAGTTACCGTTAACCCATATACTTTAATAACATATAGTATAAATATAAAAAAACTCAAAGGGTATAATTAAATTTTAATTTCACTGGTAAAATTTTACAAGTAAAAATTTTAATCATACCACAAATTAATCGTAATTTGTCGTCAATATCCAAGAAAAATACAATTAATGTCTTCCTTACCATGAATGGCTCTTGCAAGCTCTAAAATTACGTTTATTGTATGTATAAGCTCGCCATTCACTGTCGCAGGACAGTGAATGGAAGAAGAAATGCGATCATGGAGCAAAGATTTTGTATTCATATATACCACATCAGAATTTATCCTTGAATATAATTCAACCAGCACCATCATATTAATCTCTCCAATTTAATATATATATATTTTTTTTACGTGGCAAAGATGGAGATAATTTTAAAAATAGATGCCTTCTAATGATGGAATCTGGTTGAAGCATCGTGACGACGTGAGCTACTAACCAGCTACTGTGTTAGCTTTTAAATTTAGGTTTGCTGAAGTAACATGGTTTTATGGGTGGGGTTTTTTTTTGGGAATTTGATGAATTGATTGGATTTGGATAATTTCTTCGAATTGTGAAGTCTATTGATAGTATTGGTATGGATCATCACGTGAAAAAATAATAGTTTATGGACTCAAAGCTCCTCTATATATGATTATATATCTGTGTATCCTATGTTACAGCTCCTATCCATCCAAAACAAGCCTGAAGTAAAACAATCTTTAAAGTAAATTTTAAAGAGAATTTTGGTATAAATTACTATGAGAAAAAAAATCTTGTTTCCCTCTATTTAACCTGACAGTTACCACATATATTATTTCTCGAGAAAAATAGCCCTATGATCATGTCATGTCATTAAGTTTTAAATAAAAAGAATCTAATGTATCAATCAATATTCAAGAAACAATTTTGAAATAAAAAGAAACCTAATGCATCAATCAATATTCAAGAATCAAGTTTCAAATAAAAAGAAACCTAATGTATCAATCAATATTCAAGAAACTTGATAATAACCATGCAGGCGTTGAGGATTAACTACTCGTAGGCTACCAGGTTATGGCGAAGCAGAGATCATTAGTTTGACGGTGGCGAAACATCTTAACAGTTAATGTCGATGAGGTACCGATGCCGTAATACGAGCAGAAGCGCAGCCAGTTTTTGCTCTTGAGGACGTAGAATTTATCGGTCCAAAGCATGAAGATCATGACATATTCTTTTCCATCGGGACCGTAGACAGCCACATTTATCCCTTTGGTGATGTTCTCATTAGGATTCAGAGGCATGCTTTGAAGGATTTTTTTCACCGGCTCCTTGGGCAACAACAGCCTACACAACCCATGATTTACATCGCTTGAGGTTATTTTCTTCTGAATAGGAATGCTGCAAATTCCAATCAACTCTCGTGTCCAGGCTGGAGCCTCTGGCTCAGGTTCGGCCGGCTCGGGTCGTAGATTCGTCTCCACTTGAGCGATCATTCCCCTGTAATATTCTGCTTTTCTCATTGTTGCTTCATCCAATTTATTGTTTCCGGATAATAATGCCATCAGATTTAAAGACCCTTCAATCATGAATTCATCTAGTTCAATATCTTCACCCGCAATGCGAATGGATTTCGCCATGCTGGCCGGTTTCTGGTATCTGATATCTCTGTGAACGACGAGTCAGTTAAGTTGACAATGTCTTTCCTAGGAGTAGAAAAAGATTGAGGTAGATGGGCACGAAGATCAAAAACCAGAAGAGAGATTCTGCAATGAAAAATTTAAGTTTGGTTAGAAAATAGTTTTATGTGTGTGTATATGTTCAGTACGTGTGGGAAAATATATGGAAGGATTTTAGTTATTAGATAGATACTTTAAGAGTCTAAGTGAAAAAGATGGTATTTATATACCCCTCTAGAATAACAATTTGATATGTGCATATCTACTAAATTTAATGTTCAGATTTAGATAAATTGATAAATAATGAGTTTTTGAAAGACAACCCAAATCACGTATGGATAAGTCAGTATCATTAACTAATATTACATGATATAATAAAACCAAGTTTGGTAAGATTTGATTTTTTTATTTGTTTGTTTTTAGTTGAATCATATCTAGTTGGATTATACCTCAGATACTTCATTTTATTGTATCAAATATTCAAATGCATTGGAAATTTTAAAAATACAAGATAAAAAAGGACATAAATATTCAAATGTTAGCCCGACACAACACTTCACAATGAAACCATTAAACTTGAAGCCCTAGAATTTATACCAGAGATTCGAACACAAGAAGCCATAACAGTTCACGTAACAAAACAATTCTTGGGAACACAACCTATCACAATGAATGACAAACAAATAAAGTATTGATCTTGAATCCCATTGCAAACACCATGAAAAATCTATTTCGTGTACCCTATTTGGATATAGCTTGCAAGACTACTTTATCTCAAAATGGGTACGCCAAAAACGCAGTGATTGCAGTATAATATCAAACAAATAAAACAGACCTGTAACGATCAAGAAACAGAGAACCCAAATATCAAAAAAGCCACTAGATGAAAGAGAACAACAAAAACTGAGGGGGATCGTATGAGACTAACCTGAGATAGACCAGGACATAACTCATGAGAAGAACGCTAAAACTTATCATTTACACAGACATGTACGTATAAAATTAATGTTTCCTTAATCTTGTTCAAGAAAGGATCACTTGTCCTAATGAAACCAAACCAGAAGAGAGATTTTGTAATTTAATTGTGGTTTTCATTCAATTCCATTTACGCTATGTGAATTC
Organism: Dorcoceras hygrometricum; assembly: GCA_001598015.1. Taxonomy (NCBI): domain Eukaryota; kingdom Viridiplantae; phylum Streptophyta; class Magnoliopsida; order Lamiales; family Gesneriaceae; genus Dorcoceras; species Dorcoceras hygrometricum. The sequence continues at coordinate 758,829 of KV016225.1, forward strand.
TATATATTTAAAAAAATACTATTAGAAATTTGTTCTACCAAACGAAGAAGACAAAAAATACAATTAAGAAATTTGTTCTACTAAAACAAATATGTGAATTCCGGAGGAAAATTTCACATACCTTCAATCAGAGGATTGACAAAGATGGGAAGGAAGATCGATTATTTTTTATGTGTTCGTATGTGTGTGTATGCTTATCAGAATTCTAGGCAATATATATGGAAATGTTTTAGTTATTAGAGACTTAGAATCCTAGTTTGGAAACATGTTACATATCTTATCTTAGATGTAATACAACTCGAATATATAAACATGATGAGGTTTATCAATATTTTAGTATGAAAGTTGTCATATCATTAATTAATAATGTGTTTATCCAAGAAAAATACAATTAATGTCTTCCTTACCATGAATGGCTCTTGCAAGCTCTAAAATTACGTTTTAGATTTTGTATTATCCTTGAATATAATTCAACCAGCACCATCATATTAATCTCTCCAATTTAATATTGTTTTTACGTGGCAAAGATGGAGATAATTTTAAAATGATGCTTTCTCAATTTTAAATGAAAAATTCTAGTTACTTTTAATATATAATCTTTTAATCATTTTACTAGAATTACTCGTTTTGGAGTGATATATATAATGTATGATGTTTATATAATATGTAAACAAGGTTAAAAGTCAAGGTTTCTACTGTTCTCAAATTAAAAAGAGTTGTACCCATCCGACATAATGAACCTAGGATTGACCATATTAAATGTGCTTAATGGTCAGACGAATACCTGTTTTTAGTTTTGAATATAAATATTACTCAACTTCCATATTGTTTTCAAAATGATTAAGATTATTTGACGAAAAAGTAACCTAACTTTTTCCAGTTATTCCATCATATTTTCAATAATTTAATCAACAGCGTGTGTACGTAGAAACATGATTTCTGGGTTCTTTCTTTAGCTGATTTGCCAAAGAAATGATGAAAAGTCATTTTACTGCTATACACCCCCCTTTGAAGACCGGGGGTGGGTACTAGTTTTTATTCGAGATTCCAATAAAATCTGTCCAGATTTTGATGTTTAATTTATAAGAAAGCTGACCGACCCATAAGAAGAAATCAAGAAAGACTTTCCAAGACCCTAATTTATTTGTTATCGTTGATTTATCTGTCACAATCTTAGACCACGCCAAAATACATTTTTTAACTAAATTATAATCAAATATAGCACAGGATAGCCAAAAAGGTTATATTTGTTTCCTGCGAGCCTCTCTGTTGTTTCATTTTCGAGGAAAAAAAAAGTATCTCACTTCAGATATTATACACACAAATATTTTTTTTAAAATTTGTTTAATATCAGAATCGCATATAGTAGACATCAGAGCATGCATATATTTATTATATATATTTAATAACAGTTCCAAGTAGACCAATCATTTCCGAGTAGCTATCCACTATAGAATAGAACGCCGGCAAAATATGATCAGTTATTTTCCTGTGCTGCAAGAATAGAACGCCGGTTCTAGAAAAGAGACGAAGAAATGAAAAGTATTCTCCGGAAGACTTGGTTCTTGAAATTGCAAGACTAAACCGTGTTCCCAACGTGTTCAAATTCTGTGATGTAAAGAAGACAACCTTGAATTTTTTGGGAGAAAAGAAGGATAAAGGAGGGATATACTGTGGAACTTTTGGGAAAGATATTTTGCCGGTTGAGACGACTGCTCGGGACTCACGGAACCGAAGTGAAGATATTGTATCAGATCAACCACTTCCATATAGTGAGTTTTCACGGATTCAGTGAACATGATGACGAAGCATACCTTGTGTACGAACACATGAAAAATGGCTCCCTCCAAGAAAGGATCCTTCAGAAGTCAGTAGCACAAGTAGATTTGTAGGATGGCACTCAACAAGCAGAATAACGGCACTACCTTAGGCTCATCATGTGTACTTTTAGATATCATATTTTCATATTCAATAGTAAACATATCAAGTACGTATGTAATAATACACACAATTGATAAGTATGCTAAATCTTAAAACAAATAAAATCGATAATGGAGTTGAATTTTGTCATCCTTTCATAAATATATATATTCAAGAACTTTAAAGTTAAAGGTACAAAAATGACCCCTAAACCGAACCTGACAGCTTATGTACCGACTCTTATAGCCCTATACAGAATGGCCACAAATGCATATGAAAGGCCCGGCTATAAGTTGGCAACAAAATAAAAACTCATAAGGGAAGAAGTTATAAAGTCTGCAACTGAATTCAATGAGGAAATTTTCCCGTCTCCCTCATGTGGTCCAGAGTCCTCCGTAAGCCAAACTTCAGCACTGCTTGGTTAGCAGCTCTAAAACCATTTCCATATATCTCAGATGTATCTGTTGCTATCTGGTTTTTCAAAAACATGGCAAGTTTTCTCTCAAAGGGAGACCTTAGCCCCCGTCCTGAGGAAGATGTATCAGACGAAGACTGACTCTGGGATTCCAACCACATATTGGCCATGACTTGGCAGATACCTTCTTCAACATCTTGTCTCAGAGTTTGATAACCTTTTAGAAGATCATGGAAAACATGTGATTATTTGGGTTCTAGTTAAATGACAAATATAATATGGCCAAGGTATGAGAAAAGACCATTTAGTCGTAGCCAAGCATGCATCATCTCATGAGCTAATATCGATCCAGTCAGAAGCCTGCATGAACAACACGAGAATCAGAAAATGAAGCGAAAACGTGAAAAGACATTTCAGACGTGCAAAAAAAGAACTAAAATTTAAAAATATATAAAAGACCTTGGAAGACCGTATAAAATGAGAATTGCAGTCACTTCACAATGTCGTCTTAGTTTGTAAGGCTCAGTTCTCATGCCAAAGACTTTATTTCCAGCACCTAACCTTGGTCGCCGCAAAATCTGATGATCCAAAGAGCAAATTTAAATTAAAAGTGACTTCAAACTACACAAAATGGGTGATGAGCTAATGAAATTTGCGACAGAAACCCTTACAGTGCTAATAGTTTGTTCCTCGGAAAGACAAAGACCTCGAGTCTCAGGTACATGATGATGCCCCTGCAAGAAAAAACAAAATCAATTAAAGGAGCACTCACCAGTATAAACAGCTGATGCAAAAAAGTTCAAAAATAAAGTAAAGGTTTTTCTTCGTGATGTGAGAAAAAAAGTTTCTTACATGCCTCTCTCCACCCATGGCATCATTCAGTGCCTGTCTCTCGACCAAGAGTATGGGAATTTTCTGAGTTACTTCCATATTTAGTCCCGCAAAGAAATCTTGTATGTCACGTAAAAGGGGCTGGCACTCATTGGTATCCATAATAGAAGAGTCCAGGCACTCCAAGCAGAGCTTTCGGCCATCATTAAGGGCAGCAGATCTTGAGTCCCATGACTGAAACAAGACACATATCTAATCAATTTAAGGCTATTAAGGTTACATAAAAATTAATTGGGTTCTACAGATTTTGGACTGATTTGTCACACACACCTCCATACGCTCGCAACTACAGCACCGAGGAGTTCCATCATGCTCATGACTAGGACAGTATTTCTGTGACCAAAAAGGATGTGCTCTATATTCAATAAGACCAGCTGCATTTGTTCGGATCTGTCGGAGGAAAAGAGGAGTTAAGTCTTATAGCTAAAACAAAAGTAAAAAGCACATGTTTGAAATGTAAAAAGAAAGTGAAAATAGAGAACATTAAATGAGTCAGAAAATGATCTATATTAACTGAAATAATGGCTCATACATAACATGTAATAACATCCAAGGAAGGATGCACATACTTCTAAATAACATGGTACTCAGCATTCGCAGCTTAAATTGATAACCATAATTCGTCCATTGCATCCCAAAGCACCGTCACAATTTAATACTAATATAACAAATTCTATGTCTGGATTGTATACCCTTTTACATATTATAGTAGCTCCTGAACTTAATCGAATGCAAAATGCATCAAAGTCTCGAGTCTTGAAAATGGTTTAAAAGATACAACGAGCAATTGTTAACGGTGAGATGGTGGTTTCATGTAGCTTATGTGCGCCAATGAGAAGGTACATAATCATTGTTAAGCTTCAAATGTTTTGAAATTTGTAACATAATACCTGGCTAGCAGCTGTCATGAGGAACACAATCATTAAATTATGAAAACTACGAAAGATGCAATTTCTTAAGTCTAAATACGTAGCAAGTATATAACGGCCCACATATTTCAGATAATGTGAATCCATGGATGAGAAACTCACAAAGTGCTGGCAGACATCACATTTTGGATGATAAGACTCCCTGTAGCAAGCTTTATGATATGGGTAGCTTCCAGACACAGCAAACTGCAGCAGAAGAATTAGAATACTGATTGAGCTTACTGGATATCTTAAAGGGATTGACATAGCTCCAAAATATGATTATGTTGCTTGCTTCTGCATTTAAATTTTTAAATTGGGAGCATCTACAGTCTTTTTTATGAAAATTAACAAATATCAGACTGCTAGCAGGGTAATGATGTTAGAAATCTTTCTGTTTCAGTAAAACCATAATGGTGACTAAAGCACGAGCAGTTCTTCTATTCTTCACCATTTCAAGCTCATATATCAATTAAATTTGCTGGTTACAAAGTACAAAATAGCAATATTATAATGCTATTGACCTTATTTATGCACGTGGATAAATTCAATTAAAATTTGATTTCTTAATCTGGCAACAACCATCGCCCACCCCTTTTATGTTCAAGAATAATACTACTCATCAATGGAATATTTTAAATTAATCCCAAGTTACTCAGGACCACAGTGAGAAAATCACATATTAGAATCTCCATTCGTGAAGTTCAAATGATATAAGTATATACCATATGTACTGAGTTCTATCATCAGCTCAAGATCAAGTAGGTCACATAGCAAGTGTTCATGGACTATGGAGAATCGTTGTACCTCATAATCTGATATCGGTTGCTTGCATCCATAACATCTGAAGCATTCTGGATGCCAGACAGCACCCATACAACTCAAAAATCGTCCATGGCCAATCTCTGTATTACAGCCAGCACAAATCCTACCAATAAAAGTACTAGAAAATTTAGTACAAATGATAAAAATGAGACCATGAAAAATACATGTTCAATGAGTAGAGACACAAAACAATGCAATAGTGGACCCAAGCATGACAATATTTTGTTTTACTGTGCTTGAATGATATTAAAGTCTTAATAACCTTAAGCTTGTCGAGTAGGGGAAAGTTATAGGTTGGTAAAGGACATCATAGCCATGTCCATATCCAAATCCAAAACCGCGCCCATATTCATTCTGGTTACCGTTGTAATATGAAGATTCAGCGTTCAAACTCTCCTGTAGAGCCCGAGCAAGCAGTTCATCTTCATCCAGTTGTGGTTTACTGTCTGTCCCATTGAAAGATATTCACATATGTAATTGCAGTAAACTCGTATGCATTAGAACAAATTGACAAGAACATAATAACGGAATAGAAAAGCCGACGAAGGCTTTATTGCAAATTTTAAATCTTAAGAAGCACTCAACAAAAGTACAAGTTCCAGATTTATTGATTCCCAAAGCGAACTGCCAACTCACCTATCACAGTTTTACTTTTCTGATCTTCTTCTGAGAGAGAGAGAGCAATAGCGTGTTCTATATCTTCAGTCTCTGACAACGAATCCTACATCAATGTTCACCAATAAAAAAACTTTATATACAAAAAGTAAAATAAACTAATATGTGAATAAAATAATTAATTCATCTGTCAAAAAGCGAATTCATGTCACCAAGGAAATATCTAACATTCTTGAGTGACAAACATTACATGTGAAGATACATCATTTCCCCTCTGCAGGTCTTATTGACTTGAGACCATAATAAGACCATTCAACATTCATATAACGAGTATAAATATCCAGCTCTTCCTAGCTGACTCATGATACTTTATGTACAATATCCCTATGATATTGTTGCCTTCGTTGGAAAAATTTGGTTCTTTACATAAACATTAGGATATTGAATATAATATCCAAACAACAACCAAAATCAAGTCAACAGCGTCTTGAAGCACTGAAGCATAATGTTACACGCAAGCAAACCAGACTAATGAAGAACAGAATAGATGATCTGAGGTTAGCATATGTTCCCAGGGATTATTACCATAAAATTTGAGCGACTTTACAATTATGGTTAGTGCTATTATATAATATATACAACTTTCTCTCCTCAATGAACTATTTCATCCACCAATTTAATTACCTTCCATGTTGGCTTGATTTAACCGTCGCAAAAATCTGAAGCTGCACTTTTCAACATGACTTGGAGTAAAAATAAACTTATAAGATTTGGTTTCAAATATATCCAGTTTTATTGTTCTTTTATTGTAGAATACGACATATCTAGAATCAACTTTCAACAAAATGGAAATTGAAATTTAAAAAGAAACAATGAATTTATCAACTTAATAGGGAACCACAGGATCAACTGAAATTCTTTATTCTCTAGCAGCGTGTCAGATACAAAGCAGCAATAACCTCATGTAGGTTAGTCAATCATGTCATACTTGTGTGAAGAAGACAGAAAAGACAAACACTTACCAATGAACTAGATGGACGATTAGCAACATTATCTGATCCATTTCTCCAATTATGTCGTCCCTCTGAAACTTTATGATATGAACATTTGAGAATTTTGCTAAGCCAGCCCATTGATTTACTGCAAATGGCATGGGCCAGTAGAGTTTTACCATGCACAGAACTAAAAATAAAGAAGAAGAATGACACAACACTTTGAGGGATAAAAAAGAGAATGAGAGAAAAATGAAGAAAACTCACAAACAAAGAAACACATATACAAAACACATACCGCACTGTCCATTTTCACTTCTTCTCCTACCACGTGAAAACTAAATAATGATGTGAATAGAGTTTCACAACTTTTGCGGAATTTATTATTGACGTAAAAATTGCCAGGGCAGAACAAATATTCAAATATCATTGTTCTCTTCTAAGATAAATATTGTTTTACTCATAATCAAAAAAGTTTTTGATCACGTTTATTTGACAAAAAAATCATGCATAGTTAAAACAAATACTTGGAAATGCCAGACAAACTTGCAAAGACTACATTACCACATAAAAGCATATAACACTCACAAAAATATGAACGAATCACAATTCAACGATAGAAGTTAAAGTACCTATGATTTTGTAGTGCATCTCCATGCTAAAAATGCTATTACACTATATCTCAATGTGCAGTAAAAAAAGATTGGATATCCACATTTGTCGTAACACTTAGAGCTCGAGTATTGTTTATTCTAATTAAACATGTCAAAAACGAGAACAAAACAGCAAACCCAATGGCGTAAGTGTAGTAAGTCTCCATATGTTTTGAAAATTTGAGCATCTCAAAGAATGCAAAGTCAAGAACATCCCAGAAAAAGGAAATTGTATAGCCAGACAAGGAAGCAGTGAGTCCAATGCAGCATAACCCAACACAAATGTACTCATTGATCAACAAAATCAAATATAACTTCAGGCAAAAAAATCTAGTAACCTTCAACTGGGAAGCAATTATAGCATAACTCAACACAATCGTGCTCCTTGATCAACAAAATCAAATGTAACTTCTGGCAAAAAATCTGCAAGGCTTCAAAGGGGTTAGAATACCTATTTAACTAGCAATCATAATTCTAATAACTCAAATGCTTATATATCAAGCAGCACATGACAGCTTATAACAGAACAACAAGGATCCTTAGATTGTCGATAAAGTAGAAATAATAAACAAAAACTCAAAAATTTCCAGCTCAATGTATCTTATAAACTCAAACATAATCACTCATCAGGTATTTTAACTAGCAACACAACATATTAAAAGCTTTACAGCTTGGCTGACCTGAAAATAAACCCCGGAATCCGCAGAAGTCGTATAACAATTGGTAATCGAACCCAAACGAACCAACGAAAACGATTCTACACGTATCCTTCGATGCTTTAATCCAAAAACGGAATCTCTGAGCCAAAATGAAAACTTTTTCAAGAAAGAATCTTTCTATCCTCAACCCCTTAGACAAATTTAAAAAGTCAAAAGAATGAAATGAAACAAATGAATAAGAGTGGTCGTGCTAATACTCCAACAAGAAACCAAAAACAATCTTGTGGAAAAAATTGATTCGTGTGAATACGAAGAATTAGCAAAATATGAACACGTATGTGCAGTGTTTACAAAGTCAATTGGGAAATAAATGGTAAATTACAACCCAAAGCTGAGCTGTTTGACGAAGAAAACATCAAACGCAGTTGGGTTTTTGAAAATTGTGATCTTTCTCGAGTAGTTGGATGAATGGGCATACGCCACGAGATTTCGTGTAGAGAAGACTAGACAGAAGGAAGAAAATCAAATAAATAAAATAGAAAAAAGTACATAATAATGTTTAATATGTCGGAAAGATTTTGTACAAATATGGCGCATAGATATATCAATATTGCTTTCCACGTAATCCAACGTATCCACGTATCTAACAAGATTCGTATAATATCATTTCGGGAAAATATATATTCACTAAGATTTATATAAAACTGGACTAATTGTGGTTAAGATATAATATTTATTATTTAAATTTTACTTTTGTAAATCAATTTTCTCATAATTAAGATCACAATTTACACATATATAAACATGGTACACCTAACTGCGATTAGATTCATGTTGTTTTAAAACAACGAAACTGTGGACAGAGATTTATTTAAACTAAGTTCTTTTATATAGAGTAATATTATGTTGTGTTAGTTTTTTATTATCTAAATTCTTTTGTATGTCTTATACATAAATGACAATACAAGAAAAATATATATGACAATTTAAATATCAAACACGTTTTGTATATCATTACTTAGATGAAATAAGTGGTATATATATAATATATAAAGTTATTTTGTGCTACGAGTGGAGAAGAGTTGATGGGGTGGACCAGAATAACAAATGGAATTGGGCCTTTAATTTGGGTCACATGAGAAAACTTTTGAGTGATCCAGGCTCTGGTTTTCAGTGGGTGTTCGGTGTTTGGCCCAATTACGGAAGGAAGAAACTTCATTTCGAGAGCAGTTCACTCGTTAATGATCACGTCGGATGGTAACTTGCAGATATAGTTTAGTAAAATATTAATTGCATTGCATGGAAAAAAAAAAATCATCTAAAATAAAATAAAAATAATAAATTCAAAATGTGAAATTATGAGGAATTGATGTTATGATGAATGATAGGGAAGTTAGGACATTAATTAGAAACCCAATGATGCTGATTAGTCATTTTTTCAATTTTTTTTTTTCGAATTAAAGACATAGTAGAATACAACGGATGTAATGATAAATGATACACCTCATCATGATGATGAATTGACATATATAGAACTTGATACAAGCATTGAACGAATCAAGAACGAATGATAAATCAGGGGTGACAAAATATAACCCGATCCGATAATCCAACCGGAGTCTGACCCGAACCCGAACCTGATTTTTTTCGGATGGGTTCGGGTCAGGTTTTCGGGCCGGGTCATAATTTGACACCCCTGCCCCTATGATAAATCAATTTCTTATCCCCCACATTAAGCATTGAAAATGGTAATCGTAGGAAAGTTGTATAAAACTACAAATGGAACTTGAATTTTACATACTAGTCGTGTCATGAGTCATGACTTTACAATCGTGTGATGTGTAGTATTGAAACATTTACAAAATAATATTCGGGACAATTTTTTAATACGATGACGCCGTGTGATTTCTTTCAAACAACAATCATCTAGTATGTATTTCAGTGAATATGAGCTGCTTTTTATAACTAAATATAGACTATACATTGGTCATAAAAAAACTAAAATAAAATTTTAATAAAAGATTAAGAACTTAAAAAGAATATGTTCAACAACACTTGAGCGAATAGTAAAAACGTTTATTCTAGTTGTAGACAAGAAAATTCATGAATTTGACGTGGGCCCGGACGAGGTGGGCCGCATCTTGCAATTAATGGGCATAATGATGGGCCCTAAAAAACAGGACCCTTGAAGGCGATAGGATGACAATTGCAAATGAAAATGGGTCAATTGTTTTGATCGTTATTATCCTTCTTGCGGTCCAATATTAGTCTATGGAACTAAAATTTTTAAATGTTTACAAATAATAATCAGCAACATTAATAGATGGGATCAAGGAACTCGGTTATTTCAATAATTTAAGTGAGGAAAAAAGTTTTCATATAATGTAATATGGACATAAAAGTTGGTCCCTTTGTAATTTTTTCCCCGAAGAAAACCTTAAATGGTACTAAATTACTAACATTTAACTGTTCTTATAGGTGCGTTAAAAGCTTAATATTATTCAATTATGAAAATTAGAAGTATCGGCAGACATTAGATGATCGTGAATGAACCTGGATTGGACTCGTTAGTTATTCCTTGTTTTCTTTCTTCTGTTTTTTTAACTAACATATAAGCAACCTTAACTAATAACTATAAAGTATTTATTTTTAAAATAAATATATGAATAAAGAGAAATATGACCCACCACAATAATCAACTTTAATGGATCAAAATAGTTGGTTAGAACTTGTTTTCCATTTTCCACTGCCCAGCAATGATTTGAACATCAACTACTTTTAAACCATACAAGATGTAATATCATATTTAGCATTTATTTTCCAAATTTTATTTTATTTTCACAAGCCACTATAAAACTCGTCCTACATATTTAAAAACAACTTCTCAAATTTATCTACGAGCTGCACTCTAAATATAAAAATACCTTTTAAGTGATACATCAACTAGCTTGCTGCCAAGAAAACGTGAATCAATGAACTTTCTAAGAAATATTATTTTGAGGTTATTATGATTTCCATTTCAACGTAGAAGGAATTATTTGTGTTTCCAAGGTTGATATATGGTACTATATATACATAATAACAAAGAAGATAAGAATCATAATCTTCCAAATAATTTGCATGCTTACAAAAGTTGGGCATTTGAAAACGCGTATACTTTATTTCTTGATCGATGAAGGTAACATAATGGTGGTTGTCGCCATTGAATTCTGAGTCACACACATGATCCCCATATATATATCCATACTAGACAACACAGCCTCGTGTGGTCCCTCTTCGAACAAATCAAATTTCATTTTTATCATATACGATTATCTGGCAAGTTATGGCTTCATATTAATCAAAACCAATTATATAAACATTTATGTGTTTTAAAATTTAAACTAACTAAATTTCCATAAAATGAGTGTTCTTCATATATATTGTTTAGGTTGAATTTGTCTGATATACCCCATCAAGCATTGAATTGGAGATCAGAAAGGAAATAAGAAAGAAGAAGATAAATTTGAACTCATGAGTCCTGTCCACCGCAATTGGCTTTATTAAAAAACTAACATATACAATGGATTTTAAATTGGTTGATTAACCCTGAACCAGAAGCCCAATGAACTCGCATATTATGAGTCTTGGCAAAAAACGACATCAAACCCGATCCAAAGGGTCATCCATGTATATATCATATGATCTGGTTATGTCAAAGAGAGGTGTTTATGTTATATATAAACCCAATTTGAAAAATTCTTAAATAGCCCAAAATTTTCTATAATATTTTTTATATAGATTTTGAGGAAGCATCCAACAAGGGACACATGATGCCATATTGATCGATATGATAGGTTTCTCTCTGTAATTTAAACAGTAAGAAGTTTGGAATTTGAAGTTATAAATTTATGGCATGCATGCCATTGATTACTATTATGTCTAGCTAACATGAGTTATTCTTTCTGTTTCAACTTTGGACCCCTCTATAGAGGGAGGGTCAATATCAGGGATAACTCGATCTACATAAACCTCTATATTCTGTGCGCTGAATTTATATAATACCATCATTCTTGTTCAATTGAATATTACGCATCAAATTAAATAAGTGCATGTTCAGGAGGTTATGATTGGGACGAGGGGATTCAATCACTTTAAGAGGTAAAACTAATTATTTACATAACTTTAGAAAATTAAACGGGAAACCTTTTTGACTCCACTTCACCAATGTGCTTATTTAATTAATATTAAAACAAATTCTAGGGTATAATTGATGCGGTGCAAGATGCAGTTTTGACATGTTAATCAGGATTACCTCTGGACCAAGTAACGTTAGTGGAGTTTGGACATCCTCAGGGGTACAAGCGAGTTGGTAAGACCTAAGGTGATGTTGGAGTAATTTCTCTGGCTTCACGGGTTCGATTCTCGTGTGGAGTATATTCCCCACTGATATATTGTGAGGGTATGCTCTGGGAGTTAGTCCGTTATATAAGTCTTCTCCCTCGGGTCCCTGCCTACTCGTGCATATCCTCGATTTAAAACCTATATGGATCAAGGGACCTCTGACATATATAGGGGGTTAGCCCATTAATAAGCTAACATTTTACGAAGTTTGTGGAGTTTGGACTATGCTGGATTCGTCAAAAAGTAGGTATTTGATTGTGTAAACTAAGCTAAGAAACAAGATCATGCCTGTGCCATGAGACCAGCAATTTTTTGGGAAAGTTTCTTCGTATAGGCCTTCAAAATTCACGAGGTTTTTCTTTTTTGGTAAAATTTAACTTTGCTGATAAGCCGACTTAGGGAGATCGAAAATCAATTGATTTCCTCATTCCTTAAGCAAGGCAGTAGGGATGGCAACGGGGCGGGGCGGGGTCGGTTTTGCCAATATCATCCCCGCCCCGGAATGATTCGGGGATCCCCATCCCCATTCCCACGGGGATCGGTTCGGGGACGGGGGATCCCAATCCCCGCCTCTAATATTAAATAGATAATATATATATATATTATTTATTATTCTATATTATTATTAATATATATTTACTATTACATATTATTGTTACTCAATAGTATGTTATTAAACAACAATTCTATATTATTATTAATATATATTTACTATTACATATTATTGTTACTCAATAGTATGTTATTAAACAACAATATATATATATGCATATAAATGCTATTAATAGATTATTATTAGGTTTAAAGATTAGTAATCTAAACATGCAAGAAATAAAATAGTAATATGATTTTTATTAAATAATAATAGTAATATTAAATAATAATAGTAATATAATTTTTATAATATATATATATTCACTATCGGGGCGGGTTCGGGGGGTTCGGGGATGGGGGTGCTATTACCATCCCCATCCCCATTTGATTCGGGGATAGAAAAAGTTCTCATACCCGCCCCGCTTCGGGTTTTCCCCGCGGGCCCCCAAAACCGCGGAGGAAATTGTCATCCCTACAAGACAGTGTCTTTTAATTACGCTAATACACACTTTCCATTTTTTGTACATAATTCCTGATTTTGATTATTTTGAATCTGTTCTTTATATGCACATGTACTTTGATGTCTAAAACAACTTTCGATACAAAATTATTGTAAGTTAATTTCCATTATATTCAAGGTTTTCCTAGTACTCAGTGTGAGTCAACAAGTTAATCTTGTTACTATATATACGCATCTGGTACATCAATGAGATATAACGAAGTTGCCAGCTGAAACCAAAATCTGGTAACGAATTAAATTCATTAAATTAAAAAGAAATATCACAACCCATAAAACATTTAGTAACAAATGCATAAATTCTTAAACAAATTACTGCGACTTCTCATGCATTGAAGCATGCACTTATTTATTGACAAACCCTACTTTTGTGGAATCTAGTACACCATCCCTATATTAAAAATGATTTTAAATACTTTTAAATGTCAAAATCTTTGATACCCTTGAACCTTTTCGAGTCCACTAAGGCCAGTGGCCGAGAATAGTACTGTACATGTATATATTGTCCTATAGCACTCTGTCTACCTTAACTTTCTGTTTAACTTAATAGATATAATATAGTGCAAATGGTAAGCCTTGTATTTATATTATATGGAAAGTTTGGTGAAAGTGAAGTGAGGGAGTGAAGAGCTAGGTAGAGTGTGACCCCCTTTTCCTCATCTTTCATTATCGCCCCTCTCTGGCTTTTCTCTTGTTTGATTTGGGAGGGGAACAAAGAAAAGCTGCTTCTAAGATTTCATGGAGTAGATTTGTAACTCCAAAGCAATTTAGTGAGAGTTAATTTAATTCAATGTCATAGGATTTGATTCAACTGAGAAAATGATATTTCTGGGATTTGGTAAAATCGAATCGAATCAATCATGTTATCTTTGAGCTGTTCGATCGTCTTGTTATGGACGATTTTAAGCTGGGAGTTCTTTGGGTTTGGAGTTGAGGAGAAAGTGAAGGGAAAAGAGTCTTTTATATATATATATAGTTCAAGAAAATTAGGTTCATTATTTTGCTGATGAGTGGAAATATATGTTCATCTTGATATAACTATCATGTCAGTTCAAATGAATTATTTCCTTTTAGATGGTTGTTACACTGATGACTGGTTACCTGTTTCTTGTTTGATGGTCTGTCTAATTTTCCTGCAGGTCCGAGACTAGGTGTGGAGTTCCGAAACAAGATTTGAAGAAGTGTATATAAATTAACCTAGCTAGAAACCCCTGAATTTTCATTATATTTTCATGGTCGAGAGGTTTTAATTTGGCATTTCAAGAAATTTTATGTCCCAAAGTATCAATAACTGTTCAAATGCATATGAACGATCTATGATACCAAAAAAGCAAGGAGACTGGATGATAAGATTTCAAGGATATGATCCTCTATCCTCCCAAGTGGATAGCTTATCCGCTCCTCAGCCACCGATGTACAACGGCACCGGAGGTTCTATGCTGGCTGAAGTGCTCAACTTGCCGTGGCGGAGAACAGCCTCCGGTTTATTGGATGATCAAATCCATTATGCAGGCGATGAGGTAATTAATTAATACATATTAATCGCTGTATATAGGTGCTATTATTGCTGCCACAACTCATGTAATCATCAAATTCACACAAGTTAAAGTTAAGTAAACCTGAATACACTCATTTTCTATGCAGAATTCACTTCAAAAATTCAATCCCAACACATCAGATAACTCTCATCTTCAAGAGTTCCACTTGATCAGTACTGCAGTAGCAGCACCTGAGAGTACTAACCCATCTCAGTTTACTTGGATTCCAAGCAGTGGTGGACTAAATGCCGAGACAGCGAAAATCGGAAGGATTAATGTTGAAGGTCAAGGCCTTTCTTTATCTTTATCTTCATCTTTAAAAAACCTGGAAGCCACAAAAATGGAGAAATTGAGTATTGGGCACGGTGAACTATTCTTCCACGGAATGGATCCTTCAGGCCACCAATATGGCTTGAACACTCTTGCCACTAATCAACAATTCTTCCACGATCAGAATCAAATCTATTTCGGTTTCGCGGAGTCCGCAAGAGTCACGAACGGATTAAGGAATTCGCGCTATTTAAGAGCTGGACAAGAGCTGTTGGAAGAATTCTGTTGTGTCGGAAGAGGGCAACTGAAGAACCAGAAATTCAAGAATGTTGATAAAAACCCTAATTCAAGCTCGGATGCTGGTCTGACGTACCCCCCCACGGATCAACAATCTTTATCTCCTTCTGAGAGGACTGAGTACCACAGAAGGAAAATCAAGCTACTTTCATTGCTTGATGAGGTATAATCATATATACATATATATTGGTTAAGTACTATTTCTCTAGTGACTTGATAAAATCTCATGCGAAATCAAATACTTTAATCTAACTTTCAATTGTTAGCAAGAAAATCGATTCAAGTATTTCATGAAAATGTGTACAACTACATTTCTTGCAGCAAATCAATCTGGACGAATAAAGGCTGCTGAGATGAAAATGTGACCAAACTTACCACTTAGTATAAAAGTTTAGTATAAAATTCCTAGGACATTCATCAGTTTACGAACACATGTTATCATACCTACTGAGGTATTACTTTAGTTAAATTAAGAACCCAATTCGAAAAGTTTCTTAGGATGAGTAATGACAGACTATTGTTGGGGGTACATGTCGATCCGATGATCGACACACCTCCACCGATGGTGCTGAGAATCAACATTATAGAATGATTTCACATACTGCTCAAGGAAAAAGATGTGCTTAATCTGTCTCCATTTGGGGACCATTAACTTTTGGTTATTTTTAATCATGTATTATAGTTATAAAATAATGAATAATGGTGAATTATTGGCAGGCTTTGATGAAATGGAGAAAAGGTTCCCATAAACAAATAGAAGCCTAGAGAGCTTTTTTAAGAATTAAATCAAGAGTCATGCTCTAATGTTCTAGAATATAATATATGAATATCATGTTTTCTCTCTTTAGTTGCAATGATTAGTTGCATTGTACATGAAAACAATGGCTCAACTTTATTTCTACATTCCCTCTGCCGGAAAAGGTTGACACATCAAATAGTATTCCTGATGATATCCATTTTAAATGAAACACTCAGATCTGAATGTACCTTTTTTCAACAAGGCCGGAATCAAACAGTACGAACGAGGTCTGATCAGCAGAAATCACAGAAAAATGTCTAGTTTTACGTACTTACCCCCATGAACATTTTATATAGTTGTACGTTTACTAGCTTGCTAACAAGTCAATTTTATCAGGTGGATGCAAGATACACAAGATACTTTGAACAAATGCAAGCAATAGTGAACTCATTCGACTCGGTACTGGGTCACGGTGCATCATCGACATACACTGTGCTCGCCCAAAAGGCGATGTCGCGACACTTCCGTTGCATAAAGGATGCTATAGCCTCGGAGCTGAGGCAGTGCTGTGAGGCTCTTGGGGAGAAAGATGTGACAGGAGGGAGTGGATTGACAAAAGGAGAGACACCAAGGCTGAAAATTCTTGAACAGAAGTATCGGCGGCAAAAGGCAGTAGAGCATATGGGAATGCTGGATGCTGAATCTTGGAGGCCCCAAAGAGGATTGCCTGAGCGCTCTGTTAACATATTGAGATCCTGGCTTTTTGAGCATTTTCTTCATCCGTATTATACTTCTCTCTATCTCATTGCCCTATTCTTACTCACACACAAGAAACAAATGCGTGCTGACATTTTATATAAATGCAAATTAGGTCTCTCTGGTCTTGGCAGATAATTGTTCAGAAACACTTAATTTGTTAGGTTTCTGTGATGGGGATCACTAGGACATTGATTATTTAGGTACCTCCTGTTGAGAAAAATATCATACATAAATCTAAACCATGGAAACAGTAACAGAGCTTGTTTCATGAGTGTCATTGTCAATGATTTATTAGGTGTCATGCCATATATATTTGTTATTGATAAGCTGTGCAAGTATAATTTAGTTAGTCCCTTTCTCATTTTATAAAAGATTGTTTCATATGAGATCATTATGAATACATTATCTCTGGTACTTTAACCTCATAAAAAATGTTACTCCATCACCCACACACATACACACATATGCTACACTACGTCAGAAGTTCGCAGAAAAATAATGGTGACATCAGCACTTAATTTCTGTGTAACAGTTGATAATATTGAAGTTCTTGCTGATGAGCATTCTCTGTGTTAACGTAAACTCATGAAAACAATGATTGACTGGACGTAACTCCAATTTGCTTCGCTACACTGAACAGAATCCCATGCAACAAATTTAATTGGTGTAATGACTGATTGATAGTTGTGGAATATTAAATTAAGTTGGAAAGTAAAAGGAGATGTTATTAATTCGTAGATGGTGGTGGGTGATAAAAAGGATAACATTTTTATTTTTATTTTGTCTCATAGGTACCCAAGTGAAGCAGACAAACATTTGCTGTCTCGACAGACCGGTTTATCAAAAAACCAGGTACTCATTACAATTTCTCTTTTGGTATCAAAAATCGATGTGTCCTTTCTCTCTGATAGGGATATGTCATATTACCATTGGTTTTTGAATTGATTGTGTGCAGATTCTTGTCATCTATCCTTCTGTCTCTCATAGCCATTTAAAAAAAAAAATAGTTCGTTCCATTTATAAGTGTGATTCTTTGATGATTTTGATACCAATCTCTTAACTTAAGGTATTAGTAAATATAAAAATAATATTGTGGGCATCTGTTATGGGCATCTTATGGGCACCTGGGTGACGTGGCACTTCCTGATGCTGTCACGTCATTCAGGTGCCCACAACAGGTGCTCACAGTATCATTTTCTTTAGTAAATATATGTTGGAGGGAGTATATTAAACTTTATATTAATATAACTAAATAAACATATGAATGTAAAATCCTTGATTTTTCAAAACTAAAATTTTTGCCGATTCTTGACTGACGCATGCACGAGCACTTTTAACGCATTAATGTAATTATGCAACTCTTTTAGTGAATCAAAAAGTGTTTTAGTTTATTATTTCAAATCGATAGTAGATTTCTTTCTTCTTCTTTATTAATGAATAAGCATTTTTATATATATGCGGTCAAATAATAAAAATAAAAGCCTTCCGTTTGTGTCCTAGGCATTAGTAGGCTAATGTTTTTAAAGATCATAAAAATAAACGAGACGGATAGTATAGACTTATACCCACACATGGAAAGACTCTATAGTCATAAATAGATAGGTAAAAATAACACGTGAACACCAAAAGTACTGTAACTCTGGGTTGCATAAATAATAATACTGAAATTACAAACTAAATATTATAGTTTTTCGTTAAAATGCATTTGACTACAGTTCTGTAATTTCATTGTTTTTATGTAATACGGGGTATTAACCTATGATATAACCCTAGGTGTACACTTAGCATTTTCCTAGATTATTATAGGCTAAGATCTATAAGAGCAAGAATAAGGTACCAACTTTTGGCAACGAATTTGAAGGTACAATTTACATGGTTATCTTATGATATAACTGTAACGACCCGTACTTTTTTTAGAAGAATTTAGAAGTTTTGGGGTTTAATTGAAATTCATAAAGATTTCGAACATCCAAATAAAGGATCGCTACTAACCTATTGGATTAAAACGAGAATCGAATCCCATTTTGTGAATGCAAGTATGCTTAATTTGATATGCCCTTCATTTGAGTACATTAGTCACTCCATTTTGGGTACTTGCAGTAAAGATAACTCTCTGTCAAAATATTGTTAGTTTTAGTCGTTTTGGAGATACTATGTTAGCAACATGCATATTTCTAGGTATGCTTAATTTGACAAGCCCTTTATATTTTTGTTAATATATGTATATATATATATATATAGCGCTGTAGGCTGCGACTTTTTTATTCCTAATCAAGAAGAACAAAACCCGTTCTCAGACAATAGGACAAAAATACATATTGTTTGCATGAATCGGTTTGATCTTCATTAAATATTGAGCTACTGAAAGAACTGAATTCAATGCTCAACAAATTCATCAGTACGAACTACCAATCACTGAGCTACATAGTCATAATTAATTTCAATGAATTTCCAGGTATCAAATTGGTTCATAAATGCTAGGGTTCGACTGTGGAAGCCCATGGTGGAAGAAATGTACCAGAAAGAGTTCAAAGATGAGGTACAACATGGAGCAGCACCAGCACAAAATCCAATGCACGGCTCTCCTAAAGGAGGCAAAAGATTGGAAAAAAATGAAGCAGAAAATGACCCTACAATAGAAACCAATAATTACATACATGGCTTCTCCCCAGTAGGCGCCACCACTTCTGGTGGTTTGCCGGCTCCTATGTATTGGCCGGAGGCCGAGTTCAGTGGTGGTGGAGGTGTGGTTAGGGGTGGAAGCCAGGCGGGGGATGTTTCGCTTACTTTGGGACTCAGGCATTCGGAAACTATGCCAAGAATGAACCAGTTGTCAATTAGAGATCTTGGGGCATATTAAATTAAAATACCATATAGTTATTATAGGGTATATTTAGTGTAAGTGTGAGATTCCTGTCTGGTGACATGATATATTTATATATAGTGAGTGCAATTTGTATATGTAGCGGAGAGAAAATATGGTATTATTGTGATGGAACAAAGATTTTTTTTCTTAAACGATAGATCATGGTTGTAAAATAATTGATTGTGGATAGTTGTATATGATATATACTTGGCGGAGTTGTTGTAGCAAGACGGATCCGGATCGTGTCGACAGAGACAATGGAATATTTTAAAATATTGTCTGTCGCGGACCGGCAATGTCGGTCGGGAACGTTCATACATAATAACAAAAAAACACTAAACATTCATAGGGAGTATGAACGTTTATCTTTGGTGACTAGATGCCCGACTACGATCAGTCCGACAAGGAAATGACCATTCAACGTTTGAACTCCGGTTCCTCACCTAATCCGATCCACGACCGGTTTCTCAATTCTCCTGCTGCCTTGCACTAGAAAGCGCAGCATGTTGTGACAGATGGATAGATCACATCGGGACGCAGATGGCAAGGTGCTCCGTCGAAAGGGCGACGGCGACGACGGAAAAGAGGGGAGAGGAGAGAGGAGGGTTAGGGTTTCGGAAACACTAAATTAAGTTGTGTTGTGTGTTTTAATAGCTCCCCCTATACCCATATTTATAGATATTCCGATGGGTTCACCAATGATTGATGGGGCTGACAAGCCCAAACCCATCATAAATTGGTTTCGATTCCATCATTCTAATGCCATCATAATTCCGATCGACTAACAGAAATCGCTATGCGCTCAGTACACAAAATTGATCATTATGATGTAAAATCAAATTTTCAGATCACTTATTCTAAATATAACAGTTCCACTCCTTCCACTGATTTTGGAAGTCATACTTCACATCTCCCTTCTCCTATGCTCAACACTTTGAGTTTTATATACATTTGGAAATTGGGATGCTAGTACTTCTGTGACCCTCAATGGTCCATGGATACAGTTAGTTGTGGGCTCACAACTCTTTGTGACTAGGAAAACACATTCCTATTTACTCATCGGACCATGGTAAATCGTCTAGTAACATCGACCCAAATCCCCTAGGCATCACTGATAGTGCCTCTCATAACCTATCGATAATAGTTAATGTACGGTACGATCCTTTCAACTCAAATATCTTGTCTGAATCAATGATCATTGGTAAATCGAGAGTTGCTAGAGATTCGATAACTATGTGATACATCTTGGAAATCAAATTGCGACATCACATGTACTACTAGGTAAACTCTTTTACACTAAAGCACATCTAGTACTCTGGTCAGGGATTTGTCACACTAGTATCTTCACAGTTAGCATAAGATGTCCACATACTAGGGCGAGCGATGACTCCTTGACAATAAAGAATCGAATCTACATGCATCAGGACGTCACCCAGTGTCACCACCTGATGATCCTCATGGAGTCGGTAAGCGAGTTAAAGTGAGACGCCTATCATGTAGAGACTCAATGATGTTTCGAGTCATAAGGACTAATTATGTACAACCAAAACATCGAACTTAATACACTCAATAAATGGAAACCACTTGAAAATTCCGACGATGGTGGTTCGATAGATCACCGGATCACTATCCATTATGCATGTTCAGAACATCTCCATGTTCCTTATCAATGAAGCATGGTGCTTCACATCGCAGATGCTAGTATCTAACTCGAACGGTCCTTATCCTTGTTTTGGACTACCCCAGTCGACTAGGAACTGATTTATAATGTACAGTGACTATTAGATGCGCTTCATGATAGCCATCAAATCCACTATCACATGTAACATACACTATAATACATTCAAGATTTTTATCCAACAAGTTTGTGCAATAAAAACAAAGATAAAAAATGTCATGTGAAAATGTAAGTTACCTAATAAACAAAGATTGTTTTACGCAAGAGTCAACAAAGCTCACTATAACAGTTGGCTAGTTGGACACCTATTCTAACAGGAGTAACTAATACTGTGTTGATTTACCAAAATTCTATTGTTCTCATGTGATATATATAAATATCATTAGGAAAGATACTTAGTAAATATACTACTAGTCAAATTTTGTATATCTGTCGAAAATAAGAATGCAGTTAGCTCCTCCAATTGGGAGTTAAACAAAATTATAGACAATTGAAAATTTAATTTGAAAAAATCATGACATCTTCTCTTCTTTTTTTCAAACACCAACTGTACTTTTTTTCAAAAACGAATTAAAAATTTTATTTTATTATATGTTAAGTCAATCTATGAAAAAATTATCTATAACGGTTAGTTTGTAAATTATTTTATTTGTTTTATTATTCAATACTGTGCTCTGTTTGGTGTCAAATGGATGGGTATGGGTCCTTGACCCATTGCAATTGATGATCCAGAAATCTGAATGAGAAAACGTTGGAATAGCCCATTAGTGAACTAAGCTGCCTTAGCCCATATAAATAGCATTTGTCATGCTCCAAGGCCCTTTGCAAGAACCAGGTTGGGCCGAATCGAGTTTGGATCAGACCATGCGTATAATGGCCCCATTCATGTGGAGGGTAAATTAGTAAATTAAAAAGCATTATCCTCTTCACGCTACAGAGACGTACACTCTCACAGTCACCAGGACACCTCCATCGATGACTATGGTGACCTCCATCTTCGCTCTCACCTCATCCATAGCTTCCATCTCATTATCCTCCAGAATTCCACCCATTCCCGTTAATTCTCTTTCGTTTGCTCCTTTAAAGCCCCTGTCTTTGAAATCCCCTGCCCCTAGATTCCCCGCCTTCGTCATCTCCTGCTCAGCTTCCGTAGCAGACCAAGTTGTGGAAACGTCTGATCTCGAAAATCTGGTGAAATCCAGGCTTCCTGGTGGGTTCGCGGCACAGAATATAATCGGAACCGGCCGCCGGAAATGTGCTATTGCTAGGGTTGTTCTGCAGGAAGGCTCCGGCAAATTTGTCATCAATTATCGCGATGCTAAGGTGGTTTTAGCAATTCGGATTTTATGGTTTTTTTCTTGTTTACGCCTGATAAGTTATTCTTGCTTATAATTCAATTGAAAGCCGGCGGTCTAGCGATCAGGGAAAAAAAGATATCCTATATACAAACGTAGTTTCTGGACCAACCCTTTTCCTATACTGAAAGTGTGTATTATAAATTTCCCAATTCTTTCCGGGTTCTCGCTTTAGCAATTCACTACGGAAGTTGATAACAGACCTACTCAGATAGCTGAAAAGTTAGGTAGGACAACTCACAACGGGAACTTCGGCTCAAACTTAACCCCCAAGCACCTTAGATTGAGAGGGCTTAGTTAGAATGGCCTTAGAGGATTGACGAGGAGACTACTCTGCAGGGGACTGCGGTGGGTGCAATTAGGAAAGATTAAGTCTCGCTGGAACTAATCATTTTAGCGGGGAAAGATACGAAGAAGGATCCTACGAAAAGGGCTTTGCCTTACCAAATCAATAGTCTAATCGAAATCGCAGTATCCATTTTATTCTCCCTTTTCATATTTTTATATCAAGGTAACCCTGTGACCAACATCATAAAACATAATCCGCCTTGCCTTGCCAGAACTGTCTAGAAAACTTGAGCGTTTCTGATGGGACTTATATTTCTCAAATTTTAAAAAAATAATAACAGGAGAAATTAATTTTTTTCTTGCAATTTAATCACCTGGGACATCTGCTTGTGTCCCGTTTTGAAAATCTTGATCAGAACACGTAAACACCAAGACAGCTGCTGCTTGTGTAAAGTGTATTGAGCAATAAATTACTGTACTGAGAGCATCCAAATGCATGTGTACGTGTGTATCTGGTGGAGGAGCCAGAACATTTGGGTAGTTTATCATATATAAAAATAATTATGTCCATGATATAATTTAAACCTCGAGACGACATCCCCTCAGATTTCACGACTGAGTGTATTTGATGTACTTCGGTAAGAGTTCATTTCTCATGGGAGACTATATTGCAAGATGACTGTTGAGCGAAAGAATTCTTGGATCATTTTCCGTGACCCTTGGAAGCATCCCTAGAGTTATGTTGGAGTGTGTTTGCAACTTGCTTTTTTCATCTTCTATGAAAATGTTACATTATCTCTGTGTGTTACCTGCCAAAATAGGCGAATGATAATGTAAGGTAGATTACATAGGGAAGACGAAAAACGTCTTCCAAACTTCCTAGTTCCTTGAAATCAATGTTGTTTAACAGTTGGGTGCTAACAGCTAATCAAGGCAAGGCGGATTATGTTAATCTTGGACTTGCTTATTTAGAGGCAATAGAACTCAAGTAGTTCATGCTTGTAGTTTGACTATCAAATTTGATAGGGTAAGCAAATTTGTGGTTTTATGAGGATTCTTAGATTTCGAGATCAATATGTCTATATTAATGGAAGAAATTGTGCAGGAATACCTTCAAGGGAATCCTCTATGGCTCCAGTATATTAAGACTCCTCTAGTGACTTTAGGCTATGAGAGCAGCTATGATGTCTTTGTAAAGGCCCATGGTGGCGGCCTGTCTGGTCAGGCTCAAGCGATTTCCCTTGGTGTTGCTCGGGCTTTATTGAAAGTGAGCGCAAGCCACAGATCGCCTTTGAAACAGGAAGGTCTCCTGACCAGAGACTCAAGAGTAGTTGAGAGGAAGAAGCCTGGGCTGAAGAAAGCTAGGAAGCGTCCTCAGTACTCAAAACGTTGAGGTTTTAGCATATATTGTTACTCCTTTTTAAAAAAATTGTACAACTTCAAAAAGCTCACCATGGAATCGTGGAGCCATGTTCGGCTTTGCTTTCTCAGGATTGATACCAGATTCAAACTCATTTGTAAAATCTTTGTTTTGTCTTTGGTTTATTTTATTGATTTTCACAAGAAGGATCAATCTTCTCTTCTTCCGTTTTATATAAATTCAGTGACAGATATAAGCTCTTGGGAGTCGAGTGATTTCCGACTCTCATTTTTGGCAAATACTTGGATGTTTTGATTGTGTTATTAAGTCATGAAGTTTTTATTTTAAATTCTTTATATAACTTTAAAACTTAAATGAAACAATTTCTTGACTAATTTTAGTTTATCTATAATATTTTTTATATTATATTATTAAAACTAAATTACTAACATACTTTGGTGTCATGGTTCTTGTTCTATTAAAAGAATCTACGGGAATGAAGTCATCTTTAAGTAGATAAGAGTAAAATTAAAATGGTATATTTATTTCATACTTTGGTGTCATGGTTCTCGTTCTATTAATAATTAACTCGCATATTTTTAATCTTAACTACTAATATTACAATCACTATTCCATCGACATCATTTGAGATTTATAAATCTCGGTGATTAATAGCATTCATGATATTATTTTTTTCATGATTATTATTTAGATGTCTTAATAATAATAATAATCATAAATATATATTTAGATTACTTAAGCTTAGCATGAAAATTTATATATATATATATAAACAATAATAATAATAATAATGTCATTAATATTATATATATTCAGATTACTTGACCTAAAGTGAAAATTGTATATGCATATAAAAGAATGGGATATGATAAAGTCGGTCGTATCTAAAATAAATTGAATGACTATTCTTATTATTGAAATGTGTATTTATACTAAGCATGAGTATTGAGAATTAGATGGAAATAATAATTTATGAGTACCATATTCCCTCTTATCAAAGATGTCTAATCAGTGTACATTGTGTATATCAGAGATCGCGAATGTGGGTTCCCATGTGTTCAAGAAAAACGTGCCTAAATTTGTAACTTAAAAATCTATTTGAATATCATAAATCTTATCAAAATTCAAATAAGCACATTAGCTATTGTTTAAAATTTATTATGAAAACCAAATCTTGGACAACTAATCTATATCATATTTTATTTCAATTAATTTTAAAATACTTTACCTGTGACGATACCGCGCGATGAATATAGTAGGAGCATATCCCAAGGAGGCGGGCGATTGCAAATTGTGATGATGCTTCAATCCTCTAATACAAAAATATTAATTCCAAATTTCCGTATATAAAATTAAGTAGAAGGCTCAACAAAGAGCTCTTTGTGTAGGTTAGGTTTTCTGGGCTTTGATGTTTACCTCATTATTATGAAAATGGAAAGGTTCTATAAATAAACTTTTCAGCCCTTTTGCTGGATAAAGATTATAGAATCTACCATATTAAAATCGGATCCACGAACCTACGCCAACTGCCCGCTTATTACGTCAACTTTAATATATGGTCGTATCTATTATTTAATATGAGATTGACTGTTTGCAACTTTACGCTGATATATATATATATATATATATATCTCTGCATACACTATAAATTTTAAGCTAGCAAATCTATTCTTTCGATGTCTAGGTTTTCTACAAGGAACCTGATTGGTATTCGCTAATTTGGGTTTGATCGATAGCTAGCGTACCTTAAACCCTTTTTTTCAAAAAAGTAATTGGAAAGGTTTATATTCAATATAATCGTTACAATGGAGAATTATGGATATGGAAGCAGTGATGATGGATACTGTGACAGCGTTTACGATGATGGCAGTGATGAGTGTCAGGAGGATGAAAATGAACGACAATTTTATGGTTCCATGCCATCTTCTTGTAAGGTGTGGTCACGTAACTTTCAATAAGATAAATATTCATGGTAGTTGTATAAAATCATGGGTTCGGTTAAATATGTATTCGAGTATTTATTACTTTTAGATTCTTTCTTTTACCGTCTAACCTCGGAATACAGAGTTTTATTCTGTTGTCTTGTTGTGTATTATTGGTGAACTGTGGATGCTTTGAATTGAGACAATAACTCATATATATACTTGTCTGAGTGTTACATAATTTATTGTACAATGAGACCAAATTTGATGGTTTTTTACTTGATTATCTCGATATCTTATGCGATCACCATGTGAAATTTTTGCTTTAGTTTCTAACTTTCATGCGGATAGCGAATGGCGCTGTTACAGGTTTCCATTGTGAACTGAAGGAGTCATTTTCTCCATCAATAAAGAAGATTGTTATGTTTTTATTGAAAATCATGTGGATGACATCTTCTAATTGTTTTGTGTTTGGTTTTGAAGGTTATTACAAAAGAGTCGCTTCTGGCAGCACAGGTGTACCACTGATTCATATACTTCCTCTTAGTAATATTTAAAGCTCGATTTGTTTTGAAAAAGATGCGAATGCTGATAAAAAAAATATGCAGAACTACGACTTGGAAAGGACGATGGAATTGTTATCCTTAGAGGAACATCATGCTCGGGCTGTTCTTATGCATTATCGCTGGGATGTTGACAATGTACTGACATTGTTCGTCGAGAAGGGAGAAAAACAGTTGTATACAGAAGTTGGCATATCGATGATGGATAGCTTGAGTTCTAGTTCATCTCATGTTTCGACAGACACGACATGTGAAATCTGCTATGACGAATTCCCCGCTGCTGAGATGACAACAATGGATTGCGGCCACATTTTCTGCAATGAATGTAAGTATTTTTCTTTGTGTCTTTGTACCATCGTACCTAGTGGCAACCTTTTATTTTTTCAAAAATGTTGCAGAGAGTTTCATGAATAATTGTTCAGGCGCTTCTAACTGCTTCTATCTGTCTGTGGTAATTAGGTTGGACTGATTACTTCACAGTGCAGACAAATGAGAAAAAGAGTAGGCGAATTATGTGCATGGCCCACAAGTGTTATTCGATTTGTAATGAAGGAAAGATTAGAAGTCTACTAAGTGCAAGGGATCCACAACTGTTGGAGAAATTCGAATGTTTTCTTTTAGAATCTTATATTGAGGATAATAGGAGGGTAAAATGGTGTCCTAGTGTGCCCAGTTGTGGGAATGCGATTCGTGTTGAGAATGACGAATACTGCGAGGTCGAATGCTTATGTGGACTTCAGTTCTGTTTTAGTTGCTCCTCGGAAGCACACTCTCCTTGTTCGTGTCTGATGTGGGAACTGTGGGTCAGAAAGTGCAAGGATAGTGATTGGGTGATTGTAAACGTTAAAAGCTGTCCCAAGTGCAATAAACCAGTGGAGAAAAACGGTGGATGCAACCTAGTACAGTGCATTTGTGGACAACCTTTTTGGTCAGCACTTCCATTGTTAATAATCCTCATGATTGCTGAGATTTTACCTTTTAACAGAAACCTTTTCAAAACTGTTTTTTTCAAAAGAAGCATTGGACATGCAACTGAATAAGGATGGAATCAAGAATTCAATTAGCTTTTCTGTGTAATGCTTGCAGTAGTGATGGTATCTCTTGTTATTTTATATTGTCCTTTTTTAGCTAGCACATATAGTCTGTCTAATCTTTCTCTTGTTTATGTTAATATCTCGATTTATCAGTTGGTTATGCGGTGAGGCTACTGGAACGGCACATGATTGGACTAGTATTAAAGGTCATACTTGCGGACGGTACAAGAACGACCTTGAACTGAAATCGTCATGTTCAAAGAACGAAATCTCGCGCTATAGGCACTACTATTCTCGGTACAAAACTCACGCAGGGTCACTGAAAGCCGAAGAAAATCTTATGACAAAGTCGCGGCAGAAAATGGATACTCTGGAATCAGGAGAATTTGCAGCAGAAGATAATAGTTGGATTCAAAATGGGTTCACTAGACTCATTTTGTCCCGCCGGATTCTATGTTATTCATATCCCTTTGCGTTTTTCATGTTTGAAGGTGTGCTCTTCAAGGATGAGATGACCGAGAAAGAGACCACCATAAAGCAGAGACTATTCGAGAACCAGCAACAACAACTTGAGAGCCACGTTGAGAGACTCTCGATGTTTCTTGAAAAGCCATTCGAAAAGTGTCCGGTAGAGGAAGTTTTGGAAATCAAAATGAAGGTCATAGCTCTCACATCTGCTACAAACAACTTATGCGAAAAATTGTAAGTCCTCAGGGAACTTGATGGTCATTCAGTTGTGAACATAATGTAATCTTGCTTTATTATCTATGGAATGAGTTGTTTCGGTGTGACTTACTTATGGAACGATTATCCGCAGGTATGAGTGCATTGACAACGAGTTACTCGGTCCACTGCAGCAGGAAACTCACATAATCGCACCTTATAGATCACGAGGTATCGAAAAAGCATCAGAGATTCCGGAATATTAATCGAGTCTCAGCGTTAACTTGTGCAATTTAAATGCACTGCCACACCGGTTTTCTTTTTATTCTTTTTCAGATTCCTTTTCAGATAGAAATTACTCGTGGGAAGATCTTACAGTCAATAATCTGTTTTTGGAAGCTGTATATGCAGTGATGCATTAACCTCTCTTAGTTCCTCTATTTGTTTTTTGTCAAGTGAGGATTTATTGGTTTACGTTCTAAAGTTAACCATCAACATTGTGTAGTCAACAGCTCTATAGATGTTATTCAAGAAAGAATGGACTTGAATTATGGTAACCAATGAGATTGTAAGTTCCATAAAGGAAAAAAAGAAGAACCAAAAAAGAAAGTGTTCGTTATACTACTACCGTACGTAGTAGTACCATCTTCTTCAATGATAAATGAGGTAGAGATCAAAGAACAAACAGATATGTTTTACAATTTTACTTCATATATATATCGGCTTCTCTATATAGTATATACACTTTTGTATCCTGAAAAGTGCTATATTGATAGAGACTACGATTTATCAATTATCCCTCAGCTCGAGAAAGAGCGATTCTTGAAAGTATGAATATAGATGCAGAGGACAGAAGCACAACTCCAGCGTAGCAGACAAGATCTAGAGGACTGGTAGTTGTCACGTACTTGAATTTTTCAAGAATTTCCACTTGAAGTATCAATATTACAGCGTGCCCGATTTTCGATTTAGCTTGCATAACAGATCGCATTTTGATCAATGATGAGAGTTTCTGAAATAATTCGGAGAGGGATTAACAATAAGTCGACATACAAATTTAGTATTCAATAACAAATTCAACAAACAAAAGAAGATTTTATACCTCGAGACTAAAATTTTTGGACGTGGTTGAAGCTGAATACTCTAATCTTCGGCTATTGTTTGTTCCCACAAACATGATATGCATAGCCATTCCAAATATAAGCATTGCAATTCCGACTAGGAACATATCTGAAACACAAATTGGTACAAATCAAGTCATGTTAGTTTTGAAGATAACTCAGTTAATTGTGAAAACACAAATATATTATTAACATATATACCAATAGCTTCAATTAATAGGAGTACCACATGCCCTTGTTCAGACATTTTGGACATTGCATGGAAGTATTGGAAATATGACTCCAGTACCAGAAAACACCCCTGCAAGTGAAATGCATACATGTAATATGAGGTTGGCTTAATATTTACTCGTTATATATATATATATTAGGCATGATGTGGAGGGCGCCCACAATGGGCGCGTGTGTGGCGCCCACACTAGCAACTTTTATATATATATATATATATGTATATATATATATCAGTAATTAATTACCTGAACACAACAAAGAACAGAACCCATCAAAGATCCGGCGACTGCTAGCAATGCGAAAAATCTGCAATCTATAATAACCTGCAATGTACAAAGTCCGTCAATTCTTTAGTTACGGGGCAACTGTGCGTGGTAAAGACAAAATAAATTGGAGAAGGAAGTATTCAAAATGGAAAGAAAAATATTTGGATCTCATAGATTTAGAATAGCATATAGAAAAAAAATGAAGCTAGAAACTAAAAATCCTGATTCTCACCTTTTCAACAAACATTTGAATATGAGATCTCCATGGCCTTCGTCTGGTAATGAACGCAAGCCACTTAGACAACACTTGTGCAGTATTTGCAAACAACAAGGCCAAATCCACTATTTTATTCATCTTTGGCTCCGAAATCAGTACGCAAGATGAGGAGGAGGAGGAGGAGGTGGCCTGTACCACCATCACGGGCTTCCGGCAACCTCCAACGTTGGGAGTATGAGTATCAGAGCTCGACCCTATATCCTTCAGACACATTGGTGTCCTATGCCTTGATCTCGTGAGTGTGAACGAAGAAGTTGAGACAGTTTCTTTTGAAAACCCAAGCCCCGCAGGCATTTTTGCCAACCTTAGCAATCTAGTGGCAGCCATTGATGGTCTGAGAAAATTCAGGAGATTCTGAAATTTATAATCCTGTTATTGTGGAAGTGGGATTTTCATGTGCAGTATTAGATACGTGGTGCATGGAGTTAAGGGAAGATTCGTGGCATATTGGCTGAAATTGTCTCTATTTTGGAAGACTATATTGCCTTTTTCTGTAATTTTTGATCGTTGAATTTTCGGACAGCGTACTCCCATATGTTAAATTTGATGTTGTTGGACGTGTGGGTCCACGGTATATAATTCTACGCCGGACACGTGTGAAATTGTCTCTTTTGTCGAGTTTGATTGGTCCACAGTCTACACTTTTTGAGCCGTCGGCTTGGTCACGGGGGAAATGGAATTTGGAATGTGTGGAAATAGTTTGTACCTTTCTTGCGTGTTCTTTCACAGGCCATTGCTTAAAAATAATATAATATATTTATTTCAAAAAAAGTATATTTTTATAAAAATTAAACAATATGATTTATCATGCAGAAGATTATATAATTCCATCGATTCGTTACATATCAGTTTTGCGATTTAACATGGTTAATTCACAATTTATTGAACTTCTTTGAGCCGAGGCTTATCATAAACAAAAAAGAAACGAAAAAATGAATTTGAAAATAATAAGAACCCCCTAAATTTTTTATTCTTTACTAATTATCCCCCATTAAAAAGAAAGAACCAAAAATTTGAATATCAACCAAAGTTTTCCAGAATACTCCAAATTTTCTTTTTTTCATACTACTTATTAGAAGTTGATCAATTGGCCTTAGTTGGGATTTTATTTTTTTGCATAGCTTTTTAGATGGCTTATCAATTATTTAGATCAAATAGAACCTTTTTATTTGGAAAATTTTATTTCAAATATGTATAATTTTTTCTTTGCACTTTATTAATTTTTTAAGTTAATAGTGTCGATTAGTTACATATATAATCAAGTTTTACTATAAAAAACCATTACGCTTATTTTAAATTTAAAAACCTCATATATAAAATAAATAATACACTTATAATTTGACCAAAAAAATCACCAGTTTACCTCAACAATCGATATATAACAGATAAATAGATATGCCTTTATAGGATAAAAATATTTATTTTTATTTACTACTTTTGTGAACAATTTGTCTAGGATATAATAAAGATTTATGCTCTATGTTATAATTCATACACCATGGATTTTTCTGTAGTAGTGCCAGAAAACCTGGAGACTAGTTTGGGCTTGAAGGAAGAGGCAGTATGTTGGGCCTTTAAAAGTGGGCTTTTCTAGACCATATGTAATCACCAAGAATACACACCGGTAATATTTGCGAGCTCAGAACTAACGAAATTAAGGTAGTGGATATTTCCTTAATTTTGTAACCCATACATAATACCTATTTTTTTCTTTTTTTGTTAGAAACGCTGAAAATTAGATCCATAAATTATATATGAACCAAGTCTTCTAACCTTTCTAGAATTACTCCCACCCTTTATAATATCCAATTCAATTTTGAAACATAAAAAGTACTAATTATTTCCGAAATAATTGAAAACGGAATTAACAAAAAATAAGAATTTAAAAGTCGTTGACTACCAGAAACAATTGAGATTACTCAATTGGAGATATTCATCTTTCCGAGTTCCGACTCGTGAAAGTGGGTGCACGTGAATTTCTCGTGGAGGGATACAATATTATAATTCGCGAAGCAGGACTATGAATTGATAAATACTTGAGTTTTTGTTTGTAGAATGGATATATAGTTCACATTTTATGAATGGAATATTTCATATATGAATTATTCACGTTTTCAAGACATAGAAAAAGACGTTCACTTGTCATCTGGCATATAATCCAGTTTACTGGACAAATTTGAAATCATTTAAAATATCTATCAAATTGGCACACATTTTTATTTGATTTATTAATTTCGTGGTCGTATTTGTATATCTCTCGTGGGATTGGAACTCGTGTAATTGAGGAATTTAACCAAATCGTATACAAAATTGCATGCATGTGAATTAATCCATTGAACAAGACACAAATATTTAAAGTCGAGATCCCTAGAAAAGTAATGATAGATATCCAATTTTAACATCTTTTGAGATACGACGCGAGAGTACAGTATTTTCATTTAACGACATTTGTATATATATTATTGATAAAGCAGCAACGACATTTAAAAATAATAATAATTTGATTTATTAAATCAAATCATGACCAAGTACAGATTGGGATATTTATCGATAAATAATGCAATTGGCCACGTTTTTTAAACTCAAATCTAGTATAAAATATTGCGTTTTCCACAGTGTCATCCACCACTGGATTGTACTTCAACTTTACAATAATCGACTGTCAAAGACCTCAACCTGCTCGGCCATGGCTTCCTCTTCCATAGCTTCTTTCTCATCTTCGTTCCTCCAAATTCCATTCCAAAATCTCTCACCAAAACTTCCAGCAGATCCCACAAAGATTTGGAAACGGCGTACATTCTCTGCGCAGCCGTTCATCACCGCCGCGTTATCGGAATTAGACACTGTTGCGGTTGATACATCAGAGCCCTCCAAGCTTCCAATCAAAGAAATCCCCGGCGACTACGGGCTTCCGTTTATCGGCCCCTGGAAAGATAGGCAAGATTTTTTCTACAATCAAGGCAGGGAAGAATTCTTCACGTCAAGAGTGAAAAAATACCAGTCCACCGTCTTCAGAAGTAACATGCCGCCGGGACCCTTCATTTCCTCCGCCTCAAACGTCATTATATTGCTCGACGGCAAGAGTTTTCCGATCCTTTTCGACACCAGCGTAGTAGAAAAGAAGGATCTTTTCACCGGCACGTATATGCCCTCCACCGAGCTCACCGGCGGCTACAGAATCCTCTCTTATCTCGATCCTTCCGAAGCCAACCACACCAAGCTAAAGAACCTGTTGTTTTTCCTACTCACTAATCGCCGGGAAGCATTCATCCCGGAATTCAGTAAAGCCTACACCCAGATGTTCGAGGGACTAGAGAAGGATTTGGCGGCAAAAGGAAAAGCCAGCTTCGGAGACGCCAATGATCAAGCGGCGTTCAATTTCTTGGCCAAAGCATTTTACGGCGTGGACCCGAAGGACACCAAGCTCGGAACCGACGCGCCAGGGATCATTACCAAATGGGTGCTATTTAACCTACACCCGATACTAACTCTCGGTTTGCCCAGAATTTTAGACGACCTCCTTCTCCATACATTTAGATTGCCGCCAGCTTTGATCAAGAATGATTACCAGAGATTGTACGATTTTATCTACCAGTACTCCGGCCCCATCCTCGACCAAGCAGAGAAGGACGGGCTTTCTCGGGAGGAAGCTTGCCACAATCTCTTATTTGCCACGTGCTTCAATTCCTACGGTGGATTCAAAATCTTGTTCCCAAGCATCGTCAGCCTGGTTGGCCAAGCTGGAGAGAAGCTGCACGCGGAACTAGCCCAGGAAATCCGATCGGCCATCAAATCCAGCGGCGGAAAACTCACTATGGGAGCGATGGAAAGCATGCCGTTGATGAAGTCGGTTGTGTACGAAGTGCTGCGCATCCAGCCTCCAGTGCCTCTGCAGTACGCGAAGGCGAAGCAAGACATTGTGATCGAGTCACACGACGCGGCGTTTACTGTGAAGGCAGGTGAGATGATGTTTGGGTACCAACCGTTTGCTACGAAGGACCCCAAGATATTCGACCGACCGGAGGAGTTCGTACCAGACCGGTTCGTGGGTGAAGAAGGGGAGAAACTTTTGAAGCACGTGCTTTGGTCCAATGGACCGGAAACAGAGTCTCCCACCGTAGGGAACAAACAATGTGCGGGGAAGAATTTTGTGGTGATGGGGGCGAGGTTGTTGGTGGTGGAGCTCTTTCGCCGCTACGATTCCTTCAATGTCCAGACCACTACGTCGACGCTAGGCGGCTCCGTTGACATCACGTCAGTAAAACCAGCAACTTCCTAAACCGACCGGGTTTTGGCTCTCTTACTATCTGAGCTTAGTTGTATGCTTTTGTTCGGTCGAGATAACTATCTGGCATAATCTTGTTCTTACATAATTGTTACTCTTGGAATTGAATGGCCATCGTATCTCATTTTAGTACTTTACATGGGACTTGAGACTTTCATTCTGAGGATTGTTCATCTCTTTGGAGTGGGTAGAGGTCGGTGAAAAGAATTACTATCTATCCATAAAATTTATGACTCAAGAAGGAACAACGGAACTCGAATTTATATTCAACTTAATGATGTTGACGATGATATATAAATTCAAATATATAAGAAATTCTATTAGTTTAAAATGAAAAAAACGATCATTTACGCAAAACACTCTTTTATCATACATCTAATCATTTTTTTTACAACAGCATATTCTTAAAAATCAACCAAATTTATATGCAACGATAATTTTAAATACAGAAGATATTGGGCAGTCCATTCTATTTCTACTTTGATTAGTTTAGCTACTCTATATTTTAATTTGTAAGGATAATAATATCACAAAACATGTCGCTGACACAAATTTGTGCTTTAATAATAATAACATATTTCTGAAACTAGAACCTAGCACGTCATCAACACGTTTGTAAAGTGCAACACAGTCTGACATATATTTCTCTATACTAATAACTTAAATCCCATCGTATATAATCGCAAGGATGAAACTAAAAATAAAATACTAGGGATAATTGCTTTATTGTCGATTCATGTGCTGACTGCTAACGCAGATGGGTTTAATTAACACGTGACATATTTGGAGTCTTCAAATGAACCAATTGTGGTTAAAAAGCTGAGGTGGGGCTCGTAGACAAACTTTGATGAGATAAGATTATGACCATTGTCCTACAAACAAAAGGTATTCTATCTAATACCCCATGTGTCTATGCCAAATATTTTTACCCCAAATGGCTTCGGTCGAATGTTAAAGAGCCGGCGAATTCCGATTGTTACTAACATTTGGATGGTCCAGAATCGGTTTCTTTCTTTACATAGAAAGGCGAACGAGGCAATAATTTGTTGGAAATGTTATTGGCCTACAAATTTTGGTTGTATGAATAAAATTAGAGTCAACAAATTTGATGCTTCAAAATGTGTTATCGGTTCCGTCCAGAAAGTTATACCTTGCCATCTGAGGAGATCAAGTTGTTCTTCTACAAATTAGGGAAGCTGGTCCGATACTCAAATAGAAATATCAGTAGACGTAGGGTGTTATCCCGACGAAAACCCTCCGACGATTAAGTGTTTGGTTTGTTTTGAATATTGATCGAGAATGTATGATTGTTGTGAATGATCGTAAAATTAAACGAACATGGGTATTTATAGAGAAAAAGATCTCGATTGCGTGTACGTCATATGACCAATCATGATTAGGTATGACTTTGACAGTCTATCCTGCACACATAATCAGACCAATCATCATCCAGTATGAGGCTGGCAATAACTGAGAACACGTTATCCGGGTTAATCATTATACAATATGTGTCTGACAACTTTTGACCTCTTCAGAAAAGGATCCTCGGGAACGGGTTCTCGGGATTTTACAAAACCTTGAAAATAATTCCTACTCGGACTCTAAGTAATTTTCCTTTCCTGTCATCAAAATTATTAGAAATTGATAAACATAATATCGAATTGTGGACTTTGTCTCCTATATATTGCTACATGAATAAGAATGTGGGTTGATTTGTAAGGCCTGCTCCGATCAGACAAATCATTTTCTCCTCCAATGCATTGCTATTTTAGCGCTATGTTAGAGGAGTTCCAGGGTGAATGATTTTTATTGTTTTGTTTTCATTTGTGTGAGATACGTTGGCCCAAATCCCTTGTTTGTTGGCCCTTTCTCTTATACACGGCCCAAGCCCATTATAACCGCTTACCTTATTCACCGCTGATTTCCTAGCGAGAATCTCGGCCGTCCATTTGTTATATGTGCTTCTCTGTCGTGTGTAATTGTGACGCATTATTCTCCTTTCCCTATTCTGATAGCGAAACCCTAACCCTCTCGTGTCTCTCTGCCGCCTCTTGGCTTCTCAGCCTTTTTTGTGAGCGACTCCGGCTAAATCTCTGTGTGAGACCTTGTTCTCCTCTTGTCTGAGACTCTTGTCTCAGTACTGTGAGGGAAGGGGCTCTCGAGACTTCGGGTTTTGGGGCTTGGGTGTGTGACAGAGGCTGCCTGGTAGTCAGTGCGTTGCTGCGGCCTCCGGTGGTTCTCTGGGCTGGGGTCTGAGTGTTTCACCTCCTGATCTTGTGTCCTGCTTGAGCTCGATAGTTGCTGGTGTCTCTCAAGAAGGGGTCTTGGCTTGGTGCCTGAGCCAACCTTCTGGAACTACTACTTCTGGTTCTGGGTTGTATCTCGTATACCTGTTTGTTCTCTGGTTTACTAACTGGACACCACCCTCGGGTGTCCACCTCCAGTGTTTCTTCTTGCTTCTGTTTTTGATTGCAGGTACAAAAGACTCTCAGGTGTAGAGGAAAACACAACAATTTGTTTAAGTGATATATATTTGTTATAAATGGTTAATCATAGTATATGTTGATTTTAATTCGCAATTATTATATGAGATAATAATAAACTTGATTTTTTATTATACTCATTTAATTTATAAAAAAATATAAAAAATTAACCACAAAATAAAATAGAAACTAAATTACTGAAAAAACACCTTATTATGAAAATCATGTTACCATTCAATATAAAATATATAGTATTTTGATTAATATGTTAATAAATATATTGTGGAATAAAAATTAGTTGTAGTAGATAAAATAGTAGAAAATTTTCAGAGATAGTTCATTCTCATGCACAATTTAGAGTTGACGGAGAGATCGAGTTTATAGTTGTATTAGAAATTACAGTATCAAGTCAATGTTGCACTAAGACAGTGTAGTGTATTGATGCCATAAGATACTGCAAAATCATGAAAGTTTAATATGATACAACAAATGTCAGTGTATGCTATATATATCTGAGTAAAAAGTTTAATTACATCTAATTGAATTCATTAATTGAACTTCCTTATCATATAATACACGAGTTCATTCAAAATATGATCAACATCAAGGAAATTATTACAACCCTCAATTGTTTACATTTTTGAAATGATTCAGCAAACTATTTGATGAAGGGGAGCTCTGATCGCTTCGCCAGGAATCCTGAACTGAATCTGGAGTAAAATCTGCGATAGTATCTGATGAATTCGTGCTACTGAAGGGACCACTGCAACTCAATTCATGCTTCAAACTCATCTGTTTCAATGGTTTTTCGCTTAAATTCGAAGAAGATGGACACGAAGATGCTTCATCTAATGAATTGGACCATCTACTCAGCTCAATCTGTTCCAATTCAATGGAAACTTCCGTCATTGAAGGCCTCATATCCCTGTGATACGCCAGGCATCTGAATGCCAGTTCAGCCACTTTGTGAACCGAAGAAACTGTCCACGGATCCAAGTTTAGTTCGAGGGACGGGTCGATTATCTCGCCTAGACAGCCTCTTCCAATCCTGTCTACAGCTAATGCAGCAAGATTTACTTCATCCTGAGGGCGACTAAAATCCACAGCTCTCCGAGCTGTTATGATCTCAATAAGAACGACACCAAAACTATATACATCGCTCTTATCGGATAAATGAAAATGCTGATGATACTGAGGGTCGAGATACCCGGGGGTGCCCTGAGGGGCAGTTGAGATGTGGGATGACTCGACCATACCTAATCTTGAAAGGCCAAAGTCTGCTACTTTGGACTTGTAGTTGTAGTCTAGAAGTATGTTGCTTGATTTTATATCCCTATGATAGATAGGTGGGTGCATTGCATTATGAAGATAGGAAATAGCTTGAGCTGTTTCTGATGCAATAGTTAAACGAACTGGCCATGGAAGGCCATTGCCTTTTTCTCTCTGGAGATGCTGGGATAAGGTACCATTAGGCATGAACTCGTAAACAAGAATCTGCTCCTCGTGTTCGATGGAGCAACCTAGGAGCCGGACTAGGTTCGGATGGCTCACTGAGGATAGGAGTTTGATCTCGTTTATGACTTGTTCGATGCTGTCTGCATCTCTTCGCTTGATTCTCTTGATGGCAACCCATCCCTCGTTCAGTTTACCGGAGTAGACTGTTCCATAGGCCCCATTGCCGAGCCTTCTTTTCTCAGAGAAGGAATCCGCGGCTTTCTCGATTTCTTTGTAGGCGTAAACTGGAATGGTGATACCGGCGCTTTTGCAAAGCTGGCGGCCTTTTCTGCTTCTGCTTCTCAGTTTGGATCTTTTCTTGATGAAACAGAAGATGAGGGCGAGGCCGGTCATTAGTGAAGCACCTGCAGCTAGTCCTGG
This sequence comes from Dorcoceras hygrometricum, assembly GCA_001598015.1. Lineage (NCBI taxonomy): Eukaryota > Viridiplantae > Streptophyta > Magnoliopsida > Lamiales > Gesneriaceae > Dorcoceras > Dorcoceras hygrometricum. The sequence continues at coordinate 798,092 of KV016225.1, forward strand.
AAAAGCTTTTATACATTAATGATACATCCAAACACACTCTACTGTGATGCCACAAAAGAAATGGTGTGATTCATTACCTCCAACTAGAACTCCAATTCTTGTTGTTCCACCGCATCTGCCGTTCATGTACTTCGATGGATTGCATCCTAATGATTCTGTTTGTGTACATATGGTAAATATACAAAAAAATTACACAATTCACAAGTTCAGAAAACAGGTCATCAATCATCAGGATGAGTAATGAATCATGAGCATTGGCTTATGATCAATGTCATAAGCCAATGGCTTATAGATGTGTGCTAATTACGTATCCTAATATTAGTCTTTCTTGGTACTATTACCCAGAAAAGACCTTCAGTTTTTCTGATATCTTGAGGCGTACCTGCCCAAGATTTCGTGGGACTTGTTCATAGTATAATTTGAACCAGAAATTCATTAGAAAATGATTTTTCCACAATGAAATGAATATTTTTTTTCCACAACGGAATGATGTAGGGAAATTTTGGCGCATTAGGCTACATAGTGGGTGACTCTTGACCGAATATGCAACAAAAATGATGTAGCAAAAAGCTATCATACTTTAGAATAATAAATTTTATAATGCGGGCATGGTTATGCTTTTGTTCGATCCACTTGAACCAATATTGTTGTTTACAATAATTTGTTTGTAGAAAACATCATTGTTTCGGCAAATAGTACTTTTTGTCATGAATGTAATTATACATATTTCGTATATTACTAGTATTTTAAAGTATTAAAACCTCGTACGTATATTATTTTCTAAAAATTAGCCTATAAGTTATAGAGCTCTAACCAATGTAAAATTTAAGAATTTTGTTGTGGTCACATGTAATTTGATGAATTTAAGTAACACAAAATGTCATATTGTGATCTGAAATAAGAACTTTGACAAGAAAAAACACTAAAGCAAGAATCCGACGAGAATGAAGTTAAAGTAAAATGAAGAGATGAAAGGAACTTTACCTTTCGAGCAACCCAGTCCGTCGATGAATCCATCTCCGGCGAACCCCTCGGCGCATTGGCACCTGTAACCCGGGGGATTCCCTTCAAGCGGCGTCGACCCAATCCGAACACACCTCGCATTCTCAGCACACTGGCATCCTCCCAAAATCCACCACTCCAGTCTCACAATCTGCACGTCCAAAGACACAGAGGAACTGTTCCCGAAAGACTCCATCGAGATCGTTGAGAACAGAGACCTACAACCGGTCCTCCTCAACTTCCCATAATCTATAAACGAGCTCCGATTGTCCTCCTCCGAGTAGCAGCTTATGCTGTCATTCCTCGCATTGCAGTCGAGCAGCTCGAAGTGGGTCTGCACCATCGTCGTGGGGATGAAGCACGAGGTGCGCATCCCGCTGCAGTTCTGCAGGAGCACCGCGTTGTGTGACGTTGGGGCGTAGTTGGATGTAAACAGGCTGCGCAGCTCCTCCACAGGTCGACCGCAAATCGCCGGAATCGTGAGCAAGATGGTGTCGGACGTGACGGACTGGACGGGGAAACCGGCGGCGAGGACTGTTCCGTTTGAGCTGCAGTTTAGTTTGATCTTGCAGCCGGATGAGAATCCGAAAGGGAAATGAAGTTTTTGGCCGCCGCATGTCTGGTTGCAGGAAGCTAAAATACATGGAACGATTGACAGAACAAATACCAGCAACTGTACGAGGTTGATTCTTGTTTTCATTTTCAAGAATCAGGGGAATGCATGGATTTATGAACCAGCTAGTGTTGTCGTTTTTTAAAGTGGTAAAAAATCTAATGTCATTTTTTTCTGCAAAAAAATGAAGGATCGAAGATGAGATTGAGTAAATTGGTTGACGGTTGGAATCAAGATTTTGATGGCGATGGAAACGGAAACAGAGTGGAAATGATCAAACAAATGATCGATGATTGAGGAATATATCTATTTGGAGATGCTTTTTCTTCCTTCTACACCTCCCTCTCATCTTTTTCAAACTTCTACGTTGAAAACTATTCGGTTCTTGTGACACAATTTTGTTGTATCTGACTTAATAAATTATAATATTTACCCAAGAAAAACGAAATTTGTTCAATCCTGAAATCAAAATATATCTTATTTATAAATATTAAAGAATTCAATCACAAAGGACCGAAAATAATCAAAGCCCTGTAGTCTTCTGTATTTGTCTTTGAGATTGTATTTTAACCAGCCTAATTATTGAGTTACATTAGGTGATGATTGATTAATTTGCAAATGGTTGGAGTGGTTCATAATGGATCAAGTGAGGTAGTGTTGGATGGCTCCAAAAGTCAATCTTTTCACCGGTATTTCAGCTCAATTGTCAACTTGAGTTGAGGCTGCCCCTGGGCTGGTCACGGGCCACTCTTTATCTACATTTAACTGCATATTAATAAAGTTAAATTCCAATAAAAGTGTGATAAAGAATCGAGGCTTATAGAAACATTTAAATTTCTTGGGATACTTAATTATTTTGAAAGTAACTCGTTTTTATATAAGAATGAATGTACAAAAATGAATAAAACAACATCAGACCAAAGGTTTTTGTTTCAGGTAGATACTTATCTTTGTCGTTTAAATACATATTACGAAAACAAATCATTAAATTTTGTACGTTGTTTCTTCATTTAATATTTGTTCAAATGCCTTTCAAGATAATACTAGGATTTCTTCACATGAAAACTTTTAGAGGGCCTCAGGCTTCGTAAATGGTACGAGATATCGTATCATGCAAGACTTCGTTATCAATTTATTTAAAAATCATTACACTAAATAATATTCTTTGTTGCAATTATTGACTAGTATTCCTTTAAACAAGATTGTAGGCATGTGCATACAGTTGCAAATTTGTTTTGTTTTGTTCTTTTTCCAAATATTTTGCTTCACGGGATAGATCATCGCGGAAAATTCCGCGTTGTAAACACTTAATTAATTAATAAATATCAAACTCGGCCAATATGCCAACATCAGAAAATTATTTAAAAGTCGTTAAAATGAGGGATCCATTTCCTCGTTATATTAATATATATAGTGTACCCTGTGCCCCCCAACAAGTTCACCAGTCATCATTATCATGATGAGGCAAGCATGAAATTACTATGCAAAATGCAGATTTTTATTTTTAAAAATTAATGTTTCACCGCGCCTTCCACTAAGGTATAATCGTGTGGTTTAATTTAATAGGCTGTCAAGCATAAATTTAATGATTTGATGCCCACCATAATCACATCGGGACCCGAGGACCGAGCAATTCACCATCAGCACTACCTACATCATCTAAGGCGAGAGCAACCAAGGAGCACGCGCGCAGCTCAGGAGTCCTGACCGAGGCCTTGAGACCTTCTCGGGAGTCACGCCTCGGGAGGCGCCCGAGCATCTACGTCGTGAAGGGGAGCTAGCGTACCGATGAAGCAATTTGAGCTCGGGGTAACTCCCGAGGACCCCGACCCGACGTACTGAAGAATCCACCCTGGGTACGTTTTTCCTTCTTTAGAAGATCCAGATACGATACTTGTTTCCTTCTTTAGAGAGTCCGAGGACGATACGACTTTCTTTGTTTGCCTAACAAAATCCCCGGAAATCACGGAGAAGATCTCGCCCATCCGAGATATCCGCACTTCTCCAACGACTTAGCTCCTCTATAAATACCACTAGGTTTGCTCCTTTGTATTCATTCACTCATTCTTGCACACTCTCGCACACAGTTATATTTGCTCTCATTTGCTCTCGCGCGTACGGCTGACTTAAGCATCGGAGGGGCTTCGCCGGACACACTTTCGGCGCCCTCTGACGAGTGTTCATTGGTTACATGTATACGCACGTACTCTCCAGTTCCCGACGCCCGACGTGCCCGAGGTACTCGACGTGGTGATAGCTCGTCGGCTGAACTATTTGGTTACATCAGATTCATTTACATATATGAGTGATTCAATTGGCAGAATATTTTTTTTCACATCTCAATTAACAGCTTGCGTTTTCGATGAAATAAGTGCGAGTTAGATTTTCAGATGTGTAGAAATATGTAGGGAGAAAGTTAAAATTAGAATAATAAAATACTTAGATTTTTTAATCAGTTGCTTTCAATGTAAATGATGCATTGAACGCGTATTAGAATAAGTCCCGAGGACTATGTTCATGTGGCTGATTAAAATATGTGAAATTTGTATGTAAGTAAATATAAAATTTTGACACTTGCACCTGCTTAGTTTAATCGCTAGCTTATGAGCCCCGCACGTCCCAACTAATGAACGAATAAGGTGTAATTAATTTAAGACTGCCTCTTTTATTTTATTTCGTATTTGGGTCTGGTCTTCCTCTTTTGGTTCTACTTGAATATTTTTGTCTCCGACTTGACCCTTGCTGATACCATGTAGGAGGTGAGAATAAATTATTTATCGAAAACAAAATCGATATTTATTATTCCATTTTTAAAATTTGGAGGTATTGCAAAAAATTGAACTTTCAAATTTGAATCAATACTCAACTCTCGGTGTAGCATAAAATATCGATAGATCGGTCGTCCCTTACTTTATTCAATTCTTGGATCAAATTCTACGTAATATTATACACTATTATTTTATATGTTGATTTATCATATCTCAACCACAATCAGACGGTGATGGAGTGTTGTAGAACAACCCAACGGTGGTTCTCTCGTACATCATTTGGGCCCACCAAGACTTATTAAACATTTGTTCTGCAGGTCGAAAGCCCAATATATTCAGTTTCCACGAGGCCCAAAACAAAACTCCCTATTAATTATGTATGAGTTTTATCTATCTATCTATCTGCGTATGATTTACAAATTTGTCATTGAGTGAATTCATCACCCAAGTGTGTGTGGACTCCAATGCCCACTTTAATTAATTACCTTAGTCAGACGCAATAAAGATAATATTGAAAGAGTTCATGAAATTTCCTCAAAGGTAAAATTGGTAGCTTATCTTAGCCACCAAGCAAGTAACCTACTCTTAAAGGTTTTCGTGGAATAAGGGACAAATTATCTTCGTATTGAAAATTTTAAAAAACATTTGGTTGAAAATATGATTTCGCTCCTTGCAAGGTATATTAGAACCACTATCTCCTCCTCATATAGCTTGACCCGATAATGATTCCTTCAATTTTTTTTTTAACCAAAACAGAAGTCATCTCTCCAATTCAAACTAAAGGCTTATCTTTGTTCCTATTTCTGAAAACTGGGAAATAAAACCGTGACCGAAAACCAAGACCATATAGAGACTTGTAAATTGGTTTTAGGTAAATTATACAGAAACGTCAAATTTTATCCCTATTCAATGCATTTGAAAAATTAAAACGTGATGCTATTGATAGTTTAAGCAATTATCCACGAGATAAACAAAAAAGCAATTGTCGCCCTAAAATGCTTTCAAGTTTCAATGCCTCACTAAAAGCAATTTCCCTCTATAAGGTTATAACACGTGCTCTCCGGTTAACATGCGTGGAATTTACAATGGCTAAAATTAGTTTCACTTTATCATACCCACACGGCTAAAATTACTTACTATATAAATGTATCACGCAAAGTTTAATCAACTTACGACCGTGATTTAGAAGTAGCACTATGTTCATATGATAAAACTTAATAAATTGAGGGTGAAATTTATCCAACGAATTTCAATTCTCTAGCTAATTCGTTTGATAACAAAATATTCGAAAGCATGCAATAACAAAATGTGGTACAATGAGTTATATCTTTTCATGCTTTTACATACATATTCGATCCAATACATTTTTATAATTTCATAGCATGGAGAATATCTGTACGTATGATAAAGTCATTAATTGGTTTGATAATTACGTCATAGGTGTAGATTACTTACCGGGACACCAGGGAATATTGTTTGTGACGCTTGAGATGAATTATTTAAAATAAACATACATGCGCACACGAACGATTGCAGACCGTTCATTCTCAAATAATCTGATGATCCCATCGACTTAGGGTATTTTTTTTATTATTTAATGCCTAAATTGTATTGAAATATCAGATTACCATCTCTTGTAATCTTATTTAATGATCATCAGCACATAATTAACAAAAAAGAGTACCTTGCTTGTTAAATAAGTATGTGGCATAAAATGATAAAACATTCAAATAATTAGAACAGGTCAACATCGCAATCATCAAAATTTTTTATTCTCCTCTTTGATAAATAAAAATCTTCGATGAAGATAATACTAGGAAAAAAAGAAGAAGCAGTGTCCCTTTAGAACTTGACAAGCGTCATGTCTTCACTTGTATGTTAATTGATAAGTAGCTTTCGTTTCTGTATATATTGTTAGACTTGAAATCTAAGATCAAGAATAAACAATAAAATATCTCGAGTGTTTTTAAAAAGGGTTCTGTCAAGTTAAAACTTTGTTCCCTTTCAGAAAGAAAATTATATAGAGCACAATTCTCATAATATCCACAAAAATAAACTTTTTGGAACAAATGTCAAAACCCAATGTCCCAAGTCCTTCATTTTATTTTATTTTATATTAAATAGAATCCTCCCCTTTATAGTTTATACCTCCCGCCTTTAAATTTTGCATTAGCTAGAAGTTCTCTCATTCACTCTGTGTCCACGGCTTTCTCCCAATCAAATCCTTCTTTGATTTCATTCCACAAAAATATGCAAATTCTGTTTGGTAACAGCAAAAGTACTGAAGACGGGTTTGGAATGAGAGGAGGAGAGAAAAGGTCTACCAATATGTTAGATAACTCGATTTCAAACAAATCTTCATCTTCCTCGTCGGAAGTTGATGATTCCAGCCGACTAAGCTGCGAGGGATCCCCGACAATGATGTCTCCATGGAACCAAACATCACCATTCGCCAAACCACCGTGGACCCCTAACTTCTCCGAAAACATGTCTCAGAATGTTCCTCAAAGTGGCCTGATTTGCTCCCTCGTCAGAGAAGAAGGCCACATATATTCTCTAGCTTCCAAGGACGGCACACTATACACAGGTTCAGACAGCAAGAACATCCGAGTTTGGAAAAACAAGCAAGAATTCTCGGCCTTCAAATCCAAAAGTGGCCTTGTCAAAGCCATTATCATCTCCGGGGACAAGATTTACACTGGTCATCAGGACGGAAAGGTTCGTGTGTGGAAGATTAATCCCAATGATCTGAGCATGCACAAGCGATCAGGCACTTTCCCTGCATTCTTTGACATCTTCAAAGCCTCGATCAGGCCTAAGAATTATGTGGAGGTGAAGAGAAATCGAACCGCCATCTGGATCAAGCATGCCGATGCCATTTCCTGCCTGAGCATGAATCAGGAAAAAGGGCTCCTGTATTCAGCTTCATGGGACAGAACTTTCAAAGTCTGGAGAGTAGAGGATTCAAAATGCCTTGACTCAGTTAAGGCACACGAAGATGCCGTGAATTCCGTCGTTTCAAGCATGGAAGGAATAGTCTACACCGGCTCGGCCGACGGCACCGTAAAAGTGTGGAAACGAGAACAGGAAGGTAAGGTGGTAAGGCATGTTTTGACTCGGACTTTGCTCAGCCAGGAATCAGCAGTCACAGCTCTGGCCGTAAATGATTCTGGTTCAGTCGTGTATTGCGGGTCCTCCGATGGGATAGTGAATTTCTGGGAGATGGAGAAGGAGCTACTTTCACACAGTGGAGTGCTGAAAGGCCACAAGCTGGCAGTGCTGTGCCTTGCGGTGGCGGGGAAGTTAGTCTTCAGCGGATCTGCCGATAAGACTATATGCGTGTGGCGGAGGGAAGGGGCGGTGCATACGTGTCTGTCGGTCTTGGCGGGACACACAGGGCCGGTTAAGTGCTTGGCCGTGGAGGAGGATTCTGCCGTGGAGGCAGGAGATAAGAAGTGGGTAGTGTACAGTGGGAGTCTCGATAAATCCGTGAAGGTGTGGAAGGTGTCGGAGATAGTGCCGGATATGGATCGGATGGCCTTGATGCAGCAAAATAATGGGAAATTTGATTGGAAATCATTACCTTCAGCCAAGTATTAAAATACATAGTGGAAGACTTGTTTATAAATGTGTAGCCAGATTTAGATTTCGTGATCTGTATCCACGTAAAAGGTAGATATTCTTCGTGGTTTCAGAACTTTTGGTTTGATTTTGATGGAACAAGATCGAGGAGAGCTTATGGAACTCATCATGAGTTGGTCATATCTTTTTTGTCATACACGATGCATGACGCAATCTGTTGCATCATCATTCAGAAGATGCGCTTTATACTTTTTCTTATTGAAACAAAAGATACGCATTATAATATATATATTATGAAGGCGAAGTTAGGCTCGTATTCTTTCGGTTTTTCAGGAAAATGCACACCTTGCATTAATCATTTTACATCTATTTACATAAATAACGTTGAATATCGTAGCCTTATCTGTGGCCGGTGATCGCCACAAATTATGGCCACAATGTATGATCCAAGTGTCATACATATAAAATATCTTAATTTGAAAAATGAATGTCGTGAGTTGGATCCAGGTATTTTAACCCCACATGCAGGTTAATTTAGAAGGTAAACTGATTTTTTCTGAAAAATGAAAAAAGCTGTATATTAAATATAAAAAGAATTTAGATTGAGGAACAACTCAAATCTCTTCTTGGGCCGGCCCACTTGAGCACTTGAGTACGAGTTTATTAATAAAAAGAGTCTCTCCAAATTCCTTCAAAACCACAATATGTCTATTTAATTCTAGGATTGTTTTTGCTCATTTATGATACACGGGGTATCTTGGAATACTGAAGTAGTTCATCCTCTCGATATATAGTTCAACAATAATGTGGCTCCATAAGATATATGGCAACTGAAACACGGTTTAAAATTACTGAAACATCACTCTTCACTTTTATTCTAGATTTATTTGTAATACAAAGGCATGACCAGTACGTAAATATCATGCAACAAACAACTTAAAAAAAAAAAAAAAACAAGAAACATAGTAGCAAGTAGATATATGTAGCTGTTGGATTCATGCATACGTTTCAGTCGGCAATCTTGGTTTTATCACAACCTCAAGTGGAGTGGCCTTTGGATTTGTAGTACCGAAACTTCCCGTCATGTCAATGGATTCACCGGAGGCTATGGAAACGTCGAATCCATGCAAGAAGCTAGCGAGTGCGAGCTGCGTGCCCTGAAGGGAGAAAGAAATCGCAGGGCACACCCGTCTGCCACCACCAAAAGGAAGCAACTCGAAGTGCTGTCCCAGTACATCGATCTCCTTATGGCTTTCAAGGAACCTCTCCGGCTGAAATTCCGTAGGGTTCGACCAAACACGAGGGTCTCGATGGATTTTCCATAGGTTCACGAATAAGCGTGTCCTGGCAGGGATGAAGTAGCCTGAAACTGTGCAATCCTCAATCGCCTCACGGGGGATAACAGGTATCGGTGGCTGTAGACGAAGTGTTTCTTTGATTATCGCTTTTATGTAGACTAAGTTTTCAAGGTCAGATTCTTTCACTTGTCTGCATTTACCAACATGCTCGTCTAATTCATCCTGAGCTTTTTTAAAGGCGTGGAGGTTGTTGAGTAGCAAGCATAGAGCCCAAGTGAGTGTGATTGTCATCGTATCTGTTCCTCCTAGCATCATTGTCTACACACAACAGCAAATATTACTAATACTTACATAAACTAATGACTCTTAATGTGGTTACCATATATATCTTATGCTTGATTGAAATTTTTATCTATTTACTGGTAGTGACCCTAGCCTAATTTACCCATTATAGAGGGACTAAAGAATATATCGAACATCCAAGTTCTGCAAAATCGATGCGGCATATGGGTTGTGCCCATATCTGTCGCACAGGCATGGACCCATATTAGAGATATGGGTTACCTTCTCTGTAGGATCCACACCCATGTGAAACATATGGTTTGTATCGTCCGCATCCAAGAAACCATCCCGGTCCGTACATATACCTCTTAAACTTCATCTTATTAGCAAAATCTGAATGACTGGTGAAATCAGTAATATGTCTTATCAACATGACTGATAAAAAGTGGTTCAGCAATATATGGAGACTGAGAAGATCGTAGATTTGATTTACCTTGCATGTTGCTTTATTTATTGTGTCAGCATCATACAATGGAAACTGCTGAGAAACGGGACCTGCAATACTCAACATTTCACCCATGAAATCAAATTCTTGATTCCCATCAGCTTGCCTGCTTTTGTGTTCCTCCAACCAAAGCTGCATCACTGCGTCAAAGGCTTTTCCAGTTTTCTTCATAGCCTTATGCATTCCGCTAAACATAAGATCGAACCATTTGAGATATGGAAGCACATCTGATACAGTAAAAACAGTCATCATTTTGAAGAATTCCCTTATCAATTGTCTCCATTTCTCCTTCTGTCCGACGTCCACCTTCTTCTCTACGTCTCCTGCGACGGTTCTCACCATCAAGCTAATAGTCATGTCCCCGAAGAGCTTCTTCATATCCACCACTACCTTCTCCTTTTCCTTGCTTTTACACTGATCAAACAATAACTTCATCAGGGCTTCAACCTCAAGCTCGCGCACACCTCTAAGAATGGCCACTTTCTTGTTGGAGAGCAGATTCAGAACCGAAATCTTACGCATTTCACGCCAATAAGGACTGTAATTGGTCAACCCAACCATGGCGTAGTTGTATCCCATGATCCCCATTCCTGCGGTTCGGGGCCGGTTGGAGAAGTTTATATCGTTGATTCTGAAGCATTCTTTGGCTGCTTCCCAGGTGTTCACTATCAGGGCTCGGCGTGTGCCTAAGCGGATAGTGAAAATGGGGCCGTATTTGTCTGCCATATTCGACAGTGTGGTGTAAACTGGTTCAGGACCTGATATCACAGCCAAATGACCGATAAATGGCCAACCACCAGCTGCTTCCGGGGGCAACTTTTCGGTTGTGATTGCTTTTCTTCGCAGCAAATGAAACGATCCAAGAACAAATGTTGCTGCAATAGAAACCATGGCAGTGGCAATAAGCCATGGTGACAGGAGCCACTCCATAAGTTACAGCCGAACCTGATGATGTCTCGTTCTCACAGCTAGTTACACATCTACCCTATATATATATATATCTATACAACTAAGAGCACAACTATTGATCTCTCATTAATATACTCGAAACTTTTCACTTTCTATTATATTATTTTTTCGGGAAATTTAGGAAAAAGGGAGCGATAGACAGATTAATTCGATAGAAGGGAGCGAGAGTTCTTTTACTTTTTTACACTTGCACCCAATCACGTTTTAGTTGTTAAATTATCTAATAATCACCGATTACATTTTTAAAAACACAATTAGTAACTTAAAAACATCAACAAATTTAAAAAAGTAAAAAAATGACGCTACACGACTTTTAAAAAACGTAAGACCTCCTCCCTACCATCTCGACGAAACAAACATAGCACAGCGCGCGTATTCTTCTTCGACGCACGAACGGCTCTTCAGTTTTCTTTCCCTTCACCCGACGAGACCTACCAAAAACAAAAAACCTCATCGTCGATTGTCATTGTTTGAGTTGCAAAATGGTGAAACGCAAAGCAATCGAAGCAGTGGAGATGGAACTACAAGAACGAACTTTCGACAATAACCGCATGGTACGTACCCTCCTCGACACTTAACCTGAATGATTTCGGCAATAAACGCAAAGTTTATGTTATTGTTATTGCTTTCTACATTTCATGTTTCGAGTTATGTTATTAAATGATTTGAGTGTTTGGGTCGCGATTAGTGAGTGTCCAGTATGTGCATGTTGGTGGTGAATCTGTGAACGAAAATGGGTCGCGAATAGGTAGACGGCGTGGGTCGCGAATAGGTAGACTGATGTGTGGGTCGCGATAATATGTATAGTAAGGTGTGGGTCGCGAATTTGTATATCGTTGTGGGTCGCGAATAATTTTTTACTGTCGCGACCCATGTTTTGTCTTGCTAATTTTCTTTTCTGTTAAACTGTCTTGTAGATTTTTTGTCCAACAAAACTCCAGAAAGGGCAAGTTTTTGACTGCAAATTAACATTGGGATCACCATTCCATGAAGTTTGTCAAAGAATTCTCGAATTTTTGAATGAACGTGAGCTTCAAACAATGGTCCAAGACGGGCAGTTTGGCAATCTGATTAGATATGCCTCTGATTATCTGAACTCGAACCAATTATTATGGTTCTTGATCAGCAGGCAGACCGTGGACTATGGGACCAAATTTTGGATGATCATCCACAAAAGGCCGCTCCGGTTTTCTTTGCTGGAGTATGGGCTTATAACTGGGCTTAACTGTTCAAGTACTTATCCTGCGATTCCAAAGGAGGATGGATTCCGTAGAACGCATTTTCGTGGGATGAGTACTGTAACATTGGTTGATTTGAGGGCCCGTATTGATGAATATCAAAAAGTGGCTGGAGTTGATGAGGTTGACCTGGAGAAAATTAAGCTGGCTAGCTTATACTTTGCCTCCGCAGTGTTGGGTCCTCGGAGGAAAAGGAATAAGGAAGTGGTTGATCCAGATTGGATGCGGCTGGTGGATGATATCAATAGTTTTAATACCTACCCATGGGGTAGGTTGGCCTACGAGGAAGTTCTATTTGGTCTTCGAAAAGACCTCCGAGCTAGATTTGAAGAGTTTACAACTTTAGCGAAGAAGAGGAAGCGGGATCCAAAATTCAGCGGATTTGGAAGCCTCCACCTCAGTGGTTTTGTTCAGCCATTGCAGGTATATTTTATTTACATGTTTGTATAGATTAATTTTTTAAATTTGATATGTTTCATTTAAAATAACATGTGGCTTATTCTTTTTTTTGTAAGATATTGGCCTACGAAATTTATAATGGTGTTGCTGAGGCTTTTGCAACTCGTAGAGAGGATGCAGATATCTCACTGCCCCGGATGTGCCACTGGGTGACGAGGAAATGGCATAAGAACCATGCCCCTTCGCACAGTGATGTCGTTGCTGCATTCAGTATTAGCCCATGCGAGGTAAGTATGCATATGAAATTCAAATGATTAGAAATGTGTATTTGCTTATGTTTTTGTGTTAAATTAATGTAGGACGTGTGTGGGATGCTTACTCCGACTGATGCGGAGTTGTTGTCTGCGCATAGGGATGGCAATGGGCCGGGGCGGGGGTGGGGCTGCCATCCCCATCCCCGCCCCCGAATTATATCCCCGCCCCCATCCCCGATTCTACCAATCGGGGAATCCCCATCCCCGAACCCGCGGGGATCGGGATCCCCGAACCCATCCCCATCCCCGTTTTAATTTTTTTTTTCATTTCTCAACTACTTATTTTATTAAAAAAAAATTGCTGCACTTTCTCTTGGAATTTGAAATGCAGTTTAACTTAGAACAAACTAAATAGATACTAGTCTGTTGAATAGAGTTCTCATCCAGATTTTCATCTTCGGTTATTTAACTTCTTAATTGTATAATAATAGCAATTAAAGAATGAATACAAAACAGGATTTACTTTGTTTACTCATGATAGCCATACATGAATTGCTCAGAATTCAGTTCTCATCTCTTCATATAACTGGAAATACATTGAAATAATATGACATCTAAATCAAAATAAAAACGCTAACGACTTCACGTTTGGTTCATAAATATGTTACTCAACTTCTAGCTTAAATCTTCTGCAATAACTCAAATAACAAAGATACCTAACGAACTTACAGTTTACAGAACATTTTCCAGAAACATTTGGAGAACTCTTAACAAATTTTTTTAGTTCAAACCAGTAGAAAGCACAAATTTTTTTAGTTCAAACCAGTAGAAAGCACAATGAAGGGCGCCGAATATTTTACCTTCCTGTGGTCAAACAAGGATGCCAAGTTTAATCCTTGCGACAGAATAATCATATCAAATGCATTGAGAGCAAGAGCAACAACAACAGAAGAAGAATCATACGAACCTTTCTCTCGGACGGAGACATACAGTGGATGGATGGATTGGAAGTCGGTTGTTCAATCGAGCAAGAGCTGCGCTTGTTTGATGTTTCAATTGGGAATAGAGAATAGGGATTTGTTTGATGTTTCAATTGGGAATAGAGTAGGGATTTGGAAGCCTTGCGTTTAAATGTTTTATTATTTTTTTAATTTTAATGATTATTATTATTATTATTTTAATCGGGGCGTTTCGGGGATTCGGGGATGGGGATAGTATCCCCATAACCGCCCCGAATTCCTTTCGGGGATTTTGAAATCCCCGAACGAAACCAACGAAAACCTCCCAAAACCGCCCCATTCGGTTTTCCCCACGGGGGCCCGAACCCGCGGGGAAATTGCCATCCCGTATTACTATCTCTGGTGATTTCGTGTTTCGAATGAATGCGCAGTGACACGACGCATGTCGGAGTTGATGAGTCGGGGACATTTTGGATTCAGACCATAGTGTGGATTCAAACTGCAAGATTATTCTGCAAGAAGTCACGCCACTAGCTCGCATGATGCCGCATATTTTAGTGGCGATGGGTGTTCAGACTGACACAAATACCCAGTGGACTATTAGTCGGCCAAAAAATTTTCCCAAGCAATCTCTAAGGTATAAATTGCTTAATTTATTTTAGCTATGCCTTTCGTTTATTATTTTTCGATAATGTGTTAATGTTTTTTTTATGCAGTGGTGAGTGTGGAGTTTATGCTATTGCAGCAGCAACCTTTACATTGGCCGATCGGGATGCTTATACTCTAAACGATGCAATAGTTGCAGATTTTAGGAAATTTTTTACTTGTTGTTTGTGGGATCAATCGTGGTTGTTGGATTGAGAGTGTGTGTACTTGTAGTTGTAGTTTTACACGTTATTGCGTTCATTTTCTGTTTCTGATATTGCGTTCATTTTCTGTTTCTGATATTGCGTTCATTTTCTGTTTCTGATATTGCGTTCATTTTCTGTTTCTGATATTGCGTTCATTTTCTGTTTCTGATATTGCGTTCATTTTCTGTTTCTGATATTGCGTTCATTTTCTGTTTCTGATATTGCGTTCATTTTCTGTTTCTGATATTGCGTTCATTTTCTGTTTCTGATATTGCGTTCATTTTCTGTTTCTGATATTGCGTTCATTTCTGTTTCTGTTATCGAGTGGGTCTCGAGTGAAGATAAAAGTTATTCTATCTGAAGGTTATTCTCGATTGTGGGTCGTGAGTGGGTCGCGAGTGGGTCGCGAGTGGAGATATCTGAAGATAAATTAAGAAATCTGATACGATGCGCTTAAACTTATCAAAACGACGTCGCCTCTCATCAGATCTCACGCAAACGCTAAACCAGATCTCACAAAAACGACAGTGTACTAAACAATTGTGTGGGTCGTGAGTGGGTCGTGAGTGGGTCGCGGGTAAGCATAGTGACATTTATCACTATTAAATTACTTATTAAATTAGAAGGGATGCTTTATAGAAGTAAACAATCCTTCAACTACCCTATTAAATTAGAAGGGATGTATGCATAGTGACATTATCACAATCCTTCAACTACCCAACCACCATGTTTGACTGAACTTCAATGCTAATTAATGCAAGTGGGTCTCGAATATGGGTCTCGGACGTGGGTCTCGCATGTATAAACTTATATAACTTATAAAACTTATAAATATGACTTTGTATTATCACTTAAACTCAAAACATATATGTTATGTGTTATGTCATTGTATAGCATGAACTTATAAAACTTATAACAACATAACGAAATAACGACATTTATGCTTATTATTATCACTCACACTTAGTCTATAAATAAATTATATATGTTATGTCATAATAGAAAACTTAATTTATAAAACATAGAACTCATATATATCCCTCATATATATCTAATGTTATAACATATAAAACTTATTTTAAACCCCAAACCCCAAACCCCAAACCCCAAACCCCAAACCCCAAACCCCAAACCCCAAACCCCAAACATGACACTCGCGACCCATTTCAACCCGCGACCCATTTCAACTCGCGACCCACACACGATTGTAGATTTTAGTGTTTGTACTCTAAACGATGCATTGGTTGCAGATTTGGGGAAAATTACAATGTGAATACCACAAAATAATCTAATCTGATTTGTCATACAAATAATTCATTACACTTCCCAACGATCTAACACCAAACATTAGTTCACCAGAGACGCAACAACTATAATTATCAACAAACAATGGTATCGGTTAACATAAACACACGAAACAGCAATAAACTAGACTATGCTATCCAAAGAGAGTTGCATACCATAAGACCAGTAACATCTGGCAAAATCAGGATCAGTAACTGAAGCTATTTAACAGGAAGTCTAGAAGTAGATTCAGTGTGAAGAAGAAGTGATCGTGAACAAGCAACCGGCTCAAACAAGACCAGGCTCAAACAACCTGCCAGCTTGTTCATTCATCTCACCTTGTTTGAGACGGTTGCTTGTTCACGATCACTTCTTCTTCACACTGAATCTACTTCTAGACTTCCTGTTAAATAGCTTCAGTTACTGATCGTGATTTTGCCAGATGTTAGTGGTCTTATGGTATGCAACTCTCTTTGGATAGCATAGTCTAGTTTATTGTTCTTTCGTGTGTTTCTATTGTGGGTCGCGAATAGGTCGCGATATCCTTGCATTGTGGGTCGCGATATCCTTGCACTTGGTGTCTGCCTCCTCCTCTTTCGCTGGTGACTGCTGCTCCTTCGGTAAATAACAGGGTAAAATTCGTTTAGATGAATTGGTAATAGAAGTAGAAGATAGATAGAAAGTATTACTTTGCTTTGCTTTTATATAGAAACGAAGTTAAAAACCCCCAACTACCCTATTAAATTAGATGGGATGTATGAATAGTGAGATATATCAAATCTCACGGTTGGTGGAGATTGGCAGGAACTTCAGTGCTAATTAATGCTTATAGGTCTCGATTGTGGGTCTCGATTGTGGGTCGCGATAATGGGGTTGACATCTGTTTGACTTCCTTAAAGTTCATGACCAGCTGCTGCGTTATGTGTCGCGACCCACCGCACAACTCGCGACCCATTTCCAACACATAACATATACCGGAAAACATGCTAACTTCATCTTCTACTAATCATTAATTTACAATTGCAACAATCAGGAATTTACAATTGCAACAATCAAGAATTTACAATTACAAACAGATACAGATTCCTAGAAAAATATTCTATTCATCTTCTACTAAATTCACCAACAGAAGGAAGTCTATTAATTTTTTTTCGGCCTCTTCTTCTCTTAACAACAGGTGGTAGCACGTAAATATCGTGGCGTGGCCACTCATTCTGATCCGGAACTGGATAAATTGGGTCAGCATACGCTAATGACCACAACAGAACAGAATAATATTCCGAGCACAACGAATAAAAATCAAAATTTGATAAACAACTTGCCGCGATTGCATGTGAACATGGAATCCTGTCAATATCAAATTCTCTGCATGAGCATCTCTTGGATTCCAGGTCCACGATGGATGTATGTGCACTGTTCCGGACTTCAAACTCATGACGGCCCAATTCAAAAACTTGATATCCCCGAGCAACGTTATATCTCTCACGTAGGATTGACTCAACTGCAGGGGTGAAATTTGTGGTAGACACAATGGATGCATTTCGATACCTCGCAAACCAAGATGTGGTTAATCTTTGCAAGGATTCTAACAATGCAACGATTGGAAGCTGCCTTTCATCACGTAATCTCGCATTTATTGATTCCACCCCATTCGTTGTCATTATATTGTAGCGAGAACTTGGACTGTAGGCTCGAGTCCATCGATCTAAAGAGCCACAATCATCCAAAAACTTTCCGGCCTCGGGATACCTTTTTTTGAAACGTTCGTACTCGATGTCGAACTCACTCTGCTTATAGATCTTGGCCAAGTGCATAAACATTTCCGTGCAACCCTTCTTCTTGCAACGCAGTTTCATATTTTGCGACAAGTGCCATATACAATGACCATGATGAGCGTTATGATACACTCCGGAAACAGCAGCAATGATCCCTGGATTTCTATCAGATATGATCATCAACTCTTCCTCATCAGGCACTACATACAGTAATTTCGATAGAAACCAACTCCATGAAGCGGTAGATTCAACATCAACAACGCCCCAAGCCAACGGGTACTGGTGAAAATCTCCATCTTGAGCCGAGGCCACCAGTAAAACGCCATCGTACTTTCCTTTCAACCATGTACCATCAATGGTGACTACTTTTCTCATGCATCGATAGCCCTTCACACATGCACCAAAAGCTAGGAACATATATTTGAATCTACTATCCTCATCAAGTACTAAATCAGTTATGCTACCTGGATTCATTTTTTCCACCATGCTCAGATAAGAAGGCAGAATTGCAAAACTTTGTTCAGGATCACCTCTGAAGATATCATGAGCAAGTTGTTTACCTTTCCAAGCTTTGTAATAGGTAATTTCAACTCCTCTATTGCGCATCATGGTCATAATAGATTTTGGGTTGGGAGTCACTTGTTGTCCTTCAAAGTTCTCCACCAACATGTCACAAACAACGGACGAACTTGCTTGTCGTTGTCTCGTACGTCTTCCTGTCAAATCACATGTGTGTGTTGCAATACGTACGAATCGCAAAAATATCGGAGTCTCTAACTTTCGAAGTCCAGATTCTCCATGTACAACCTTTATTAACGCACCGAACGGCATATACAAGCGGAGATGACTTGACATTTTTGAATTCAAAAGAGGAGTTCAAAGCAATTTTAGATAACTCCTTTTGCACGGCAGCCTTGCTTTGGAACTCCTGACCGACGTACAAGTTAGAACCGTCGGTGAACGAAAATGTATCACCACTAGGCCGAACATTAAGTTCATCCGGTTGCGTAACAATGTGCTCCACATCATCCAAATGACCAACGCCAACACCGATATTAAGTTCATCCGATTGCGTAACAATGTGCTCCACATCATCCAAATGACCAACGCCAACACCGATGTCTTCTTCTACATCGTTTTCTTGTTCGGTAACGTTATTCATCAATGAATATTCAGACACAGAAACCTCTGCGGTAGAGACAATATTTCGGTCAAAATATTCATCATAGCAGTAATCCGTCACATTGCCACCACCCACAGTTTCTGTCAATATTGCATCTCCCAGTTCATCACTTCCAACGACGATATCAAATGCTCTTGATTCCATCCCAACTTCTTCAGAGATAATACTGGGTTCAACTTCAACATGCAGCACAGGCCTGTCTTTTGGACAACCGAAATATAAATAAGCTTTCAAATCATTATCATTCTCAATATAAATTGGACGCATATGCCAGTGTCTCACGTCCGGTACATAACTTATTCTCAAACGTTCTGTGCCAACTAGACCCATGATCTTGTACATCTCAGATCGTATATATTCAAAAGAACAAATTTCACCATCAACAGGAATCGCTGCCCACTTACAACCTGACCTTGAACACCATTTAAATACCGGGATTTCATCATTGTTACTTTTCCATTCACCGTCATACTCGAATACAATGACTGTCGGCATAACCTGCAAAATTATTATAAAATACGTTAGCTGAAAGGATTCAAAAAAAAAAAAATAGGTCGCGACCCAGTAGCAAACAAACAAAGTATCGCGACCCACACAAATCTTGGTCGCGACCCAGTAACAAACAAAGTATGGTCGCGACCCAGTGTGGGTCTCGAGCCAACGTATGGTTCAGATCGGCAAATGCTTGAGCTCCAGTAGTACTACTCACTCTGTATTTTGATCTCTTTGTTCAATATTTTCCTTCGGCGAGCAAAATAATGTCGGAGAACTAAAGAACAAAGGAACCCAGGATGTCGGATAATCCAGAACAAAAGAGCAAATGAAGTCTGTTCCGTCTGGTCGGTCATCAAGGGGACGACGTTGGTGGTTGGTGGGTTGGTGGGAAACATCATAAATGCGAATAAAAATAATTGTTTAAATATTATTATTTTTAACAATTTTAAGTATCCTCTTAACAAACCCACTCCCTTCCTTTTAAAAAACAAAAGTCAACTCCCTTCTTTTTAAATAAGACCAAGAGGGGTCCCTCTTTTTTAAATGACCCCTCCATTGGCTGGGGGTGTTGCAATCTGTGACAGGGAATATCTCTCTTATTTAATACTATTATATGTTTTAGTAATTATCTTTAAACTTTATCAGAAACAGTCGATCATGTTTTAAATTTACATTAATTTATTTGTTACTAACACTAATAATAACAATCTGTGAATCTGGTCGTGGACTGGATTGGCGTATCTACCGCAATCTACCGAGAAGAGCCGGATTATTGTAATCACGGTTGGAGCCAGGCACAAGTGCCAGCGAGGTAACACGCTAAACACCCTATGTATGTCGATACATGTAGATTGATTTTTCGTATTGATCGCCTCCCGGTTCCATAATTTTTGTTCTTCCGCTGCCTGACCGGGGGGCGGATCCGGATCCCCAACAGGTTGGTGGGTTGGTGGGTAACATCATAAATGCGAATAAAAATAATTGTTTAAATATTATTATTTTTAACAATTTTAAGTATCCTCTTAACAAACCCACTCCCTTCCTTTTAAAAAACAAAAGTCAACTCCCTTCTTTTTAAATAAGACCAAGAGGGGTCCCTCTTTTTTAAATGACCCGAATCCCAGCCCCTGGGCCATATCACAATTTCATTTTAGTTTTTTGGTATTTTGACCAATATAATAGTTTTCCAATATCGTTTAAATAAAAAATAATAATAATAGTGATTCAATGATAAATAAATAAATAACCATAACTAAAATTAATAAATAAATACAACAATATTAAATAATATTATTAAACTAGAGATACTAGCATTTTATTGTCTATTTTTATGGATTTTATTTTGTGAACTTCTAAGGTAAACAGACTGAATTTAAGTTTAGTAAAATGAAGAAACAATTCATTTATTTATTTTGGAAAATTTATCGAATAAATAAAATAAATATCAAGAGAAGAGAAGCTGGCATCCTCAGAACCAGAGGGATAGCAGTATATGTATAACGTTGAAGTTCTTGGCAGTCACTCTACGTATATATACAGAAATGATGGGTGGATTAAGAGTCGGGGGCCTCCGAGTAAGTTCCCTCCGTCTGCCGTTTGTGGCGGAGCCGCCTCTCCTCTTGCAAACCGTGAAAACCTCCGTTGTTACTTTCCACAACCACCACATCAGTAGACACTGTACTGTCAATTGCTCGTCAGATGCTCAAACGAAGAAAGGACAGCGGCAGAAAGTGATTGTAATTTCTGGTCCGACCGGAGCCGGAAAGAGCCGGCTCTCGTTGGAACTTGCCAAGCGGCTCAATGGAGAAATCATCAGCGCGGACTCTGTCCAGGTTTTTTTGCTCTATACATAATACAAGGACACCAAAAAATGCACTGTGTGATTGATTTACCTTTTTTTTTTGTCTTTAATGTGAAGCTGTTATTGTTTCTATGTGCAACAGGTGTACAGAGGTCTGGATATCGGTTCGGCGAAACCTTCAATCAGTGAAAGACGGGTATAGCTTTCAATTTTCGATATCTAGATATTCTCATTGTCGTCGCTAAAACTTTTATAATTGTTGTTCGATGATGTTTTATGCTTTCAAGATTGCTATATGTTATGACAATGCTACTCTGTATATTTAGCTGGTTTATAAAATGGAAAAAGAGCAGATTTATTAGCTGCAAAAGAAACCTTTTACAGCTATCAAACTAGATTAACCATTGGCCAAATAAGAAAAAAATAAAAAATAAAAAGAGCTTCATCAGCATTACATACGCATAGTCTAAACCAACATGTAGATTTCAGTTTGCTGTTATTGGTATGCTGAAATCTTCACGTATTTTCAGGAAGTGGCACATCATTTGATTGACATATTGCACCCGACTGAAGGTAATAGTTGCTTTATTATGTTTCTTGGTATACTTCCGTGAGAAATATTCTATCTCATTGCAGCTCACACATGTTCCTTAAATATCAATTAGTTTTTATCCGTATTTGAAAGAAATGACAAGATTCCTTGTATTTTATAGCGTACAAAATTATGATAGTTGCTTTCATGCTTATATCTCTGGAGAAAATCAGGAAATAAGAAGCTGCAAAAGGTCGCACACTAGTCTATTTTTTCCCGCTGAACTAAATCAGAGATTTGTCAGTGTTTGCACATATTTAGCTGCACAAAACATTCTTCATCCTCCCAATGCACATTCGCCATTCAGTGCGGCATAATCACATTAGAAAAATCTCTCTCCAATTTCAAACATGTTTTTTTGCGTTTTGTGATTCTTTTGTTCTCCTTTCTGTGGGCATTTTTTCCTTTCTTTAGGTCCCGTTAAAGTAATATACTCCTAGAAGGCTCTGTTAATTCAAACTGTAACTGGAGTTGTGCCTGACATTTTAATTCCATTCTGAATTCTCTTTAATCTATCGCTATATTGTTTACTTACTGGGGACAGATCTATTAAATGTCTGCTGGCCGATTTATTTATGCTTCCAGTTCTATCCATGGTTACTTTACTTGTCTCTTTGACAAACCGTTCTTTCAACTTCCAGATTATTCTGTTGGACAATTTTACGAGGATGCAAGGCAAATAACAGAAGAAATTCTCAGTAAAGGCCGTGTTCCAATAGTTTCAGGCGGTACAGGGTTGTACTTGAGATGGTATGGAATATATCATCCATGCTTATCTTGATGTGATTATGAAATTCATGTAAAACATAGCTAGTACAATATTGAAGAGGCATCATTCATTCCCGATTTGTAAGGTTCATATATGGAAAGCCAAATGTTCCGAAAGCCTCTCCCGAGATCGCCTCCGAAGTACATTCAGAACTTTCAGGATTACAGAGGGATGGTGATTGGGCTGCAGCCGTGCAATTGGTGGTTAAAGCAGGTGATCCAGGTGTTCAATCTTTAGCTGCAAATGATTGGTATCGATTACGTCGCAGATTTGAAATACTCAAGGTATGGCCTGTAAGATTTCATTATGTTTTAGCCTTCCTATGTTTTTTTGTATGCTTCAGACTGAGCTACATTCGACGGTTTTAGTGGGATAGAAAGACACCTTCGTTTCATGCGTTGTGCCATGTTGTCTTTTGTTCCCTTATTTAAAATTTCACTTATCGCATCTTCATTTTCACTATGGTTGTGCACAACTATTTCTAACTCTGGATACACGCAAGAGTCTCACTGGCTTTTTCTTTCTGATATTGTAGTTAAGTGGAGCATCTTCGTCGTCCTTTCCATTGCCCTATGATTCTTTCAAGGAGAAGCTTGAATCTAGAGAAGTGGAATCACTTGAGATAAAGTCTTCAGTTGATGATCTTCATAACAGTGAATCAAAGGAGTTGGACTTTGATTTTATATGTTTTTTCCTTTCAACCAATAGGCTGGATCTCTATCGATCTATTGATTTCCGGTGTGAAGATATGCTTGTAGGTAAGAATGACGTGGCTGATAATGCTTTTATGTATTTCCTAACTGATTTGTTTTAGATATTTGTGAGGAAACGATACATATTTAAACGATGGTGCTTCTTCGTTTTGGCCTTTTGGTATTGCAGACGGAGGAATTTTGACTGAGGCACAGTGGCTTCTTGATTTGGGCCTTATGCCAAATTCAAATTCTGCAACTCGGGCTATTGGTTATAGACAAGTATGTTTTGTTTCCTCTGGCTTAATCTGTGAGGTTTCATAATGTTATTTTATGTTCTTCTAATTCCGTGAAAGGTGGCGGAAATATTTTAATTTTCCATATATTTAATTATCAGGCGATGGACTATCTGCTAGCTTGCAGAGAACAAGGGAGCTGGAGTTCTTCCAGATACTTCTACACATTTTTATCTGAATTTCAAAAGGCATCTAGGTAAATTTTTTTCATGGTTAATTAATCATGAATCTTACTCCAATGAAAGTTTAGTTGTTCTTCTGTAAACTTCAGTGACATGTGTGGCATACAGCTTAATTCTTTTCGTTGTTGTGGCTCATTTACAAGTTGAATATTTTTTCACAAACTTGAACAAAGCTCATTTTAAACCTTTTTTTATGTGTTCAAGAAACTCATTGTGAATCACTGGAGGTACATGGAAAATATATATTACTTATTTGCCTGTATCTTGTCGTATGTAGAAAAGGGTATTGGTAGTGTAATGCGGCCATTTTAAATAAGCCATTTTATTTATTTAAACATTGAAGAAGAGATGGTTTGTGATAGCTCTATGCCGGTGAATTTACCATTACAAGAAATTATTTACGGCATGCAAAATGATGGTTGATTTGTGAGGCATCAGAATCATCCTCAATTCTACCTAAATTTCTAGCTGGGTGTAGAATTTTGTTTGATTAGAATTAGTGGAATTTTGCAAAGTCATTTTTCGAATACCTGTTTCATTGTGAATAATATTAATTTGCAGAAATTTTGCAAAAAGACAATTGACGTGGTTCCGAAACGAACCCATCTACCAGTGGATTGATGCCGCGCAACCCATGGTGAATTGTTTTCAACTTTGGATTTTTGGCATTAGAAAGGAGATAGTTTTAACATATTCATTTTCATTCCTGCTATCTTACATATTTTAATTTGATATCAGAGCTTTTATGATATCGTCATCATCTAGTTTTAGATCAAATGTTCAATCTTTAGTTGCAGTGCTTAAGATTTGATCCATCAGGAAGAAGATACTAACCATTTGACTTTATGGTCTTGGATGTACCAAAATTCTGGAATCACGCATAACAGTATTAGAGGTCTTCGTGCAAATCCACAGCTCTAGAGTGACCACCTAGAATTGTGTTTGCTACTAATTGCTGTTGGCTTAAGTACGGTACTTCTTCTTTTTTTAATTAAAATAGGCAATTGATGCAGGAAAATGTACTCAGCTTCATATGTGATTCTTATCATGTGCAAAATGGGAATCTTAAAGTTCCTCGATCTCTTAGCATGAAGAAGGATGTTTCAAATCATCGGGATGTCCAGGATTTAAAAGCCTATCGCACCAAAAATCGGTATCTTTTCAGGAAGTCTTGTACATTGAATGAGCAATCCAAGAATAACTAGTTATACGGCTTTGTTGATCTAAATTTGTTGCATGTATGTGTGAAGGCATTTCATCACGAGAGAGGACTGTGGCACTATTCTGGAATGGGTGCAGAAAACTCAACAGGGACAAGTTAATGTCCCCGTTCATTAGCGCACAAACAAATTGTTGCTTACTGGCAATATCATGGAGCCTAAACTCCTGAAAATGGAGCTACACATTGCACCTATTATGTGTGCCGTGAGGCGTTGGATTGAATTCTTCATTGCCAAATTGGCGTACATTCAGTCTTACGAGTTCGCCGCAATGCAAAAGAAAATCGAAAAACATAAATATGCAGGACAAAGAAAGGAAATCTGCCACCTGTGTCATCAAGAAGCGCAGTATATTTCTCTTACTGACATCCCAAGGCCCGTCAATCAAGATTTAGTGACAGGGATAAATTCAGCTGCACATTATTACTCTTGCGAAAGTGGCAAGTAATGTCCAAGAGTTGGTTACCACCCCTGCTCCCTAATGTTACGAGAGATTTATGCTTGTTTGAATTGCGAATACGTTGACTGATTTTTGGTAGAAGACATCATATTATGTTCCCCACGTTACAGGAATCTGTGGATGGAATATAACAAGTTTGTTGATGCAGATATTTCTATTCATTCCCCTTCCCAATCCAACTCCCACAATAATGCCTTGGCCCCATGTCTTTGTAGGTTGAACTGGAGAAGGAAAAGGTACATAAAATTGGTGACACGAATCAGTGGTCCAAGATACTGATGCATTACGGAATGAATATCACTCACTAGCTCTTTCACTCGTGCCATATTCTATTCTTCTTTGGTTAACTTCTGCTACTCGGTTTGTTCACTATTTTTAATCTATTACTTGAAATCATCTACCGCCGCTCTATTAGAAAATAATACAGCCAAAGATACATAAAACTCATTTTCAGCAATCTGATTACTAAAGAAAACGAGTTCCATAATGAGAATTCTTATATTCACAACTTTTTTATAGACCATAAAGGGTTTTCTCCACTTGCCACACCACCATCTACTATTGCTACATGTCCATGAACAGCCTGAGAAGAAGAGAGGAAGAAAAGACAAGAGGACACTATTTTCTTGAATTTATCATGTGATTGTACTTTTATGGTGACAGTCGAGTTAGGCGTTTATCTAATTTATTTAGAAAACTAAACACTAAAATATATTGTCCGAAGAATAATAAAACTTCAATTCAATTTGTTTGCTTATCAATCAATAAAAATGTTGTTATTACACCTATCATTAACATTCTTGAAATGGCCGTCCTAATTAATCTCGTTTCCTGTTAAATATAGGGAATGAGATTAATATTAACAGAAGAAAAAGAAGAAAATAAAGGTGGAAAATGGGTGGCCAAGCGCCTCGAATTTGACGACTTCTCTTTTTTCACATAAAATAAATGCCCTTTAATTTATTTTGTATACAGTAGTGCCTCACTATTGCTGTTTCATTTCACACAATCTGATTTCGCCTTTGAACAAGTAGAAATGAAGGCCGGGATGTTGAGATCTGTTCTCAGGAGAAACAGCAGCAGCTCTACTACACTTGCTGCCTCATCCTATGTATTGCGGCGCGGCTTCTCATCGGAGTCGGCGCCGGAGCGGAAGGTTACCATTTTGGGAGCCGCAGGCGGGATCGGGCAGCCGCTTTCTCTTTTGATGAAGTTGAATCCTCTTGTATCTAAGCTCGCTCTCTACGATATCGCGGGGACTCCTGGCGTCGCCGCTGATGTCAGCCATATTAACACCAGATCTGAGGTTCTACGGATCTGTTTCGCTTTTTTCCTGAGATTTTTTTTTATCCTTTTTTCATTCTGTTGTTTGCTCCTTGGTGATAGGTTTTTTCAGCCTCTTTTGTGCTTGTTAGTTTTCAATTTTACCGTGTGGGT
Source organism: Dorcoceras hygrometricum (assembly GCA_001598015.1). Lineage (NCBI taxonomy): Eukaryota > Viridiplantae > Streptophyta > Magnoliopsida > Lamiales > Gesneriaceae > Dorcoceras > Dorcoceras hygrometricum. Next base: position 824,998 of record KV016225.1, read on the forward strand.
TTCGACCTATCTCTATGATTTGGTTTGGTCGCGTGATATATTTCCCCTTTGTTATCGTCTAGCTCTGTTTGTGTCTGCTAAACTACTTGTTTGCTCAACTTTTCTGGACTTAGCCTTTCCCCACGATATGATGATTGTGGTTATTGTTGCATTTTATCGGAAAACAAATTCTATGAAAAGTGGGACCTTTACATTCTCTCCGTAAACAGAAGCTGGTCATGTCACTTCTGACGTCCCAGTATATTACTTTTGGACTGGAAAAGATAAAAGGTGATTGCCAATATTTTGGCCTGATTTTCATGCTTCTCTTCTTTCAGACTTAAATTTGGAACTCAGTGACATTTATATAGTTAGTGAGGAATCATTCGATTGTTTAGTGTATGTAGATTTGTGGCGACTGCATTGTCTATATGTGCCAATCACCTACTCTGATGGCTTTGTTTTCTTTTTTATCATATGCTTCGATATTAACTGTATATCTCAATTGTTTTGTTAATTGTCTGTGTAGGTGGCTGGATATGCGGCAGAAGAGCAGCTAGGGCAGGCCCTCGAGGGTTCAGACATAGTCATCATTCCAGCCGGTGTCCCCAGAAAGCCTGGCATGACCCGTGATGATCTCTTCAAGATTAACGCTGGCATTGTTAAATCTCTCTGTGAGGCCATTGCGAAGTACAGCCCCAAAGTAATCCATGATTTTAATTGTACCTCTTCTTTCCAGATATTCTAATTTTGGAATGAAATTTTTTGGCTACTGATCCACAATATTGTAAGAATAAGAGGCATGGGTTTGTTGAAACTTCAGGCTCTGGTCAATATGATTAGCAATCCTGTGAACTCCACAGTCCCAATCGCTGCGGAGGTATTCAAGAGCAAGGGAGTTTATGATGAGAAGAGGTTGTTTGGTGTGACTACACTCGATGTGGTGAGAGCCAAGACATTCTATGCTGGCAAAGCCAATGTCAATGTGGCAGGTATGGCAAGTGGCCTTTGCTTGCTTTAAGTTGTATTTTCATCTGTCACATTCCTGGAACTTTTTCTCTTTAATAACAGGTGTGAATGTACCTGTTGTTGGTGGTCATGCTGGAATTACCATTCTTCCTTTGTTTTCACAAGTACTGAATTTCACTGGAATTTTCATGTTCAGTTTATGTAATGCTTCTTCCAGATTCGGGAATTTAATGCATGCCATGTGTCTATGAAACTTGCCTTTTTTCCCCTTAAAACAGGCAACACCAAAAGCGAATTTGTCAGATGATATCATTAAAGCTCTAACAAAACGAACACAAGATGGTGGGACTGAAGTTGTTGAGGCCAAGGCTGGAAAAGGTTCAGCCACTCTGTCAATGGCGTAAGTAATGTGCTTTAGCCTGCTGCTTGTTGATGTTTTTTGGTGCTCTAATAACAATTAGAATTCAAACTCTAGCAATGGGAGAGGAGCTAAGGTGTCCCCTGTTTTGGTGTTTAATAGTTTATCTTAATGGGAAGGAAATTTAAAGCATATTCTTATTTCAGCAGTTTGGAATGTAACTGCACCAATCTAAATTAGTTACCCGCACCTGTTATTTCTTTTATATTAGGAGTATTGAGTGTTGCATTTTAATCTAATGGTCTCTTATTTGGTTGCCTGGGGTTGTAATTAATTAATTCTTTATTTCGGAGTGAGTCCATGTATTTTTATGCTTTGATTAAAGAATTTTATAATTTCATTGCATCTGAATGAACCTGAAATCTTAATGGTAGGGGTTAGTGATGCCTACTGTAGCGGGCTTATGTCTGTATGATAAAACTGATAAGTGAATGTGCAGCTCATGCAGATGTCTTGGCGACTAACTCGATTTGACCAAAATTCTCTTGACACTTAATTTGTCTCTTTTGCAGTTATGCTGGGGCCATCTTCGCCGATGCTTGCTTGAAGGGGCTCAATGGAGTCCCAGATGTTGTGGAATGTTCTTTTGTGCAATCAACTGTGACTGAGCTACCTTTCTTCGCATCCAAGGTGAGTGGAAAAGAGTTCTTATTTCTTCTTATCTGTGATTAGAAAAATTGAGAATTGAAACCAATCTATTAAGTCATTGCTTTATGCCGAGTACATTGTTGTTCAAAGCTAATGGAAATGCCAAATAAACCTTAAATGGTTTAATAGGCTGCATAGCATGTTTGATTGCTGCCAGTGCCACTATACATAAACGAGCCCCAAGAACCACCATAAAACCATAGACGTCAACTGGAAACCACAGACATCCCAGAAAATTAGCAATTTTCTGGGATGTCTGCTTTTTAACTTGATGTGTATGGTTTTATGCAATTTTCTGGGATGTCTGTGGTTTTATACTTGACGTGTATGGTTTTATGTCTAGTGTAACCAATGCAATTGAATATTTAAACCTTACACAGAAAATGTTGAGCTACTAATTGAGGGACGCTTAATTTTGATAATTGTATAAACAGGTGAGACTTGGCAAGAACGGTGTGGAGGAAGTCTTGGGTTTGGGCCCACTATCCGATTATGAGCAACAAGGCCTTGAAGCTCTCAAGCCTGAATTGAAAAGTTCAATCGAAAAAGGTATTGCATTTGTCCATGGCAGTTAAACGGCAGCTAGACAAACTCCATCCTGTTACCAAGATGTTATCACAATTTTGAGTCTTTTGCCTATTTTGTATCCTGTTCAATGTGTTTCTTGCTACACAGAGGTGTTGCCAATACCTTTACTCGAATTAGGCTGAAAACATACTATAAATAATAATGATACAGTCTAAGAAACTGAGTGAGGCTTTTGTCGTAGAGTCTTGAATTATGCAGCCGTTGATTGAGATCACTAGTTAGTAAGACCTGGAAGAGTTTAAACTGCAGCAGGTCGCTGTGCTTTTTGCTACTTGCTGTTAATAATGACCTTGTTATTTAAAATTTCATTGCATCGTTCCTCCCATCCTGGGATCAATGGCACCATTCACCAAAGAGCCTTGTGTGGAGGCCTCGAATGCTAATTTGTATCGCTAAAGGCTTCCTGTATTAGACTGTAATATGCTATTAAGACTCTCGAGAGACAGATCCGCTGCTTGGCTTGGGGTGAACAAAATCAAGTTGAAATTAAAACAAAATTCTAAGCTCGAATTAGTTTTGTCCTATTTTGGCTTCCATATAAGCTTGAAAAAATGTCATTATTCTTGGCTTGAAAGTTTGAACTCGATATCCTCGAACATTGTTCGCCAACTAATAGGGAAATAAATACTTGAAATGTATTTTTCCTAAATATAGTAATTATGTTATATTAATGAAATATAATGCTTGCGAGCTACTCACGTTGAAAGAACAATTCAAGTCAGTTCGTGTCTGGCTTGAATTCGATAATCTTCATATGAATCAAATGGTTTTTTAGTCTGCTCAATTCGACAACACCTCTAACCTTTTGGATTTGACAACTGTAGGGTATATTTTGAGGATCCTTTTCAACTGAAATTAAAATACTGTAGACCTAAGTTGGCATAACAGAAATTATGCATAATAACTTTGACGTCTTATTAAAAGCATTTAAGTTGATTGAATTTGACATTATGAACCCCCATGTTCTAAAACTCGCTGCATTCAACACATTTTCGAAATATATTTTCATAGACTAGTAGGCACGTACTTCAAGATTTTCAATCGTAAGTAAAATGAAAAGATTTTCAATTGTAAGTAAAATGAAAAGGGGATTTATGTCCTGTTAAATAAAGATAGGTAAACAAGTAAATCTTGTAGAAACATAACGATTTAAATCACTTGTGGTTATAATATTTGAAATATTATTTCTTAAAATGTCAATATCAAGAGAAATATGGTAGTTTTCTTGATGGTTTGTTACTAAATAAAATAAAAATATAAATAGAGGTAAATCTATTCTCTTATGAATTAATCAGATTAATTATATAGAGTTTGTTAACATCTTGAATCAATCTACCAATATAGGCCTTGTTTCACATCATTACCGTTGATTTTATGTTCCGATTAAGGTTTTATGACTCCAAGATGTAACTTCTGTATGCATGCAGAGATGATAAGTTATTCTACCGCGTAGTTTCCTAGCAGCAATATGATGACAAAATAATTGGGTGTTGTCAAGTCTTCTTTATCTACAACCAGAAAAAAACTTAGAACTGTGAACAGCAGGAGAAACTTTATGCATGCAAACAAATCACATTATACAAAATTTGGTCCAAATAGTACTACATGCATTAATAATAAACACACACGAAAACGAAATTAATGAGCGAAAATTTTGAAAAACGATAATAGACATAAATAAGACTCTTCAAAGTACTCGGGTTCCACCACATGTTAAAAAATAAGATTTCCTTTCAACTTTTTTTCGTCGATGAATTAAAAATTGCCCAAAATACTTTCCCTTCTGCATGCATGTGCATTGCGCGGCTAATGATGCTTAGGGTCAGGTCCACCAGGGCTAATCCGATTAGTACCGAACAAACTTTCAGCAGTGTCAATTCTCCTCAATCTCGCTTTAATAATCTGTTGCCCACTCTCGAGCAATGAATGCCCCTCACGAGAGGGAACGGGTGGAGGAAGAGAGCGCGGTTCGCAGAGGGTCGAAAATGCGACCAACATGAAGCATATCCACAGCTTTAAACTAGCCATCAATGTGACATGCAACAAATTGCTCCAAGAGTAATGGAAAGAATCAAGTCTCGAAAATCTAGTGTGTGAAGGTAGAAATTTCAAGGTATTAGGAGTCGGTTTTTATAGAGTTCCTATGATCACAAACGATAAGATATTTTAATCAGCGAGAGGGGAACAAATAGGACAATTGTGGTGGAGAGTATGTATATCTAAAGATATTAAATGATAAATTTCCAGTTGACCACAAAAAGTGGATGTATTCAATCGCCGACTGGGATCAAACCGGATTTCCTTCTTTAAAATGCAGCATTTAGTTTGCCGCCTTCCGGCCCACTGTCCAAATACAAGGTGCCAACTGTGAATGCACAAAGAACTAACCAATATAAACCCATTTTGATCCTTTAAGATATACATACATATAAACAAAAACGAGATAGATCAATATCAAGTTGGAGATTTGAGGTTTACCGAAGGTTTGAATATTTATATAGAACAACAGAGATGACAGATGTACGGGAACCTATCTCAATATTTGAACACACTAACGAATTATCGCACGCATGAACACCGGACGACGTTTAGATCAGATACATTATACAGAGATGAAGTTAAGTTAGAAATTGAAATAGATGGTCCTCAGGCCTCAGGGATACCAGGTTTGGTAGAGTATCAGTCCATGCAAGGGGCAATACAAGATATTTGGTTGTGTCAGGTGGATGCAACATTATAAATTCAAATGTGAAGTGTATAGAAGTTATCTTTAAATTCAACAAGCTCAAAATTCAAAACTTTTTCTTGTTAACATTCTCTATGATATGCCTAATTATAGATGTTTATTGCCATTCTCTAATCAAAGTCAAATGGTATCAATCGTATGTTCAAAGACAGATATAGAAGGCACAGACTATGGTCCACTGGGTGTGACTTAGATCATTGGATCCCACAGGGATTGATTAAACGATTATGCTGCACTTGGAGTCTCTTCCGAGGGTGTAGAAAATATAAGAAACTTGTTATAATAAAATTGTATTTTGCAGTAATCAAAATTTTCATTAACATGTCTAGTCAGAGTTCTTTGGCCTCTTGCAGCTATTGAGGTAATGAAGCTTCTTTATTGGCCTCAAATTCCATGTTTCCTTTCTGCGATAATCCAAAACCAAGATATTCTACAGGATCATGATTTCACTTGTGTTTGTTTCGATGTGCCAAGGGTTGCATGTAAAGGCGAGAATCTAACCTAAGTTCGGCAACGATTAGGATCAACTTTTTGTGACTGAACTACATAAAACAAAGGCCATTACATCCGCACATCTATTGCTTATGATCTATTGGTGAACATCATCCAATTTCAGTTCTACTTATTGGAACAAAACACTTCAGAAAGGCACTTGTATATTCTTGCAAATATCATATGAGTACTTCATTTCCTAATTTATCGTCGTAATGGTATACCCTTCTTTTTCAAAGCTTTTCCACTTCGACCTCAACCCTTGAATATTTACACTTGCCCCGTGATGCCACGGAAACATGCTTTGACGGCCAAACTCAAAAATCAGGTATTAGTGGTCCAGAGTTAAAGAATTGGGGCAAAACGGCTGAAAAGTTTTCTCTACACTTAGATCAAAGATGAAGAAGCCTACAGCAAACTGACTATGTAAAGGTCCTTGGCATCCCAAGATTCAAAAGGGAGAGTTCAACGCAAGCAAATAATACCCAATAGTTCCACATCATAAATATTGGATGACAGCTAATGTGACAATGCTAAAAATAAACAAATGATATCATTACATTAATCAATTGTTCATGTCTATTTAATTAGTACAAAAGATGAGTGCTCTAAAAGCTTTTGCACTTTTACTATTTAGTGCAACAACACAATCAAATGTGTAAATGCATTTACTATTTCTACTCATCGTGAACTATTTGTGCAATACAGAAATATACTATGCCGTCAAGCCGCAACTAAATTTCTCAGTTCACCGAGTTTTAAGAAAATAAACCTATTGCAACGGTGCAAAATCAAACAAATTTTCCAATGAACACATGTCAATCACAACTTGGAATTGAATTAAAGCAAAGTTTCATGAACTATATATTCACATGATAACTATACGTCAGACATACAATATACACAAAGTAACTAAAGAAATTAAATTAGTCTTCAAAAGTACATCTTTAACAATTCACATGGCATTTCAAGCAACCTCAGCCTTATATAGAGATTAATGTGGATGCCGACATTTGCTTTCCCACCACCTACAAAAGAAATGAATATAAAATTAATAACAGGCCACAAACATCCATTTAACTACTCTTATATAATCAATATCTTTAAAGGGTAATCAGTTTTTTTTTTAATTTCTGGTATACAGATGAGAGCATTACATGCCCTTAAAATATTTAGAAGTGAAAACTATATACATGTTATCTAGAGAATGGTATTGCTAAAGAAGGTCAAGCTCATTGAATGTAGAACCTGAAGGCAAGGTACTGCATAATCTAGGATTGCAATGTTGAGGAATCTTCATAATCAAAACAATCATGTACATAAACTTGAATCATTGAGAAGTTATGAGTTATGGAAATTTAGTCCAGGATGGAACAATTGGGGGAAGGAGCTATCAGTTACATGGAAAGCTAGTATTCAAATGAGTGTTTTTAAAAAAACAAGCATAATTGTGTAGCTGGTCCCGGCTAAACAATTTTCAACTGATTGTGGAGCTGGTCTCCAATGTTGGTTTCTCTTCAGAATCCCCAAAAAGTGGCGTAATGCTGCAGTCCCACCGCAGAAATGACTATGTGTAATAAACCAATTCTCAACTTTATCACTCGTGGTTAATTCGAGCGACAATGACCATCTTCAGTTCCGAAAGAACAGGGCTTGGTATGGACAGTAATCCAAATTTCACGTGTATATTTTTGCTTTAAAACTAAATCACCCCTGCTATCGTAAATCTGGCATCCAAAGCTGGTTCTTCATGTCCGTATACGTAACATTAATGCTCAATGAAACTAGCATGGGGAATTATAAATGATGCAGCTGTCAAATAATACATAATATGTATCCTTTACTTTTTCATATACATATTAAACAAGACTCCTCAAAAAGCTTCAACTATCAGGATATAAACAAATTAATAATACTCCACGTTGCATAAATTGGGAAAATAAGAGCACCAACTAAGAATAAAATAATTGGACTTAAGTTCGACTTGACTAGTTTGAGCACATTCAAACTGACACTGAAAAAGTACTCCATTTCTTTAATTAGTGTGCAGCTCAAATGATTTAATGCTCTTCCTGCTCCTTAAAGCTGACTTCAGAAGCAGTTGATATCAATTAAGGCCGGTAAAGAAACAGAAAGGAAACTGTATTTACAAAACTAGCAGCGTTAGTTCTTACTGTTGAAACCTACATTCTGTTCTGTTTTATGAGTATGCATGATGCATCATAATTCAGCTATGTAAGGATAGTGAGCATCATTAAGATTGAACAATGTAAGCTTTCTAGTACCACCCTTTCCACTGTCAATTTCTTCAGTGGAACACAAGTACGACTTAAGGTCATATACAAGCAATTAACTCAAGAAAGTTGGGTTGCAGAGTATGTCATAGCATTAACTATTTTGAGTATTAATGATGGATACTCATCAGCCATAACAGAAGAACAACTCGAAAGGAAACTATAAGCAGAATTTAACGGCTTGAAACTTTAATTTCAACGGAAGCTAATAAAATTTTAACAAAAAATAACTGTTTTCATGAAGTAGCTATGAGAAAAGAGAATTAATTAGAGATGTTAACAAAAAATCAAGAATTGTACATTTATGAAGTCTGGCTGAAAATTAAAGTAATTCACCAGAAAATAGTTGGAAAAGGAAAGCAGACCATAAAGATTTACTGCAGAGACCAGATGATACATACAACACTATCCCATACCTGTGTAGTTCTCTACTTCGATTTTAAGTTAAACGCCAAAAGCGGCACTCTTCTAGTCGGGGAGGAATGGTAATCTATCAAGAAAGAAGATTGAGCCATTGGTTTCATCATGTATCCCATGTAACTGCCTAATGTTAACATCATCATCGTCATCGTCATCATCATTGTCGTCCTCACTGCTGGGGATATCATCATCTGTTTTACTTTGTAAAGGGAGGATTCGCATCCGTACACCAGTTTCAGATTCAACTCTTTCTGATGGAAGCTTGTATTTACGAATAAGATCCTTCTGAAGCAACAAGATGTTTGATGGACGGGGAAGTAGATCTACAGGTTCCCCTTTCGGAATCACTACTTGCTCAATCGCGATTCTTGCTTCCTACACATGAAGTCATCAATTTGTTGAGTCAACAATGGTATATCTACAACCATTAGAATGTGATCATGCAACGAAAAAGCTTCATCGTTTTATAGATTATTAGTGAACATGGTTAGTATGGCCAAAGCACAGGAACTTTTTTTGTCCATGTGCATGTTGCAAGCATGTGAATTGTCATACTACATATTTTCAAAAGTCAGCTCAAAGCACCAGTCATACCTCATGCATATGAACTCCCATCGTCATTTTACTTGAACACCGCATTGAGTGATTACATGACACAGAGGATATAATTGTCACTGCTATTTCACAGTACTGACCCACAAGGCAAATGAATATGTTGACAAACATCTAAAATTTATTCCATCATACTGAAACTAAATTTCCAGTCAGAACCAAAAGGAATAGTCTTAGCTTACAACACCTATTTTTTTATAAAATAAATATATCAAGATTGATTTTCTATGTAAAGTTCTCGACGCTAAATGAAAAATTGAACCTACAAATATCAGTTTCATTAGAAACCAAAACTTATCCTTGTGGCTTTGTAGAAGACGACTTCAGTTGTGATAATAAAAATCAGAAACAAGCCTTATCATTTTCAACAACACATGCATGTGGCTTTGTAGATTCAGGAAACAGACATTTATTTTACCTCCAAAGCATCTATTTTCTCTGACTCATTCGTCCTGGCCTTGGATTCAAAAATATCTATACCATCAGCAAAATCAGACATGAAAGACTCTATTGTCTTGGTTAACTGAGGCATGGAGCTTGTCTACAGAGAGAAAGAGTCACAATCCAAAAGAAATACAGAGAGGAGTAAGAAGTGATTTACAAGAGAAAAGTGGCAGGAGTCGAGCTAAGAATCACATTTTATTTGAGTTTCAGCTGTACCACTTGTGTGTCACAAGAAAAACAGAAACTACATGATCTCTTTTTATCCCACCTTACAGATATAAGTGGGAATGCCTCGAGATCTTGCAGCAGCTTGAAGCCGAGAGTTGTTCTTTAACTTGGACTGTAATGCAATCAACACATCCGCTTCACTTATGTTGTCAGTATATTCAAATGTATCCTCCATCTTCAACTGTTTCATACCTTGAGCCACACTTGCTTCTGATATCTATTATACCTGCTTGCAGTATAAGTTCCATACCCAACAGGCTTCATAAAGCATGTACGAAAATGTAGCAGGTATTCTATGATCATGATGGGTAAATTGACAGTGAAAATTGATCATCACCATCCCTAGGTCATAAACTTCACACATCAAAAGGAAACAACCATAATGCAGAATGAAGATTATCATTTGATGGGAAATTGTACACATTCACCAATATAATTTGCAAGAAACATGAATCTAAAATTCACGAGCATTGAATTGTGTTCTGTTTTGAATCCACGGATATTATAAGATTCATAGATAAGCGGTATTTAGATGGTGTGAGACAAACAGAAAAGAGAGAACACAACTACATAAAAAGTATTTCAATCGATATTCTTCTGCAGAGGAGGAGATGATGGTCCTCTATTGCTAATTTTTTCATTCTATGTCGGGTAACAAAGAAATAAAAATCAACCAAGAATAGACTTCCTGTAACGCCCCAAAATCCTTAGGACCATATTTATGCATTTCATAAATCATATGGGCCATTTTGGCAATTTTAAATATTATGAATCTGCTGAATTGTTGATATCAGCAGGTACGATTTGCGATGCGGCTGGTTCCAGCAGGTAACTCCAAGTAGCGATGCACGAGCTGATTTTAAATCAATTGGAAAATGTTTTAAGGAGGTAAAATGATTTCTTTAAGAGAAGGTTTGGTGTTTTACAAATTAAAATGATATGAGGGGAAACTTTACTAAAATTTGAAGGTGTGTCATGCTTGATTTCTCAAGTAGCTTGCCACTAATCCCTTTCATATAAAAACTTGTTTTCAAAGTAAGACTTTCATCATTTGCAAAGAAAAGTTTTAAAGTGTTCTTCAAAGAAATTTCAGAAAAAATCGTGTGTTGCTCAAAGGGAGGATTCCTGCAGGAAATTTGCTGTTGTTGCAAAGCTTCAAATAAGGCACGTAAAAGCTGATCTTTTCTACACCATTTGAAGCATATATTGTGTTTTGATGGATCTGCTTGCCTGTATATTATTGATATATTGAAAGTTCATGTTTGAAATGATTTAGACATGATAAGGAAAGAACGATGGGTTCGAAAATGATGTTTTGATGTTTATAATGCTTCCAGTATGTTTTTCAGAAAGTTTGTAAAGCTTTATATGTACTGAGGATTTGAATTCATTTCCAGAAACGTTATGAAAGTTCTTCTTGCGGTAGCTGTAATATTAGAATTTGACAACTGTGTAATTGGTAGTTGCTAGTTGAATCATTGGTATGGTTTGATAGGCAACAGCTGATGGCATCGTTGTTGTTTTGATATTACAGATGAGGAGTTATGTATTCAGCAGCTGTATCTACTTGTTAAGATTCAGCAGCTGTATGGTTTTAGCGTTTATGAATGTTCTTCCTGTAGTTGTAATGTCGAAATTTGATGATTTTATAATCAGTAGTTGTTAGTTGAATCAGTATAAAGTCTGGTTTAATAAGCGACGGCTGGTAGCGAAACCATTGTTTAGATATTACAAACGTCTTCGTAAATTCCAGCAGATGCACTGTTCATCAGCAGATGCGTCTTTCTTTATTAATATCAGCAGTTGCTTTCCTTTGGTTAGGAATCAGCAGCTGCATTGTGATTTTAAATTCAGCAGCTGTATTTTCCTTCGTTAGAATTCAGCGATATTATTGATATATTGAAAGTTCATGTTTGAAATGATTTAGACATGATAAGGAAAGAACGATGGGTTCGAAAATGATGTTTTGATGTTTATAATGCTTCCAGTATGTTTTTCAGAAAGTTTGTAAAGCTTTATATGTACTGAGGATTTGAATTCATTTCCAGAAACGTTATGAAAGTTCTTCTTGCGGTAGCTGTAATATTAGAATTTGACAACTGTGTAATTGGTAGTTGCTAGTTGAATCATTGGTATGGTTTGATAGGCAACAGCTGATGGCATCGTTGTTGTTTTGATATTACAGATGAGGAGTTATGTATTCAGCAGCTGTATGGTTTTAGCGTTTATGAATGTTCTTCCTGTAGTTGTAATGTCGAAATTTGATGATTTTGTAATCGGTAGTTGTTAGTTGAATCAGTATAAAGTCTGGTTTAATAAGCGACGGCTGGTAGCGAAACCATTGTTTAGATATTACAAACGTCTTCGTAAATTCCAGCAGATGCACTGTTCATCAGCAGATGCGTCTTTCTTTATTAATATCAGCAGTTGCTTTCCTTTGGTTAGGAATCAGCAGCTGCATTGTGATTTTAAATTCAGCAGCTGTATTTTCCTTCGTTAGAATTCAGCAGTTGCGTTACTCATTTTTCAAGTACTGTTCATTCCAGCTGGTACTATTCATTTATATAATCGTGTTAGCACTTTTCCTTGCGACTGATTGATGTGCTAACGACGTCGTTCCCTTTAGTTGTAGAAAGATCAGCAAGTAACCTTATTATTCCATCTGCTGATCACTCTAACGACATCGTTTCACTTTGTACAAAGATCAGCAGGTAGTCTTGTTATTTCATCTGCTGATCTTCCCAACGACATCGTTTTACTTTATACTTAATTAAAAGACCTCGCGACTGGATTCTTGTGTTGCGATTGGTATTGTTCTTTTCAGCAGGTATTAGTCTTGCGACTGGTACTGTTCCTTGCGACTGGTTTTCTTTCAACCAGTTCCATTTTAATGATACGTTTTCACAGTCGAATTCAATACTCAGCAAAGTTTTAAAATGGGAAGCAAATGTTTAAAATGATGGAACCCGATGTTTTACAGAAATGTTTAAAGAAAGAATTGTTAAGGAACAAAAGATGTTTTAGATTATGGCATAGACAGTTAAGGTCACCAAGGAGAAGGGTGAGCAGTTGTCGAAGATGTCGACTGCCCTTTCATATGAGCTATATGCTAAAACTGATATCGGGAGTCATTTTGATCAAAGTGCAAATTGGACCACATAGAACTTATATGCCATGATCAACTGAAAATGAAACTGAAAGAAATGAGAAGCTGGGCTATCTTCCCCTGTTTCCGCCATTGAAATGTTTATGAAAATGATACTGTATATTGAAGTTCCTTAACATATGTATTGTACAGATGTCTGCCTGCGTTTTATGAAATTGTTACTACTCAGATTTTACTTGCTGAGCCTTTAGGCTCACTAGCTTTTAAAATGGTGCAGGTACGACAACTGGTGGAGGAACAGCAGGTGCAACTTGAAACCAGCAGATGGGTGGCATTGTGTTTATCCAAGGCCTACGTTTTCCGTGTCTAAGTTATATTGTTTTGATTAGGTTGTGCTGTATTAAATCAGTAGCAATGGTTGTATATTTACATAGAATACACAGCTGTTGTAAACCGCAATTGCAAAGTTATAAGAAATACCCTGTTTTCCGCAAATGTTTAGTAGTAGCGCGCGAATTTATGTACCTGCTGATCTTCGAATTTGTCTTGTGTCTTGATTCCTTTGAGTTATAAGAAATGCAGCTTATAACAAATTGTCTTTTAGCCCTTCTTTTATTCGAAAATTTTTGTTTACCCCAATTCTCGTGGCCCCGTTGGGTTCGGGTGTCACACTTCCATTGTCCAAAATTTCGGGAAAGAATATCTCTCTAGTCCACTCACATTGCTTGGGAAATGAATAAATCATGTCCCAACATATGGCTATCACCCCATATCCCAAGCAGTGTCAAGGACAGCATTAGGAACAAGACAAACTAAACTGCTGTAGCCTTATTGTAACTAAAACGCTAGGCATATCAATTTAAGAGTATGATTATAAAAAACTCTAACTTTACCTATACTCTACTAACTCCTTTTGACCCTGAATTTAACATTTATCACAGATCCAACATCCCAACTGAGTAATACGCAAATGAACGAGTGTCAAACCGTCAAACCATAATAGAGCACAACACTCCATAAACTTGGTTGTAAAGAAGCACATGAACAAGTGAAACATAATCAACATTGCAAAGGATCAATGTTTTCTAGGAGAGCAATAGATACTGATGATACTATTCATTCGTGATATCAAAGCCGGCTAATCATCTAAAATACCCCCATTCCATATAAGAAATAGACTGATGCAAAGCACAAATCGCAATATCAAAGCCAGCGAATCTTCTCAACAGAATTAAGAAAGCAAAGATGATTCTATTCCCAGCTTAATTTGAAAATCTGATTACAGAATCTTCCGCCAATGGAATAAAATGGAGAAGTCGCCACCTAATTGGCAAATAGGGTATAAATATCGCTAAACATTACATTTCATTACATTTCTGAAAAGGATTCATCATGCTTTAGTTCAGTTCACACACTAAAGGAAAAACAAGGATTTAATATGACAAATGAGATGGTTCTTACCCCATAAAGAAATATACAGAGACTATCCTTGGCTTGACCAGAATTCTCTTCTGTGGCCACGTCCTCAAGAAAAGGTGTAATATCACTCATATCTGATGTATGTTGAATCCTACTTTGTCCTTCTGTCTCAGATAAATTAGAAGTTACTAACCCTGCTTCAACTGCAACTCCTAATCCCTGACTTATCTTCCGGACCTCAAATCTAGGATTACGGCCTATCCAATCAAAAGAGCAATAGCAACACATTCACGATGGTACCTTAACATAAACATCTAGTAAAAATGAAACCAAAAAATACCTGAAAGTATAGCATCTACTGTTGCTTCTAAATTACAATGGACCCGTAACTCTGTCCTAGAAATTATCTCCACCGCGCAACTAAAAGTTGAAGGCCCTTTTCTCTCTAACACAGTTTTTTGAACACCTCTTCGATTTGCCTCTTCATCTCCTAACGTCACACTCTGAGGAAACAGTAGGAATAACATGTCGTCGTACCGAAACAAGAAAGAAGTTGTAGTTCATCCGTTACCACTTAAGAAAACTTCATCGACATTGTATGACACATGTGGTGTGCCTGGAACTAGTCTAAAACTATGCAATTATAATTTTCAACAACATTATGATTTTCCGATCTTTCAATCATGTTTGTAGATGAATAAGCATACAAAAATAGCAACAAGGCAACAGGCATAGACAAAAATTCTGTAAGTTTCTGATAACATAAATGGATTATTAACTTTACTTTTTCATTTTATGGTGGGGGTGGACAGCAGGCAGTTATGAAGTGTCCTCATAGCAAGGAAAAAGAAACAGCTTGACATCATACCATGTGACCTTGATGAAACCTTTTGTGACCTCTAATTTCACTGGAACCATGATTGACATTTCCAGAAAATGTTGTTTGTGGATATAACAAAAAAAAACGGTGTTTTTAGGAGTGATCAGGTCTTGAGCCACAGGGTTTCCGGATTCATCAATAATTAGTTAGCTTATCACGTCAAACATCTGCATAAAAAAATAAGTGATAATTCCCATTCATGACTCCATCAGAAAACGTTCAAAAGAAGTATTCTACATTTGTCAACAGAAATTCACAACAAACTACAGGATATCCCACTTTTGTGTGGCCGAGATATTTCCTGTGAGATTCTGATCAGACTGGTGGTAGCAAATCATAGTCATCAATGGAAGACAGACATAATTTACTTCACGTTCATCAGAGATTACCTGCACTCCTCCTACAAGCATCTCCAAGGCAGGATTCATTACTAAATTTTCTATAGTCACTCCATGAGCAGTTGCAACTAGTTGAATTCCACGTTGTGCAATAGTACTTGCGGCCAAAGCTTCAAGTTTTGTGCCAATTTCGTCAATCACAATTACTTGGGGCATATGATTTTCAACGGCTTCTATCAGCACCTGTGAAATACAGAATTATTCAAATGTAATGTCTGCTAAAACATTTTATTGTCCATGAACACTGCCATTTGGAAAATATAACTCTCGAACTCCAGAGATATGCTGACAAGGTAGAATGAAGAAAATAAACGATCCATTCAGGTATCAGTTACAATGTGCGCAGGTTTTCTAAGCGTATTAAGCTCGTCAGCTAGGGATGCAGTTCATCCTTCGATTATAGTAAACTTCATCCAAAAAGCATGCTCCAATTCTCACAATAATTCAACAGACGAAAATTAGCACTCTTAGCATTACAACTTAATAAAATCACATTATAGTTAAAGAAAATCCAAGTGGCAGTTGAAATAATATTTTTCATCAAATTTCACAAACTGAGCGAAACAATTTACTATCATCAAAATGGTTTTGGCCCAGATTTTGACATCCAAATAATTTGGCAGTGTATGTATCTCAAAAGCAGGTGTTCATCCAAGTCCATGAACGATGATTAAACGACCATAAGACAGGAAGGGACGGACTTTCTAGAAAAGTTCATGTAGATCTAAGATATTCCTCTCTCAAGTTCAAATTCACATATACCAAAGCGAAAAGCATTCTTCAGATAGACTTGTTCTTTTACTAGGCCATAGAAACAAAACAAATTTCATCACCTTATGTTGCACATCAGAATGTGGCACTTGCATCCTGCGAGCATTGCCTATTCCGGCATGAGGAATATCTCCATCACCACCAATTTCATTTGAGGTGTCAACAATCATCACACGCTTCTTATACTCATTTGCTAGCATGCGAGCTATGTCCCTTAAAGGCAAGAGCAAATCAGATAATTTTCATGTTTGAACTAGATTGTTATTAGTATAAAAATATCTAACATGTGCACATAGTACTCGATTTCTCGTTGTATCCAGTTAGTCAATCGAGAAACACGTGGGTTCTAGTGCAATGTTTCATAAACCAAGGATTTGCATGCACATCAGTTGTATTAAAATGAAAATAAAAAAGAATGTTTCTAAATAATATAGACGTACCGACCTGATAATAGTGGTTTTTCCCACTCCCGGCGGCCCAATTAGTAACAGGGAAGCACCCGCCTTGACTAAATCACGCAATAAGTTGGCACTTCCCGACACTGCACGACCAACTCGGCAAGTCAAACCAATAATGGCTCCTTTCCGATTTCTAATGGCACTGATACGGTGCAATGTTCTGCTGATGCCGGCTCGATTATCCACTGCGAAATCACCGACCTATAACAAATAAGATCACCATCAGCGAACTTTAGCACTAATATTTGGCAAAAAGATTGTTTGATATGGAAAACATATCGACCCTTGCTTAAGCTACATCGAGAACAAATAAAAGTCCCACAAAGAACAAAAACACCAGCTTACTTGCGAAGTTGCGCGTTGAATGTCCTCCGTAGTTATCGGGTTATCCGACAACACGAAATCCCCCGAAGGAAACCTGGCCAGTGGCTTCCGGCCCAAGTCCATGACAACCTCAATCAGAAATCGGCGCTCCGGATGCTCGGCCAACCTCCGCCGCATCTCCTCCGGCAAAATATCCAGCAAACGTCCCAGGTCCAGATTAAATTCTTCATCATCAAACGTCAAGTTGTAAGACGAAGACTGACGTACCAGCGAGTGCACCCGAGTAGTGACCGCGATGTTCGGGGCCGGAGCAATACCCGACCCGGAGAAAGTTCTCACAGATTGACCGCAGTAGTGGAGTGAGGTGAGTATTCGGGTCGGGTCATGGGGAGTTCTGAGGTGGAGCAAGGGAGGAGAGAGAATAATCATTGGCTTCGGCTTTAGCAGGCAGTTAGGTTTCCCAATTGGGAAGTTGAACAAATCACATATCCTTAACCTTGATTTTGTCGATGCTACTGCCCACAAAGGTAAAGGACGAATCACAGTACGACATATGTCAAGAGTTGGTGAAAAAAAAGTTTTTAATAAAATAAATTCGGCCACTCAAATTTTGACACGTGGCGGACTTTTATTATTAAAAAAATCATGAAAAAGTTGCCCGGGAAACTTTCCAAATATGAGCTCACACTACCCAAAACTTTCAAATTGAGATTCGCAAGACCTTCTTCTCCCTTCCCCCGTTCGCACAGTGTCCTTCTTCCCCCTTTCGCCATTCTTCTTCAACAAGCAAAATATCTTCCTCAAATCTCTACGTTCCCATCTGAAAATCTAGTCGAAAATCAATTTTTTTCCAGTAAAATAGATGTCTTGAATTTAGATGCTGAACTTTTGCGGCAAGAAATCCATTTTCCTTTTGGTAATTCCTCAACAATTGTTCATTCTTCATAATTTCCAAGGCTCGAAAAATCATGGTAATTTGGCAGATTTTTCTAGCAATTGCTTCTCCTTTGTCTACTTCTTCGGTCTTCTCTTTAACAGTTAAAAGAAGTGTTTTGTGAATGTGTTGGCCCAAGTTTGACTGGCCTGATTCACCTTCACATTTCTTAGCCCAAGCCCACATATGTCCAAACAGGTGGTAGCTATCCTCTTTGAAGTCTGATTTCCCTTTTACTGGAACGATATCCTCTGCCTCTCCTCTGGTAAGGTTATTATATCTTCTCCAGGTGTGTTTCTGGCAGTTTCTTCAAACACTCGATATCAGATTTCTGTCCTCCAATATATCCTCTGGGAGAACAGCCGTGGCAATTGAGCTGTGGAGTGCCTCTGATAAGCCTCCACTGTCTACAGCTGTTACCCTCCCCAACAGGTGCGGCACCCACGGATCCAAGAGCTCCGTCATGAAGGGGAAGACACAGTGAGTGAATTAGTAGAGCTAGAAAGGATGTAATTGGTAGAAGATTATGTCATATTAAAATTCATTGATTTATTCATTGTTTCATAATATACCAGAGTGAATTAGTTAATTGGGTTGCTCCATCGTTCTAATTTTTCCCTTCAATTCTTCTATGACATGATTTTTTGAGCTGCTGGTTTTTTTTTTATCCCTGCTGGTTTGAATGTCAGCTGCTGGTTCGAATATCAGATTTCAGCTGCTGGTTTTTTTTTTTTATCCTGCTGGTTGCAACAGCTGGTGGCGTGCAACAACTGTTGGTTCGAATGTCAGCTGCTGGTTCGAATATCAGATTTCAGCTGCACAAGATTTCAGCTGCTGGTTTTTTTTTTTTATCCTGCTGGTTGCAACAGCTGGTGGCGTGCAACAACTGTTGGTTCGAATGTCAGCTGCTGGTTCGAATATCAGATTTCAGCTGCACAAGATTTCAGCTGCTGGTTTTTTTTTCCTGGTTCGAATATCAGATTTCAGCTACTGGTTTTTTTTTTCTGGTTCGAATATCAGATTTCAGCTGCACAAGATTTCAGCTGCTGGTTTTTTTTTCCTGGTTCGAATATCAGATTTCAGCTACTGGTTTTTTTTTTCTGGTTCGAATATCAGATTTCAGCTGCTGGTTTTTTTTTTCTGGTTCGAATATCAGATTTCAGCTACTGGTTTTTTTTTTCTGGTTCGAATATCAGATTTCAGCTGCTGTTTTTTTTTAATTATTAACATACCACTTTGACATTAAGCAATTTTCACCAAAAAACATCATCTCTCGGGCAATTATGAGTTTGTCGTTCAACCACGCTTCTAAAACTACAGTCTTTTCAGAAGAATTAGGTGAAAGTAAAAATAGTTGCCGCGTACTGTACGACAAAAATATTATTTTAATTTCATTCTACAATTATAAGATAGGCAGCTATAATATCAAATTGTGGTCGATTTTGTGAACACTGCACTGGACGTTTTCATTTTTGCTCCTAATGTTGGGAAATTCAAGGTTCTAGTATTTAAATTCAGTTTATTTTTCAAATGAGTACGAATATAACTTCCAAAAATGATGATATAATAACTTCCAAAAAATGATGATATAATAACTTTCAATTTTGAACCACAACCGCTCTCAGCTGAACGATGCAGCTTTGACAGAAATTCAGCAGTAAGACACATCTAGCAGTATACACATCCAGCAGTAATAAAAAAACTACTTTGACAGAAATCCAGCAGTAAGACACATCCAGCAGTAATACACATGACAGAAATCCAGCAGTAAGAGGAACAAAAGAAGCAGCTCTAATAAAATGAGAATTCACTAGGAATATTTAAAATATATTTAAATTAAGATGTCCAAATTCAACCCATCTGATTTGAATATGTGAAAAAAGGTTCTTCGGATGGAAATGTATATTGTGGTGACATTTGCGGATATGCAAATGGATATTGCGGCGGCATTTGAGGATATGCACATGGATATTGCGGTGGAATTGGAGGGGTCAGTGTGTTGGTGTAATTTTGCGAACTTCGGTCCTTTCTTTTGGTTCCTTTTCCACCTACAATAAACATAGCTATAGATTAATTATATAACATGTAAATGTAAAAATTTAAAAAAAAAAACAAACTTACTTGACGTCTCAGCTTTCCCTTTTCCTTTTCCTTTTCCTTTTTTGCTGTTATTATCCCAATGTCGTGTAATATTTGCATTCATAACTCCTTTTTCTTTAGCAGTGAGTGGGTTACGTACATATATTTCATCTGTTTCACCAATTGAAATTGAAGAACATGTTCTCTCATCATCAACCTTCAAATTCTGGACAAGACAAGATATTTCATCTGTTGCGGCGTCAACCAACCTATATAGTCTCTTTCTCGCATCGTCGTGAGCTTTGCTCAATTGAGTTAGATCATACATTGATCTCATTATTTGGTTAACAAAAACCATCTCAGATACATGACCACCACCACCAATTCCACTGACGCCGGTTTCTTCAAAACCAAAATGTACTCTGTCTCGTATATTTTTCGTCCATCTTTTCAAAATATAACTTTCGGGCAAAGAAGTGACATCCATACAGTTTAATACCATCAATGCATGCTTACACAAAATCCCCATGGTCTCAAACTTATGACAACTGCACTTTATCTCAAGAATTTGTTTGTGGAACATGACATGCCTAACCCTTGAGTTTTCATCATGAGATCTTACTTTGGCTACAATACAATTCCAATCACCAGGAGAACAAAATGGTGGTTCAACAAATTTGCAATTCAGAGAATTAACCAACTCAAGTTCAAATAGTCGATATATAGAAATCGTATAAACCTCAGCAGCATGAGTCAATAGTGGATGATTTTTCAAAATCTGTGAAGGCTTACCATGACGACAACGGGTATCTTCAATTTTTTCCTTTTTGCGCCAGCTAGTTTGAACCTTTGTGAAATTCATCACAAAATTATATAAAGAACTCATTTTGTTGCCGGTCCTTTTTAATGCCATATTTGTAGCCTCACTTCTCGAAGTAGCCAAAAGACCCGCACTAAATCTTTCATTACAGAAAGCAGTTGCCCATTTCTTCCTAATTTTGTACATCCCATTCAACCATCTATGAGAATCTAAATTATATTTATCAATCATAAGTTTCCATGTCTCCTCAAATTCATCTTCTGATTCACAACGAGTCATGCATTTATGCCATAAATTTTTAAAAGATGAGTCACCATTTAACTTCCCAAAGTGTGAAGGAGCATTTTGATTTATATGCCATTGACATAAACGATGATGTGAATGTGGAAAAACTCTTTCAATGGCATTGACCATAGCTTGACATTGGTCCGAGAAAATAGTCTGAGGTTGCTTCCCATTCATAGAATCAAGAAATATTGTGAACAACCATTCAAAAGAACTTTCAGTTTCATCTGACAAAAATGCTAAGCCGAACATCACATTTTGCATATGATTATTTATACCAACAAACGGAGCACAAATAAAATTATACTTATTTGTTCGATAGGTTGTATCAATAGACAACATATCTCCAAAATATTCATAATCAACCACACTTCTGTAATCTCTAAAGTAAAAGTTCATCACCCTGTCATCATCATCCAATTGCACATTCCAGTAAAAATAATTCTCCCTATTCGCTGTATTTATAAAATATTGAATAAGTGCATTGGCATCTCCATTGTCAACTTTGGTATGTTTTTTCAATCGACTCATATGGTCATATGCATCTTTTCTAGTAAATCCTAAATTTTCTGGCCCACATGCTTCTGTTTCCATAAAAGAAACAGCACTAGAGATAGATATTCCAGCATTAACCATAGCTTCTAGAGTTGACTGTTTTGCATGTGATATATTGCGTGCTGATCTTAACAAGTGAGTTTGATCTTGTGTAAACATCTCATGATTATGCTCTTGTACAAATCTACTAACTCGCCATTCACTCTCTTTTCCCCTTGAAATTTTCAATCTAGCTTTACAATTAGTTCTAATAACCGGTTTCTGATATAATGTGTTAGGATCAAGCGCTTACCACTATGTCAAAAGCTATAGCTGGTGGTAACGATGCAACTCCAATCTTTTAAACCGTATAGCAACACAAGCGCCATGGTTCGATCGCTCTACCTAGCAGGGGCAATTATTGCACTCCAACAATCCCCCTCTCAATAATTGCACTCCTTACAATCCATTCAAGACAGATTTTCGAACACAGCCAATCTGTATCATTATGTACAAACAGATTTCATTAGAGGCTGGAAACAGATTTCGTATCTTTTCATTATGAACACAACACAATGGAAAAATGAAATCTAATAGTTTAGTACAAAAAAATGAAAATGCAGCATCTGTATTCAAGACATTTACCTTATTGGAAAAAAAATTGATTTCCGGCTAGATTTTCAGACGGGAATGAAGAGATTTGAGGAAGAAATTTTGCTTGTTGAAGAGGAATGAAAGATGGGGGAAGGACACTATGTGAATGGGGGAAGGGAGAAGGAGGTCTTGCAAATGTTTGGAAAGAGCTGATGTTTGGAAAGAGCTGATGTCTGAAAAAGTTTCCCGGGCAAACTTTTTCATGGATTTATTTAATAATAAAAGTCCGCCACGTGTCAGAATTTTAGTGGCCGAAACAATTTTATTAAAAATTTTCTTTTACAACAACTCTTGCCATGTGTCTGATTTTGATTGGCCCATAACCTTTGTGGGCACTACCCACGAAGGTAGCATCGACAAACCCTTAATAAACAGCTACAATATTAATGCCCGCCGTACCAACTACCAAGGGCAATAGGACATAATATGGCATTATGCTTTACTAGTGGGACTGAAAACAAATTAGTTTTTTCTCAGTGGGCGATTATGATATTTACTGCGTTTTCACATTCAAGAGATGTATTTAGTTAAGATGATGAAAGCTCGCCAACTCCACTGACGTATAGGCTGTACCCATCGCATTTAGCGCAAATTCTGACATTCAAAGATTATTAATGCTACTTGTCCATCAGATTCCGAAGCTTGTCTGTCAGGAATCATAGTGTACGTCGGCGATGGAGGTGCTGTGCATTGGAACCGCCGATTCAAAGCTAGAAGAACTGCAATTCCTCTCTCAGGCCGTTCGATCCAATCTCCAATTGTTTACCGCTGATTCCAACTTCAAGGTGTTATGTTACTTTATTTTATTTGGGGAACTTTTTATTTTCATATTTTAGTTATTGGGTCACTGGAAAGTATCGACTTTATCATCTGGGCAGAAAGTTTTTCTTGTTTCTCGTCGATTTATGTGAAATTGCTGGATTTCGAGATGTTTCACGAGTAATCGGTGTCATGATTCAATACCGTGCTAATGCAAAGTTTAGACCTGCATATCAATTTCAGTATGATGAATGCTGATACGTATCTGGGATTCTGGATTCGGATTGATCGTATTCTTGTTTGTGTTCAGACATCGGTGACAGTAGTTGATGTGTCCACTAGTTCGAATGGTGTTAAATCCTGTGAGGATTTCAAGTTTGTGTCGAGAAATGATGTCCTCTCCTGCTGTGTGGCAGAAGGGGCAAAGTCCAGCACCCTGCTCCCAGATGATAGAGGCGAAGCTATTGCTATCATGAGCAAAGCTCTTGAGGCCTTCCTCAGAAAAGTTCGCAGTGATGGTATTCTTGCTGGAGTCATCGGGCTTGGTGGTAGCGGAGGGACATCTTTAATGTCTTCCGGTTTTCGCTCCCTTCCCATTGGAATCCCAAAGGTGATTGTATCAACAGTGGCCAGTGGCCATACGGAACCATATGTTGGAACATCGGATTTGGTATTATTTCCATCAGTTGTGGATGTTTGTGGCATTAATAGCGTGAGTAGATTGGTGTTATCTAATGCCGCAGCTGCTTTTGCTGGTATGGTGGTGGGACGGCTAAAACATTCGAAAGAATCGGCCACTGATAAGGAGAAGCCTACATTGGGGGTAACGATGTTTGGGGTTACAACTCCTTGTGTCAATGCTGTCAAAGATAGATTAGCTCAAGAAGGATTCGAAACCTTAGTTTTCCACGCTACTGGTGTAGGAGGAAGGGCTATGGAAGATCTTGTTGAAGCTGGCCTCATACAGGTATGCAGCTATATTTGATTCTTTCCAAAATGGAATTTGGAAGTCTTGCCAAATTGAGTTGCATTCTTCTGGTTGAAATTTGATTTTTTTTAAGATATGGGGAACATCATGTAAAGTTTTGCTAAAAGTGTTTACTGGTAGCTACTTTTTATAAGTTTTACCCTGTTGAGAGTTAATGAGTGGTATCGTTCTGATTTTTCTCCATGCCTTGTAGGGTGTTTTGGATATCACAACAACTGAAGTTGCTGATTATATTGTAGGAGGAAACATGGCATGTGACAGTTCACGCTTCAATGCCATATTAGATAAGAAGATACCCTTGGTTCTAAGTGTTGGTGCATTAGATATGGTCAACTTTGGACCCAGACCCACTATACCTTCAAATTTTCAACACAGGAAATTTTACGAACACAATGAGCAGGTGATATTTTGCTACTCTTTTACGAAGTTCCATATAAGATCCATATGAATATCTGACGCATGATTGCACGTTGACATATAATTTATTGAATATATACTAATAATTATTCATATAAAACAAACAGATACAGAAAATTATCATTTTTTATCCTTATTATATCATTAATATTAATCTTATTATTAAAAACAAAATAATGAATAAGTAATAAATTAATTTAAATTAAATAAATATTGAATTACCAGTATTCAAATTAAATAAATAATTAAGTAATTATTTTATGTTCCTATAATAAATATTATTTACATAATTATAATTGTAAATATTTATTACAATGGTTATATAAATAAAATAATTTCAATTCTTATATTTGGCTTTATATGATATTCAATTACAATAGTTACATATATTTTAAAATAACTAGTATTTTAAGTGAAAATATAAGGATTGCAATATTAATTCTTATTGTTTTATATATTCATAATATTTTTTAAAATATAAAATATTATGGGATAATTTTATGATTATTAATATATTGATAAGTAATTAATTATTGTTTTATTGTATTTATTATAATATTATTTAAATTATTAATTATTATAGTTGTTAATGTCCAATAATATAAATTTTTATTTTAATTATAAAAGCAATTAAACAACTATAGATAACCCTTTATAATTATTGGTATTTATTTATAATTAATATGCTAATTGTTATGGTATTCAAATATATATAATTCTAATCAAAATTATTGTTAATTATGATCAAAATTGATATTATTAATGAATTATAATGTCATTTTATTATGTTATTATTATAACTATTGATAGGATTAGGAAAGAGTTGAGAGGGAGTGAAGAATAAATTCTTTCGAAAATTTTGCTTTTAAAACTATTGTCATACCAGCTGAGTCTTCGTCTTACTCTAATCTGATTTTTCAAACAACAAAAGATTGTGCAGAAAAAGTTTGATCATTTAGTGAACAATTAAATGTTGAAATGTAAAAAGATTTTAGATTAGATTTGTTTTTAGAGGTTCGAAGCAATGCTTCTACGTCTCATTTTTTTAAAAAACTGGAAGGATATCTACAAGAAGATATTGAGTTGATTATGCAATATAACCAAAACCGGTTAGTCATCTCTCATCTAATCTGAACTACTAGTATGATCACTGATAACAAAACAAACTTTGTTAACTTACAAAGGTTTACTTCTAAGGACAACGAAAGTATAAGCCATAATGTGATTCAGCAAAGCTGAATACAACTCTC
This sequence comes from Dorcoceras hygrometricum, assembly GCA_001598015.1. Lineage (NCBI taxonomy): Eukaryota > Viridiplantae > Streptophyta > Magnoliopsida > Lamiales > Gesneriaceae > Dorcoceras > Dorcoceras hygrometricum. The sequence continues at coordinate 850,912 of KV016225.1, forward strand.
GAATATATTCATATTATCATATGAAATATCGAGTGTTTGATAGAAAACTGCGAAGGCTTAAAGATCGTAATTTTGTTGAACAAGCAGAAAATTCAATCACATATCTTCGATTATGCTATTTATAGCTTTAAGATTGCAACGTTAATAAATGTGCATTTAATGCATGTACAATTTGACTGAAGCATTAAATGCTTATTCTTTTTGCTCTAAAAAGTCAAATCATCGTACTTCAACAAATCTGATCTTGTTCTGATTTGCAATACCTCGAAGTCAAACCTTCTTTGATCTGATTCAAAGCTCTGTTTGATCTGCTCTTGCTTATCTAATTGATTTGATACTTTAGCATGATCTGAACTGATAACCTGTGTTAATCAGAGTTCTAAGTTGTTCTTGTACACCTGATCTGATCTGCTCTTGTATTCAATTGTATCTGATCTGATTTGATACGTTAGCATGATCTGAACTGATAACCTGTGTTAATCTGAGTTCTAAGTTGTTCTTGTACACCAGATCTGATCTGCTCTTGTATTCTTGACTAATATGTTCCGATATGAATTGTTCCAATACACACTGTTCTAATCTGTTGAGTTGTCCAAACTCAACTAAGCTGTAACCTGATCTGGGTCTCAAACGATGTAAGGTTGGTTTTATCTGATATGAAAGGTTTTACGCTGAATCTTTTGTTATCACCAATACTTAGAATATTTTAAACTTAACAATTATCTTTTAAATAATAATTTAATATACTTAATATGTATTTTATTTAATATCTGAAACACAAAGAAGACATATAAGTCACTATATATCATATTTCAAATTAATTTTCATTTCTGACCATTGGAATGGAATGATTCCAATGGGAATTAACGTATAGTCATTCCATTCATTTTGGATGACTAATTTCGATCCAGATCTCTCTCTCTCTATATATATAGTTCTCTTTTATATAACTAATAATATATTAACAATCAACCAATACGAATATTAGTATTAGTAATAATAAAAAAAAATTTGTATTATAAAAAGTGAATACCTAAAGTAATAATTTGAAATAATATTTCCAAATATAATAAATATTACTTGAATAATGGTGATTATTTTATTAATTATTAATCACATTATAATATTTCATATTAAAATAATAAATTTTAAAATACATATTATATTATACTATCGTCATTTTAATAACAAAATATTAATATAATTATAAATTAAAAAGATTTTAATGATAAAAGTAATTCTGTTATCATTAGTGAGATATCAATATATATTATTTTTGTAATATAATAATAATAACAACAACAATAATTATTATTATTATTATAAAATATCAATTCCGGTTGATATTATTTTGAAAGTTAGGTAAAACAAATTTGATAATTAAAATAATATCATTCTTTTTGTGTTTCAATTTTTTGATACCAATAATTTGAATGGAATAGAAATATCATTCAATTCCTATTTTTATTCCATTTTAGTGTACCTTTTTTGGCTTCAATAATTTCAACGATCTGTTGTACATGAAAACAATCCGTCTTGTTTATTCCAGGTCACACTGATGAGAACAACAATTGATGAGAATATGAAATTTGCAGCGTTTATAGCAGAGAAGTTAAACAAGTCATCATCAAAGGTTTGTGTCTGCTTGCCGAAGATGGGAGTTTCTGCCTTAGATGCACCAGACAAGGCGTTTTATGATCCAGAGGCTACAGGTGCTCTTATACAGGAGATACAGAGGAGAATTGAAACAAATGAAGATCGTCAGGTCTCATCTCTGTCTATCACATGAACTATTTATGGTTTATAACATTCTGTATTTACTTCGGCTCTTGTCATTGATATACCATTTTCCATCATCTAGTTACCTTCTGGGGAATGTATTGTTTTGTATTTACAGGTCAAAGTTTTTCCATATCATATTAACGACTTCGAGTTCTCAAATGCGCTAGTGGATTCTTTCTTGGAAGTCTGTACAAATTTTAAGGGTGTCAATAATCAAGCAATTAGTGAACCTTTGAAAGACAACAAGGATAAAACTTCTGGTGCTGAGATAAGTTCCCAGAGTATTGTATCAATATCTCACAGCCTTAGCAGCTTTCCCAATGCCAAACCAGGTTGCCTCCTCAACTTGTCTCGCCTCACGTTTTTAACTGTTATTTATCTATCTGCTTTGAGTAATTTGTCCCATTGATAACTATATTTATTCTAACTGTTATTTATCTATCTGCTTTGAGTAGTTTGTCCCATTGATAACTATTTTTATTCTGTACGTATAATGCAGATTTGATTAATCAATGTCGACTTGTGAAATTCCTCTACTGAATGCAAGAGTAAATCAATGGCTCGTATGTTTATTGCTAAGGCTTGTTACCAGTAATACTCCATATATGTTGTTTCTTTTTCCTTCAACAGAAACGTTACAGAGGACACAGGCTATTCTGCAAAAATTGAGAGCTCAAATAAGTGCGGAAAAACCCATAATTGGTGCTGGTGCAGGGACAGGCATATCTGCTAAATTTGAAGAAGTTGGTGGAGTAGATCTTATTGTGCTCTACAATTCGGGGCGCTTCAGGATGGCTGGAAGGGGGTCCTTAGCTGGTCTTTTGCCATTTGCCGATGCAAATGCAGTAGTACTTGACATGGCAAATGAAGTGTTACCTGTGAGTGTATTCATTTTCCTAAATACAAGTTTTTTTCGACGGGATTAGATCTTTGTGAAACTATGAGAAATGGTAGCTTAACTTTTTGAAACCGAATAGTTGATGACTGGTCCTTTCTTCAATATTGGCATGTTCAGGTGGTGAAAGAAGTACCCGTTCTGGCTGGAGTCTGTGCAACTGATCCATTTCGGAGGATGGATTTCTTCCTGAAGCAATTGGAGTCCACTGGTTTCATAGGAGTACAAAACTTTCCAACAGTGGGACTGTTTGATGGTAATTTCAGACAAAATTTAGAAGAGACTGGAATGGGATATAGGTATCTTATCAAACTTAAAACGGCATTTATTATTATTATTATATTATTTATCTAACTGAATGTTATCTTCATTCTTAGTTTGGAGGTCGAAATGATTGCAAAAGCTCATGAAATGGGACTGTTAACCACCCCATATGCTTTCAACAAAGATGAAGCCATTTCCATGGCAAAAGCTGGTGCTGACATAATAGTGGCTCACATGGGCCTCACAACATCTGGTCATATTGGTGCACAAACGGCTGTCTCAATCGAGGAAAGTGCAACTCTAGTGCAAGCAATCGCTGATGCTGCTCATCGGATCAACCCTTCTGCTATCGTGCTTTGCCATGGAGGTATAATCTTTGGCATTGCTTGTGATGTGCAAAACAATATAACCCTGATTATTATACCTGCGTGCAATTTAAAAGACCTGTATTGCAACATTATTATTGACCAAAGCTTTCAGGAAAAGGGCCAATACTTGGTTCCTTTTATAGTCATGTAATCGGGATCTTGATTCATGGGAAACTGTTGCATCTTGTTTCGACATTTCGAAGGAATAATCATTGATATTTTGTCGATAGGTCCGATATCTGGTCCCAAAGAAGCGGAATATGTATTGAAGAGAACAAAGGGGGTACATGGATTCTACGGTGCATCAAGTTTGGAAAGACTACCAGTTGAAGAAGCCATTACCAATACAGTTCGTCAGTACAAATCAATTTCTATCACTTGATTGTTACCTATATAGTCTTTTCCTCGTCTTGTAATCAAGAATAATCGGTTGTCAAACGAATAAATTGTCTTTCAGTCTAACTACATCAAACGTCCACATGACAGCATTCTACTTTAAATAAAACATGTTTACACTTAAAAAGTGATGATATTTAAATGGAAAAAATTCTATTTAGTCATGTCAGAGTGAGTTGAACTATATTTTCATAAAATCATATAAATTTCATTTATTTCATGGGAATTTATATAGTTAGAAGGAATTGATTGACAATATTATGCGATCCGTGTGATGGAATATAAAATAAAATAATTTGAGAACCCCACAACTTAGAAGTGCTTTAAGACTGGTCTATTTTTCAGTCCGACGACATTGACTCCAACAACATAAATATTACATGCATAAGATAGTAGAAAGAAACTTCGAGGGCAAAGGGCAGAAGCTTGACGTTCAAGCAGAGCTCAAATCTCCTACAACCAACTTAATTTGCACCCGCATCACCTTCACCATACCAATTCAGCGCACCTGAACACCAGCTACACACGATAACAGCAGTGGTCTTTCTTCCCAGCTTGCGCACTAAGTTTTCCCTTCTATTTAAACACCACATTCAATCACAAATCACAATACAAATTCCTCTCTAAGCCAAGATTCCTGCTTTTTTCTGGTGAGAACTGAGAGATAATAAAAATATGTATTCCGCGGTAGAAATGCAGTCAATGGCTACGAATGTTTTCTCAGCCTACGCGTCGGTTGCAGCATCGATGATGCTATTCCGATCAGTCGCCTATGATATGATTCCCGAGCCCGTAAAATCAGCTGTATTTTCGGCACTCTCCCATTTGTTCAAACGTTACTTGGGAAGATTTTTCAATCCACCTCCCACCCAGATAACAGTGGTGGTGGACGAACAATGTGGTTTTACTCGCAACCAAATCTACGACGCCGCAGAGGTTTATCTCCGCACAGTGCAGGATCCAGACTCTGAAAGATTCAAAGTGAACAAAAGTTCCAAACAGAAGAGCATCACTGTTAGTATGGTGAAGAATCAGGAAGCCTTCGACTATTTCAATGGTCATAAACTCAGATGGCAGTTTGTTGTGCTCGACTCAGAGAATAAGGAGGGCCGTTATCAGCCGGAGAAGAGATTTTTCGAGTTAACATTGGAGAAGCAGTGTAAAGACGATGTACTCAGGGAGTACTTGCCACACGTTATAGCTAAGGCGAAAGAAATCAGAGATAGCGAGAGGGCAGTGAAGTTGTACACCAGGGACCGTCCTTTTGATAACGAAGATGGTGGTAATGGAGGTGGGTATTGGGGTTGCATCAATCTGGATCACCCCTCCACCTTCGATAAATTGGCCATGGACCCATGTTTGAAAAGATCCATCATTGAAGATTTAGACAGGTTTTTGAGGAGAAGAGATTATTACAAGAAAGTGGGCAAGGCCTGGAAGAGAGGCTATCTCCTGTATGGCCCTCCCGGGACAGGAAAATCGAGCTTGATCGCTGCCATGGCCAACTATCTGAAATTTGATGTGTATGATTTGGAGCTCGCCAGTCTATATTCAAATTCCGAACTGAGGAGTACCTTGCTCAGCACAACGAACAGGTCAATTATCGTAATCGAGGATATTGATTGCAGCGTGCAAATGCATGACAGGATTTCCGAACCTGATGCCGACGATTCCTCTAACACAAGGGTAAGTAGAAATATGATACACATTATGACGTAAGTTATGCATGTATGATGTTTTTGATAGACTTCTGATTAATATTGGTGATTGATGAAACAGTTGACATTATCTGGAGTGCTGAACTTCATAGATGGATTGTGGTCAGCTTGTGGGGACGAAAGAATTATTATTTTCACAACGAATCATAAGGACAAGCTAGATCCTGCCCTGTTGCGCCCTGGTAGAATGGATATGCACATCTGTATGGGGTATTGCACGCCTGAAGGATTTGATGTTTTGGCCTTGAATTACTTGGGAATCAAAGATCAAACAGAGGTGCCGCTTGGAGAGATTAAAGGCTTGATTCGGGAACTAGATATCACCCCTGCTGAAATTGCAGAATACCTGATGAGGAGCGAGGATGTCGATCTTGCACTTCAGGGGGTTCTTGATTTGCTCAAGAAAAAAAGGGACGAAAAAACTTTGGTACCTGTGGATGAAAAGAAACGTGATATTGGAGAAGCCAAAGATGTCATTAAAAGTGATGGAATCGTGGCTCACAAGGAACAGAAGACCAAGTCTGCTAAAATCCTGAATTTTTCAACAAGAAAGCGACTGGGCAGATTTAACAACAGAAAGGCTGTGGTGTGTGGATGATAAATCTGTGATGATGGTGATGAAAAAAACAGTATCTGCCGGTGGATGTATGCGATTCGTTTTGGTGTGGGCCCACATAAACATCTGGTATACGTATGAATGGTGGAAATTCCAAACTGGCATAAGCTTGGATCAAACAAGTATGCATGTAGGGAGTGTTTCAGTTAATACGATGTATATTATATTTCTATTTATGTCAACAAAGAACCCTCAGTTATAACTATATTTCCTTTTATAGGTTTTCCGTAGTTAATCGTCCGAGTGTCTGCTTTGTGAGAAAAATGCCGATGTGAAAGAATCTTTTTGGCTATTGGGTGGTTCAAGTAGGTGTGTGTGTGTGTGTTTTGTTTTAATTAGAAAGGGGAACAATAGAAATAAATTTTGTAAAATTCTAATTGCTAGTTTGCACAAAATTTCAAAATATTTCCAAAAACTGTATGATACGAAACAGGTGACCTGCAATACCAATTATTTCAAAATGGAACGTGCTCTCACATTTCTGTTTTCACCAAATAAGGAAGATGTCAAACTCCAATCTTCTCAAAATACCTTAACCGAAACACAGATTAATTTACCAATTATAGTTCATTTTTACCTGAAGTAGTATAGGAAAAAGAAAAGGAGGATGCCAAACTACGTACGATTATGAATAAAAAACCTTCAAGCTTTGTAGTTCTCCTTCATCCTGCCTGAAGTCGATTAGCTTTCAAAATTCGATTAACATAAAACTCTTTAGCAGCATCTGCTGCCAAAATTCTGAAAACTGGTTCCAAACTTATCACAAAATTCACATGAGAATGTATAGCTCTTGTAATCCATGCTTCGTTCAATGGTACTATAGAAGCCTGAAACAGCAACACACTCGGCACCTCGGTTCGTCAGGCTGGGAATCTCCACTTCAACTACCAAAAGTTAGAACAGGAACATTTCCCGACAAGGAAGCGATGGAATCTCATGTTATCCCTCACTATAATCTCCCTCCCTGTAATTTGGGATGTGCCACACATGAACGAATGGCAATCCTCGCATATTCTTAAATTTTTCATGATTCTAATGGCACAGCCATTGTCTGTGGTGAGTAACCCATATGCAAAAGCCAGCTTCTCGCTGTGATGCATCAGAATTTGCCTTCTCTCATCCTCACCCAGATCATAAAGCACTGAACTAAAGTTCGGTACATACCCAATCGATTTTAGCCTATTAAAGATGTCCTCCAGTGCCTCCTTAATTTCTTTAGACCTGGGATGGGTCAATTCACCAGCGTGGAACTCATGGATGACGCCCTTTTCCCCTTCAACCCAGCTAAATGCAGGATACTTTTTAAATCCTTTCTCTCTTATTAGTTTTCTCACCTCCAAGACGTCTTTCCACCTTTCCGATTTTGCATAGACCTGAGCAAGTAATATGTAGTTTCCAATATTGTCAGGTTCAATCTTGAATAGATGTCTGGCAGCAACTTCAGCAATGTGCGGATTTGCATACATCCTACAACCTCCAAGAAGAGCACCCCAGATACCGGCACTAGGCTCCATTTTCATGCTTCTGATAAGATCAAGCGCTTCATCAAGTCGCCCAGTCCTGCTGAAAAGATCCACCATACAATTATAATGGTCTACAGATTGTTTCACACCATAAGTTTTCTCCATCATCTCAAAGTAACTTCGACCTTGCTCTACCAATCCCGCATGACTACATGCAGCTAGAACCCCGATAAAAGTCACGGCGTTAGGCTTAACATCAGTTTTCACCATCTCCTTGAACAACCCTATAGCAGAATTTCCATGCCCGTGACTTGCGAGGCCGACAATCATTGAACTGTATGAGTAAACATTCAAATTGTTCATACTCTTGAAAACTGCATATGCATCATCAACACTTCCGCACTTTGAGTACATGTCAATCAGTGCCGAACCCAGTAAAACATTGTTGGAAGGATCAAAGCCAGATCTATGAGCCACTTCCCTGATCCAATTACCGTACCTCATCATCCCTACCTGTGCACAAGCATTAATAACACCTACCAGTGTCACCTCATCAGTCTCCACGCCTGCATTCTGCATTCTTTCAAAATATTGCATTGCTTCCCTAGGTTTACCGTTCTGTACAAAACCTGTGACCATGGCAGTCCATGCCACCATATCCTTCACCGGCAACGCATGAAATAACTCAACAGCCGAACGTAGATCTCCGTCTTTTGCATACCCAACGATGAGGGAAGTCCAAGAGATCAAATCCCTCTCAGGCATTTCATCGAATATCTTCCTCCCATAATCCAACCAGCCACATTTGACGTACATATCGATCAATCCATTTCCGAGGAACAAGTCCAGTTCAAAACCACCTAACTTCACGCTCTCCCCGTGAAGCTGCCGACCAAGATGTGAACTAGTTTCAGTCCCACATGCCTTCAACAAGGCACTGAAGGTGAAAGAAAGGGGCTTAATCCCGTCCCTCCTCATGGAGTTATAAACCAAAACCGATTCTTTAAACAACCCATCAATCGTAAAACCCCGTATCAAAGCCGCGTAAAGAAAAGCATTGGGGAATTTCACCTGGGAGAACACGGAGACTCCATAAGACCGCATGGGCTCATTCACTTTCGAGAGCATGCGGAGGAGCTTCGCAATAATGTAGGAACTCTGGTGGAGGCCTCTGCGTATTATGTAGGCATGGTTCTGCTTTACTTGCACGAGGTTTATCGAATTGTCGAGAGTGGCAATGAGTTGAGATTCTAACAGTTTGATTTCTTGGAGCTGAGAAAAGGGGATGAACGGGAGACGATCTTCCTGGAAAATGGCGAGCTTGGGGGTGGCAATGGCGGCTCTGATCGAAGGCGGAATGAGCTTCCGAGAGGGTGAAACAAAGACCATTACACATCGTAAACTGTAACAATCATCAGCAACTATTCCTTCACGACTCCAGAAACAATCAAACGATGTTTTAAGGTAATTTTCGCAAATTATACTTGGGAAACAATTATCATCAGCAAATATGCTTCATTGCTCAAATGTGCTGTTATTGTTGTCACTGTTGTCACATGTAGAATGCTAGAAACAGAAAGTTTATGGAAGACCAAACCTTATATACAATTGCTATCGTGCGCTTTATATGGATTTTTTCGTACAGATTTGTTAGTACAGGTCCTGTTATTGACATGATTTTGAAACATTATTGTTTGTATTAGTTTTGTTCATGGGTATGCCCAGAATATGTTGTAAACATTATTTTTTATCCACTTTATACGATAACATATTTTCATGTAAAAAAAAAAGGTAATTTTTGGAACGAATTTGATTTACCCAATAAATTATCGCAGAATTGTTAAATTCATCGTGACATGTAAGTTTATATGTCTTAATTTTGTTTTGCTCGGATCATTTATGGTGAAAATATTTTCTTTACAAGATATTATTTAAATAATAATTATATCATAAATTTCGAAATATAGAAATTAAATATTTCGCAAGAAAATTCTCCTAATATACAATAAAATCCTTCAAAAATTTAGATCAGAGATAAAAGAATCTCGAATTAGTCTTCCCATTATAATCAAGTCGTGGAAACATGGAACCTGTTGTAAATAATTGAAGATTCATAATAATCCAGAATCATAAACATGTCAAATCATCAGATCTGAAACTGAATCTATAATCGAATGCGGAAGCGTACCTGAAGCCATAGTGCTGAATTCCCTGAGAACGATTGGTTGATCTTCCAGATCCGTTCTTCGTGAGAGCCCTTTTTGTTTCTCTCAGAATCTTATTCTATTAATGAGATTTAGAATATGGAACGTGATACGCCAGATCTGGGACCATACTTCCCTGAGAACGATTGGTTGATCTTCCAGATCCGTTCTTCGTGAGAGCCCTTTTGTTTCTCTCAGAATCTTATTCTAGTAATGGGATTTAGAATAGGGAACGTGATACGTCAGATCTGGGACCATACCATTAAATAGATAATTCATTGAATTATCTCCTGTAATTGCTATTTTAGCACATCATTAAAACAGAAATTATAATTTAGGCTCTACACATAAAAGGTCCATATCCAATTAGATACATTAAAGCCCAATAATCCAAAACCTTACTTGATCACTTTAATTCGGGCTTAACTTTATTAACAGCCCACAACATATAACCTCTCACATATGAGCCCATATAATAAATTGATCCAACAATCTCCCACTTGGGCTATATGTGTGACCTTACGGTTATGTGTTGTGCAAAATAACCTTACGAGCTCAGAAATGCTGTATTACCGAAATGTATCTACTATCAATCTCGTCCATCAATTGTGCCAACACAGGATCAAAGCAGCCTTCGTTACATTCATCGTAACTCGACCCATCAATGTTCACGTGTATCAAAACAACTGAACGACATAGATTGTGATATGGATGTGTAGCAAGGAAATTTCACGCAATGTGATCCACGTGCCTATTTCCAACTGGTCCACCATTAAACTTTATTTGAGATCAAACTTTAAAATTATCAGAGTGTGAATGAAAATTCAAACTTTATTTCTGCAGAAAATATCCATAAACAATAATAAAAAAACCATCTATCACAAATAAACATATGATATGACAAACTCCCACTAAAACTGTATATCATCAACTGACCCAACGCCCATGTGAGCAGTGTGCTCATGAAACTGTTTGGACGGGAGCCCTTAGTAAGCGGATCCGCAACCATGGAGTTTGTACCTATATGTTTAATAGACAACTGTCCACTCTGAATTATTTCTTTAACAACCAAGAACTTGATGTCGATATGCTTTGACTTCGTAGTGCTCCTGTGAGGCTCTCTGCCCACAATTAATCTTCTAATCTTAATTAGTGGGTTATTAAGGTAAACTAAACAAGTTTAACAATCTAATCTGGTTTATACATAACATACAAAAAAAAAATTTTTGCATATCAGCAGAAGCGTATTAAATTCAGCAGACGCAGAATAAGTTCAACTGGTAGCGCAAACTTGATTCGTGTATACACATGCTTCATAGTTCACTTCAGTTATAAGCTAAGTTCAAGCTAAGTTCCCTAGTACATGCGTCTAGCTTATACACAAAATCAGAATTGAGCAACCTAACATCGATTATTCAACTGTCTAGATTATCAGCTGGTATTGCGTCCTCCTGCTGTTGATCCAGCGTCTAGATAATTAGCTCTC